>OZ024824.1:126555802-126818302 GCA_964016985.1 Anodontia alba
TGCACATGTTAAAAAATACGTACTCTCTTAAAATCTTTGTTACAGATGTCAATAATTTTTATTGGGGAGAAAAAATGGACAAATAAAAAGAAGAATAAGCAGAAACAGACCAGTTCTCTTTCCCACGATGAAACGAGTTATGCCCAACATGTGTACTGTTTAAGGATCCTAGGTGAAGTTCCTGAGAAATAGTTGACGGAAAAGTCACTGACACAAGGAAAAGACAAAGCTATATACGCCCTTGGCATACTACGCATGTCGGGAGCCCGCGACGGGAGAGGGGTTGGGGTAGGGGTGGAGGGTACTCTGAATTTTGCCTGCTACATAGGCTAGGATTTTTTTTGTGGGGGGGGGGGGGGGTTCAGAATTATCAAAATCCTCGGTATTTTGGGGTATTGTAAGAATCCGGGTCAGAATCTCCTGTTGAACTCTGATAGTTGCTTTTTTTTCGTTTTAACAGCTCTATTTGTGCTGTGCATGAGTTCAGCATGCCATTTAAGTAAAAACGGAGCTACTGTTGGAAACTGTTTAAAGCACTTATATTACTAATACAATCATTATACAGGAAAAATAAAGGAAAACCACATTTTTATAAAAAGAAAGCAAGGGGAATACTTTTTAGGGGTAAGCTAATATCTGCAGATTTTTTATTGGGGAGAGGGGTATGGCTGATATAGCGGATATTTTTTGGGGTAGGGCTGATATACCATATACATTTTTTTTCTGGTAAACACTAGACGCTTGGGCCCAGCCTATGTAGCAGACAATAGTCAGAGTACCCACCATCCTCCTTGGGGTCGGGAGTAAAATTAAGATGAACGGATGGTAAACCAGCAGAATTATTTTAGACTAAGGGACAGATAAACTTGGTAGATTTTCTGCCATTTTGCATGAGGGAGCTAACTTTTGCAACTTCCTGTTTTGTCGTCCTGCATACCAGGCCCCTTCTAAAAATGGGTCTACTCTAAAAGGAAATAATTTACTTTCAATGGGAGCAGTTGTTTTCCTTTTTCTCTTTTAACTGCCATATACTCCGAGACAAGTCACATCTAACTATACCTTCAGAGGACTTTGGGAGATAGCAGTCAGTTATCTCCCCTGAGTACTTTCTGTAAACAAGTTGGTCCATTTAACAGGATTCCTCTGCTTTTGTCATCAGCATTTCCATTAAGGATAGATGCCTTTTCCTTTAGAAATCTATCTCAAACGGAGTCATGTACATAAAGCGCTTCCGACATATCAAAAAAGAAACATTTTCTGTACAATAAATTAATATATAATGTAAAATATTTTTTCTAGTGGATTAAAAACGCTAAATTAAAATTCGGTTAAATTACTAGATTAGAGTATTTTGTCTACCTTGCGCTTTACCTGTCAAGGGAGATAATCGAAAAACTCTTGCTATCTCTCAGTGATAGAAGCCGGGTAATTCCCAGTTGTATAGGTAAATACTCTCTATGAAACCACCGCAACCGGAAGGGAACTGCCAACCATTCGCACATAACCCTGTCCTTATGCCCCCAGCTGGACTCGAACTTGACCTACATGGCAGAGGTAAGCAGCTAGCCGCAAAACAAACCTCGCTTCTGACTGAGCTATCCAAATGCATATTCAGAATGGGCACATAATCATTTAGAGTTACCTCCCATGAAAAACCCATTCCCTAAATTAATATGTAGCTGCTGCTAAACCAATATGAAATACAGAAACAGTTCTGGACTTGGTCATATTGCACTACGGTAAATGTCCTAAAATTTCAATTGCACGACCCGCAGAAAAGTCGACCGATTGAAAGGTTGACTTTCGAAGAGTTCCCTATAATCACATTGTGAATCCTTCTGTCCGTCAGTGGTCAGTTAGCAAAAATGGCCATGACGCTTAAATCGTTGGGGCCGGCCTTGGTGGCTCAGTTGGATGCGCGTCCGACTGGAGATTGCGGGTTCGACCCCGCCGGATCGGCAACATTTTTTCTTGGAGATTTGATCATGAAATATTTTCTACGGTCATTCTCTCCCTTCCGCTGATTCCAGAAGGGCAGTTGTCAGTTTCTGGCGGAAGTCTGTGCACATTACTGGTTAACCGCTTAGAGGACTAACCCTGCCCAGTAAACGTGTGGTTAGGTAAACTGACCACGCTCGACATACCCCAATGGGTAGACTGGGCCGTAAAGCCTCAACACAAACAATAAACCGTTGGAAATAGTTTGACCATTTGTTTGTGCTTACACCACGTTAATCTTTTCAGTCCTGTAGACCAAAGTGGACACTTTTGCAGTGTAAATCCAGAAGTGGGGGCTCGTATCAAGCGATCTAATCTGGATTTACACTGTTTGCCATTCTGTGCTTGACTTATGACTAACATCCTTATCTGCATCAATGGATGTGTCCAAATATTCCAAGTTGGAAGAGTGTATCTCAGATACTTGGGGTTGAAAGGGTAAAAGGGAATGGATACAGCTGATATTATTTTTTTCACCATCTTTTATATTGGAGACAGATTTGTGACTTCCTGTTTATTTTTTTTTTTTTTGTACACTTAACCTGTTCTGAAAATGGGTGTATTCTTTAGGCATGAGACTGGAGGACTGATAAAAAAAAATGAATTCTTGGTAAAAAATCTGAAAACCCCTGCCACCCTTTCCAAAAACGCCATTTTTGCAACTTTCAGACAAAAACAAGTAATTCTGCAGAACATACTTCGAAACCAAAAATCTGAAATCTGCCGAAAATATGAAAAGACTCCTGCCTGATTCTGAAGGAAAACAAAAATCTCCCAACGGCAGCAATTTCGTTTTAACGTCGGTTCATGTTCAGAGGGGAGACAACACCTCCCGTGGACGTGTATTGGATCCCCTTGCCAGCACCATGAACATTACGAAAACACGCCTATTCAAATATATAGACAATTTTACCTCCAAACACCTAAACTTTACAGATAAAAAAACTCTAATATCGACAAGACAGTTCTAACGAGTACCCACAATCTATGTTTTGAACAGAAATAAGAAAAATAATGTATACCCCTGTAAACCCGTTTTACTATATAAAAGTGGGGTTTAAGGGGATCAAAATTATATAGGCATGTTTTCGTGATGAGATACGATGAAAAATGTAAACTTTACCTTATATGAATTAAAGTTATTTTTCACATTTTGGACATCTTCCTTACCAATTTACCGAGCCCCTCCCACACTCTGGCGGTTTTTACTACTGACCTTTCTAAGGCGGTGGTTTCTTTGTGGGGCCTTGTGGCTGCTCGCTGCAGGGATATAGCTCATAGTTTGTCTTGTTTTTCTCGAATAGTTGTGTTTTGTGTATTGGTGGTAGTTGGGAGGGGGGGGGGGGGGTGAGGGGGGAAGCTGGTTTCTGTAGGTCATTAGTTTGTAAAGCATGTGTGTGTCCGTTGTACCGTAATAATACTAAGTACTGGGACAGACAGGCCTTTGCAAACAGTGCAGATTGCGGCGTCTGATCAAGGTCTACACTGTTTGCCATATATACTGCAATATTTTAGACACATCAAGAGCTTGTAGAATGAATTAGTTCAAATTTTAGGAGAACTACGGTAAGCAGGTAACGTGTCTAAGTACTTAGGGTAAATACGGCAGTTTGTTTACTCTTCGTCTTCCTGTCACTGGTA
Organism: Anodontia alba; assembly: GCA_964016985.1. Classification (NCBI taxonomy): domain Eukaryota; kingdom Metazoa; phylum Mollusca; class Bivalvia; order Lucinida; family Lucinidae; genus Anodontia; species Anodontia alba. Next base: position 126,559,442 of record OZ024824.1, read on the forward strand.
ATTCTGTGATGTAGCTCTTCCCGGACATCTTTACTACTTTGGTATGAAGGGATGGGACAACTCACATTACCATATTTACCCAAAGTACTGGGACATCTTAACTCCTTACCATACTTGTCCTTAAAATTTGAAAAGTCTATTTTACTACCTGTTGATATTGTTTGATAAATGGCAAACAGTGTAGAACCTGATCAGATGCTGCATTCTGTGGCATTTGATCTGGGTCTACACTGTTTGCAATGGCCTATCTGCTCAATACTTAGGGTTATTACATTACTACAGAGAGGAAATTTCTCTGAAATCAAACTAAACAAAAGAACAAAAAACAAGCTCTAAAATTTATTTAAAATATAGCCAACAAAGACTGAACAGAGGAATTTGACATTGCAATACAGCTCTCACAAAAGTATATTTATTCTTGCAAGCTGGGCTAAACTTTCAGCAGAAAACAGTTTGAAATACTTTTTTTCTTATTTTTTGCAGAAAATATGGTTTGACTTTTCACATTATAATTTGCATCAAATATCAAACAATTTTGCTGAAAAAGAAATCAACCATTTGTTGTATGCTGGATTTTTTCCCAGATGTTGCTGAATACTATGCATCACGAAAACATACCCATATTATTTTGACCCCCTTAAACCCCACTTTTATATAGTAAAACTGGGGTTTACAGGGGTATATATTATTTTTCTTATTTTTGCTCATAGATTGTGGGTACTCGTTAGAACCGCCTCGCCGAGGCAGTTCTAACGAGTACCCACAATCTATGTTTTGAGCAGAAATATGAAAAATATTAGAATTTTATCTGAAAACTTTCAGTTTTTGGTGGTGAAATTTTCAGTATATTTGAATAGGCGTGTTTTCGTAATGGACTATATTTTAAAACATTTTATTTTCTCTAGAACAAAGGCTTTATGCACTACAAATATTTCCTGAAAAAAAAAAAAAAAAAAAATCCCCGTTTTATCTGCTTATTTCATATTAACATTAAGCAAGCTGGGTAAAATTTTCAATAGAAGACATACTGAAATATTTTCTTATTTTTCCCCATGAACAAGTAAATGGTCAAAATCCATTTGTCCAACTAAGATTTACTTGCCCAAAATTGTATTATATTGATTTGGGGTCATTTTTTGTTGTCTCCCAGAGAAAGGGAGAAAAGGGATAGAAGAAATAGTAGAGGAGATGAAAGAGAGGGGCAGGGGAGAAAGAGGAACAGGAATGGAGAAATAAAAGCATTCCCCCTCTACCCTCACCTGCAACAAGGAGGTCTTGCCCAACTGTAAGCCAATATCAGTTGGACGCCCCAGTGACGTAAGATACAAGACATCTTTGCCACACCCGACCACCCCATGCCCAAAATTGACATTTGTCTTATTTCTCGGTGAAAACATATGTTGTGGGTACTCATTAGAAGCATCTCAGTGGGGCACTTCTAATGAGTACCCACAACAGGTTTTCTTCAAGAAATAAGACATATATATCATAATCCTGGCTTCTTAGCTAGAGCTATGAAGTCCTTGTCCCAGGACATGTAAACTGAAATTTCTTACTTGTCCTCAGGGAAATGGGACAATGTGGAAAAGTCAGGTTTGACTAACACTAGCCAAGGATCCAAAGTTTCTTGAGGCAGATTATGAAGACTGTATGATTGTGTGGGCAGGCTAATCAGAGTCTACCCCAGGCACACATTTTCAAAGGTACATCTTCTTGACTCTGCTCATGTAACTTAAATCCAAGAAGATGATCTAATGCTATACAACTACTGAATGCCCTATGACTATACAACTACTTAATGTTATTATATGATCATAGCTCCAGATAAGAGGTGGTATCAGGAAAATAATTATCTTATATCTCCTAGGAAACATGTGTTGTGGGTACTCATAAGAAGTGCCTGTCATAAGAAGTGCCTCAGAGAGGCACTTCTAATGAGTACCTACAATGTATATTTTCCAGGAAAAATAAGAAAAATATCATCCATTTTAGGTTGAAAAAGGTGCCACATCTGGAGCTATGTATTATATTATACAGCTATAATGCTAATGAATGTCACATGACTATACAGCTAATGAATGTCCTGTTGATGTTTATAAACAAATACACGAGACATATTAGGATACTTGAACAGTGCTGTCATAATGCCCAATGTTATGATATTTAAACGGTGTTATCATCATGCCCAGCATATATCTGTATAATTTATTTCACTAATTAACAGTATGTACATGTAGTTATTTGCAATTTGCAATTTGAGCCAGTGCATGACAAGACCTACAACAAGACGTGCAACCAGCAAAGACTCAGATCAGCCTGAACATGCATGCAGTCTGATCAGAGTCTTCACTGATTGCATATGCCTTCTACAGCCTTCGGGCTACCCGAAGAGGGATAAATGCAAACCCTTGCAATTCTGGGTGGATGTACAGGCAGACCTGAGTCTTTGGTGGTCACACAGGTCTTATTGTAGGTTTTATCCTGCACTGGCTCATTTGTTATCTGGACCGGTTCAGTCATTTAAATGGGAGTAAATATAAAATGCAATAAAAAGAAGATAATAACAGAACAAAAGTTCCTTAAAACTTAAAAGAAACTTCCCCACCAGCTGTGATTCCTGGATAAACACATGACTCAGATGATTGATATTTAGATGTAAAACTTAAGAGAAACTTCCCCAACCACCTGTGATGATAATTTTCTTATTTCTTTATACATGTACATATATGATGTGCAATATAAAACAAGGGCCCAAATGCCATATGTTGGCAGTGTAGATCAGCCTGCACTTATAGCTCGAGATAGGGTCCATTTTTTCAACTGAAAAGTGCTGATATTTTTCTTATTTCTCCACAAAAATGAATGCTCTCTTGAGGAGGCACTTCTAATGACTACCTATAGCATATGTTTGTGCAAAAAATAAGAAAACAATTATGTGGCTATCCTCTCATTAGGACCTTAATTGCTCGCTTTCAGAATAAGTGCACACTGAAGACTGTAACAACAAAAGCGGAGGCAAAGTGCACATACTGAAAGAACATTAAATTGAAAATAACAACAACAATAATACATGTAACAAGTGGGCCAAGATGGCCTTGTATCACTCACCTGATTACCAGACAAACTGGCCTTTTGGTTCAGGAGAAGAAGTGCAAAATAGATTTCCAAGATAGCGACCATGGTAGCCATCTTGGATTTCTGATTAGAATGATTTTAGCTCTTTTTTATCTACAGGTCATCCTGATGCTTTCTACCAAGTTTGGAGTCAGATGGCCTTTCGGTTTAGGAGCAGAAGTGAAAAATAGATTTTCAAGATGGCATCCATGGTGGCCGTCTTGGATTTTCGATCTGAATGATTTTAGCTATTTTGATCTACTAGTCACCCCGATGCTTCCTATCAAGTATCAAGACAATCAGCCTTTTGTTTCAGGAGAAGAAGCTAACAACAGACTTCCAAGATAGTGGCCATCTTGGATTTCCCATCAGAACAATTTTAGCTATTTTTTATCTACAAGTCACCCTGATACTTCCGAGCAAAATTCATGTCAATTTCAGTTCAAAAGCAGCGAAAATGAAAATTGTCAATAAGCAGCACTTATTCGATACCGTCCCCCCCCCGCATAAAGCATAAAAACAACAACTTATCAATATCAACATTCATGCAAAATATTACAAGATTCCTAAAACTATTAAGCAAGATACACAGGAAAAACAGAAGTGTTACTGACATTAAAGAATTACAAAGGGAAATAACTATAACAGTTTTGATCCCCTGACCCTTCTTTTCCTGTAGCAGCAACATCTGATGAATATGACCGTTTATGCAAAATATGTTAAATTCCTAATAATATTAATCAAGATATGCAGGAAAAAAAGATAGAGTGCACACAAGGCTCACTTTTTGAGTATCTATAATGTAGTGACCTTGAAAATAAGGTCAAGGCCACCAAAATCTAATCACTTCTTACCCCCACCCTGATGATGTATCTGTGCTAGTTTGGTCAAATTCCAGCCATCAGTTGAAGAGATAGTGGGCACACAAACCTTTTACTGCATTAAGAAATTTTACAAAGGGCAATAACTCCAAGCAAATGGGTCCCTAGCTCTTACTTTCTCTTATGTAGGTACACCTTATTGATATCAATGTGTCATATAAGCTTTTTCCTATCAATATTTGAGTTTTAAAGTGTCAGTGTGACCTTGAAAATGAGGTCCAAGTCACCAAAATCTAATCACTTCTTTCCCTCATCCCTGTGCTAGCTTGAAAAAATTCCATCTAATGATTAATGAGATAGGATGTACACAAGAGCTCCGCCAAGCGGGGCATTATACGCCCGTGGCAAGTAAAAAGATGTAGCACAAAAACTGGCTCCTGTATAATTCAGTGCTCCGGATATAAACTGTAAGTGGAATTACAAAAAAAAAAAAAAAAAAAAAAAAATTTCATTGGGGCATATCTCTGCTGATATTTGGTGAACTGTAACCTAAGCGAACATGCTGGCCCAGGAATTAAGGAAGAAGTGACTTCTCTCTCCTGGGAAAATCGGGAGAAGTTTGCTGCTTCTAGGAAGAAGTGCTTTCTGAAAGAGGACACACCACAGAAGCATGACTATGGCTAATTTGTTTTTCCTATACTTCAATATCTGACCAAACAATAACAAAACAAAAATAAACAACCAAATAAACAAGAGGGCCATGATGGCCCTGTAACACTCACCTGAGCAACATAGCACTTTGAGAGCCTGATCTAGAACTGATCAAGGCAAACATTCTGATCAAAGTTCAAAATGATTATATATAACAAGTAAGACAATGTAGCATGTCTAATGGACTGTGAAATAAAGGTCAAGATCAAATATGGATGACTGCACTCAAGAGGCCATGCTAAGCTGTATGCATGTACTAAGTATCACTGGCTGTAGAAGCAATAGTTACTGAGAAACTGACCTAAATACAAACACTTCACAAGTACCAAATATCACTCTGTAGGACCAATAATTACTGAAAAACTGACCTAAATGGAAAAGAGAGTCACTGGACAGAAAACTATACATCACCTTGAAATCATCAAGACAAACATTTTGAGCAAGACAAACATTTTGAGCAAGATTCCTGATGATCACTTCAAAAATGTGGCCTCTAGAGCATCAACAAGGTTTTCCTTTGATTTGGCCAGGTGAACTAGTTTTTGATATCAAGTGACCCAGTTTTAAACTAGACCTAGAAATCATCGACAAACATTTTGAGCAATATTTATGATGATTATTTCAAAACTGTGACCTCTGGAGTGTTAACAGTTTTCTGCTGATTTGGCCAGGTCACCTAGTTTTTGACCCCATGTGACCCAGTTTCAAACTTGACCTAGAAATCATCAAGACAAACATTTTGAGCACGATTCATGATGACTGTTTCAAAAATGTGACCGGTAGAGCGTTAACAAGGTTTTCTGCTGATTTGGCCAGGTGACCTAGTTTTTGACCCCAAGTGACCCAGTTTCAAACTTGACCTAGAAATCATCAAGACAAACAGGTCGAGCAAGATTCATGATGATTACTTAAAAAATATGACCACTAGAGTGTTAACAAGGTTTTCTGCTGATCTGGCCAGGTGACCTAGTTTTTTATCCCAGGTGACCCAGTTTCGAACCTGACCTAAAAATCATCAAGACAAACATTTTGAGCAAGATTCATGATGATTGCTTAAAAAATGTGACCGTTAGTGTTAACAAGGTTTTCTGCTGATTTGGCCCGGTGACCTAGTTTTTGACTCCAAGTGACCTAGTTTCGAACTTGACCTAGAACTCATCAAGACAAACCTTTTGAGCAAGATTCATGATGACTGCTTGAAAAAATGTGACTGCTAGATTTTACGCTGATTAGGCCCGGTGACCTAGTTTTTGACCCCAAGTGTTCCAGTTTCGAACCTGACCTAGAAATCATCAAGACAAACATATTGATCCAGATTCATGATGATTGCTTCAAAAATGTGACCGCTAGAGTGTTAACAAGGTTTTCTGCTGGTTTGGCCTGGTGACCTAGTTTTTGACCCCACGTGACCCAGTTTCAAACTTGACCTAGAAATCATCAAGACAAACATTTTAAGCAAGATTCATGACGATTGCTTAAAAAATGTGACCGCTAGAGTGTTAAGAAGGTTTTCTGCTGGTTTGGCCTGGTGACCTAGTTTTTGACCCCATGTGACCCAGTTTCAAACTTGACCTAGAAATCATCAAGACAAACATTTTGAGCAAGATTCATGATGATTGCTTGAAAAATGTGACATCTTTTAGCAGTGGCAAGAGCTAAGAGAAAGGCTGTCTTAATAGTAACGTGAAATTTAGAAGCCTTATCAAGAGGTTCAAAAGGTGGTTTTTGTAGACATACTAAAACCCACGATAAGTCCCATTTAGGTGTAAGAGATCTTTGTACTGGTCGTTGAAGTTCAAAGGATCTGATAAGTTCAGATAAAACTGGATTAGATCCGATTCTATTACCAGTTTTGAATTTTAAAGTGTTAGAGATCATAGATCTATAACCTTTAATAGTACTAATCTGACATTTCTTTTCCGAAAAAAGAAAGATTAAGAAATCGGCTATAACTGTAATAGGGGCCGAGATCGGATTAACCTTTTTTGTATGACACCAATTAGAGAAGATGGTCCATTTTGCATCGTAGACTTTTTGTGTAGATGCTCTTCTTGATCTGGAGACAAAATCTGCAACGTTTTGTGAAAATTTCTTATCTCTGATTGATTGTTTGATAACTCCCAAGCGTGAAGGTCGAGAATTGGGAGGTTTTGATGTACAAATCTTCCTTTGGATTGAGTCAGTAGTCTTGGAATTAGTGGCAGACGAATCGGAGCTGACACTAATAGAAGAAGAAGTTCTGAGAACCACTGTTGTTGTGGCCAGAACGGAGCTATGAGAACTATTCTGCACTGATGTTGTCGGATTTTCTCTAGAACAGCAGGTATCAGAATAAAAGGAGGAAAAGCATATGCATGAAGATGATTCCAGTCCATGGACAGGGCATCTATCGCTAGTGCTTTGTAGTCTTGTACTGGAGAGACATATAATGGGAGTCTGTGGTTGAATCTTGTCACAAACAGATCCACATTTGGGAAGTTGAGCATCTGGAATACTGAATTCGCAACTGTTTGATCCAGAGCCCATTCTGTCTTGATAGGTTTGTCTAGTCTTGAGAGGCGGTCTGCAAGAATGTTGAATTTGCCTGGGATGTGACGTACTCTGATAACTATGTCTTGTTCAAGGCACCAATTGAGTATTTTCCAAACTTCTACGCAAAGATTGGGGGAATGAGTGCCACCCTGTTTGTTGATATATGAGACCACCGTTGTGTTGTCTGTGGATATCATGATGCAAGAATGGTGAATAAATGTTTTGGCTTGTTTCAGTGCTAATCGTATGGCCATCATTTCTAACATATTGATATGGAGCTGGGATTGGTTTTCTGTCCAGCGACCATGAAAGGACAGTGTTGTCGGCTCTAAATGAGCTCCCCATCCGTAATGACTGGCATCCGTATAAAGGAAGAATTTGGGGTCTGGAGGATGGATTGAAGTCCCTGTCTCGAATCGAATGGGGTTTATCCACCATTGTAAGTGAGATCGAATCATGCCGTTTATCGAGATCGGGTGATCGAGAGGAAGAATATGAGGTTTCCAGACTGACAGCAGGCACATCTGAAGAGGACGTAACTGCAGTCTGCCCAGGAGAACAAGGTCTGCTGCAGCACTGAGTTTGCCCAAAAGAGAAAGGAAAGTTCGTGCCGATACATGTTTTGCTGACATTATTTTCTTGATTGTTAGAATTAGGTTCTGTACACGATCCGCTGGAACCCTGACTAAATTTTGTTGCGTCAGAAATTCCATACCTATGAAGGTGAATTTCTGAGCAGGAAAGAGATCTGACTTCTTGAGATTTGGCAGAAAACCTAGGCTTTGAATAGTTTGAATGCAAATCTTTGTCTGAGTAATCAGACGGTTGTGAATCAGATTTTTTATCAGCCAATCGTCTAGGTATGGAAAAACTGATATGGCACGTTGGCGTAGAAACGCTGCAATAACGTCCATCAGTTTCGAGAAAATTAACGGACTTAGGGACATTCCGAACGGTAGGGCCGAAAAGTGATATACTTGATCTTCGTGTACGAAGCGAAGATACTCCCTGTACTGACGATGTATCGGCACATGTAGATATGCATCTGTTAAATCTATGGAGACAGCCCAATCGTTGAGTCTCATCGCTTGTCTTACCGATTTGACTGTTTCCATTTTGAATGCTTGTTTCTCTATGTAATGGTTTAATAAAGACAGGTCTAATATTAAACGAAACTTTCCGTTCTTTTTTGGCACAAGGAATATCCGGGAATAAAAGCCGGGAGTTTCCTGATTCTGTACCCTTTCCACTGCCCGTTTGTTGAGAAGATTTTCGATCTCTTCTCTGAGAAACGGGGAGGAGGATTGACTCATTCTGATCGGAACAGATGACAAAGGAGGAATTTTGATGAATGGTATCCTGAAACCGTTTCGTACGATAGAGAGGACCCATTTGTTGTCTGTTATTTCCTCCCATTTTTCCGCAAAATGGGCCAATCGTCCTCCCACTGGAATGTCCACGAGCGGAAGAGCAGGCAGTGGAAAGGGCGGGCCTTCATAATCTTGCGGAGGAAGAGGCAGGTTTAGAGGAGGGGAACTGACGGATGTTACCAGTCCTCTTGATATTATCTTTCTTGATGTGAGAAGATGAGCTTTGAGGAATATTTTTGGACCTATACGACTGCGTAGGTTTAGGTCTGGATGTTGTTTGTTTAGCAGGATATTTAGGTATCTTGAAAGCTCTGCTCTGCGAAGGAGGCTTATAAGAATGAGATTGTGACTGAATGGATGTAGAAGCTAGAAACCTTTGCTGTTGAGCTTCGAAATTTGATTTAGCTATTTCTTTTATCCTGCCGTCAAATAAGGATTTTGAGTTAATAGGAGCGTTCCTTAACTCGTATGTGGAATTGTCGAGTAGTAGTTTAGAGGCATAACTCTGCTAATATTTGGTGACTGTAACCTTGGAACAATATGCACTGCTCCACATCATGGTCTAACTGTATATGAAGTTTCAGCTTGATTGGATGTAAAATGTAGGAGTTAACCGGAAATGAAAAGCTTATAGGAATTTTCTAAGGGGCATAACTCTGCAAACATTTGGTGGACTGTAACCCCGAAACAATATGCGTTGCGCCACATCATGGTCTAACTATATACCAAGTTTCAGCTTGATCGGATGTAAACTGTAGGAGGATTTAGCCGGAAATGAAAAAGTTTACAGGCGGACGGACGCCATACCCCGTAACATAATACGTCCCGTTTTTTTATAACAAGGGTCATTTTTAGAGTCTTTATAATGTAGTGACCTTGGAAAATGAGGTCAGGGCCACAAAAATCTAATCACTTCTTTCCCATGTCCTAACGATGTGTCAGTGCTAGTTTTTTAAAATTCCAGCCATTGGTTTAAGATACAATGTGCACACAAGCTTTTTTCTATTAAAATTTGAGTTTCAAAGTGCCGGTGTGACCTTGAAAACAAAATAAAGGTCACCAAAATCTAATCACTTCCTTCCCCAATCCCAATGATATATCTGTGCTAGTTTGGTCCAATTCCATCTATCGATTCATGAGATAGAGTGCACACAAGACTCACTTATTGAGTATGTATAATGAAGTGACCTTGAAAATATGGTCAAGGTCACCAAAATCTAATCACTTCTTTCCCCCATCCTGATGACCTATCTGTGCTAGTTTGGTCAAAATCCAGCCATTGGTTAAAGAGATAGTGTACACACAAACTTTTTACAAAAAAGGTAAGAGAAAAGTCCAGGGAGTGCCACAATCACAAACCGCAGCCCTTCCCAGACCCCAAGAGGAAGAGGAAACCGATAAATCTAAACAAGCACAAACCGAACAAACGTACGAAGGCATTTTAGGAGTCTTTGTAATGTAGTGACCTTGAAAATGAGGTCAAGGTCACAAAAATCTAATCACTTCTTTCCCATGTCCTAACAATGTATCAGTGCTAGTTTGTTAAAATTTCAGCCGTTGGTTCAAGATATTGTATACACACAAGCTTTTTTCTATCAAAATTTTAGTTTCAAAGTGCCGGTTTGACCTTGAAAAAGAGATAAAGTTCACCAAAATCTAATCACTTCCTTCCCCAATCCCAATGATGTATCTGTGCTAATTTGGTCAAATTCCATCTATTGATTCATGAGATAGAGTGCACACAAGGCTCACTTTTTGCGTATTTATAATGAAGTGACCTTGAAAATATGGTCAAGGTCACCAAAAACTAATCACTTCTTTCCCCAATCCTTATGATGTATTTGTGCTAGTTTGGTCAAATTCCAGCCATTGGTTAAAGAGATAGTGTGCACAAACTTTTTACTGCATTAACAGGGCTCACTTTTTGAGTATTTACAATGTAGTGACCTTGAAAATAAGGTCAAGGCCACCAAAATCTAATCACTTCTTTCCCCCATCCTTATGATGTATCTATGCTAGTTTGGTCAAATTCCAGCCTTTGGTTAAAGAGAGAGTGTGCACACAAACTTTTTACTGCAATAATAAGGCTCACTTTTTGAGTATTTACAATGTAGTGACCTTGAAAATAAGGTCACCAAAATCTAATCACTTCTTTCCCCCATCCTGATGATGTATCTTTGCTAGTTTGGTCAAATTCCAGCCATTGGTTAAAGAGATAGTGTGCACATAGCCTTTTTACTACATTAAGAAATTTTTTACAAAGGGCAATAACTCCAGAGAATTGGCCCCTAGCCCTTATTTTCTCTTATATAGGTACATCTTATTGATATCAATGTGTCTGCAGAAATTGATGAATATCCATCACTGCGTTTTCAAGATATTAGGAAAAAACAGCGTCACGGACGGACACACAGATGGACGAACAGACAGATGGACTGACGGACAAAGTGAAAACAGTAACCCCCCCACAAACAAAGTAAAAATAGATTTTCAAGATGGTGGCCATCTTGGATTTCAGATCGGAACCAGTTTAGCTATTTTTGCTCTAAAAGACACCCAGATGCTTCCTACCAAGTTTCAACTGATGTTTTGGTTCAGAAGAAGTCAAAAACAGATTTTTAAGATGGCAGCCATGGCCACCATCTTGGATTTCAGATCAGAACGATTTTAGCTGTTTTTGATCTACGAACCCTGATGCTTCCTACCAAGATCCAAGTCAACTGGCCTTTTGTTCAGGAGAACAAGCTAAAAATAGATTTTCAAGATGATGGCCACCTTGGATTTCAGAACTGAACAATTTTAGCTATTTTTTATGTATGTCACCCTGATGCTTCCTACCAAGTCAATACACAAGATGCAAAAAATAGATTTTCAAGATGGCAGCCATCGCGGCCATCTTCGATTTCCGATCGGAACAATTTTAACTAACTTTGATGTACAAGTCATTCTGATGCTTAATACCGTTCCAAATCAACTGGCCTTTCGGTTCAGGAGAAGAAGTGAAAAATGGATTTTCATGATGGCTGCCATGGTGGCCATCTTGAATTTTGGAGCAGAATGATTTTAGCTATTTTTGCTCAACAAGACAACCTGTTGGTTCCCACCGAGTTTCAAGTCAACTGGCCTTTAGGTTCTGGAGAAGCAAAAAATAGACTTTAAAGATGGCCTCCATGGCAGCCATTTTGAATTTCCGATTGGAACGATTTTAGCTATTTTTGATCTGTAAGTCACCCTGATGCTTCCTACCTAGTTTCAAGTTGATTGGGGCCCTTCAGTTCAGAAGAAGAAGCGAAAAATAGATTTTCAAGATTTGACCTACAAGTCACCCGATGCTTCCTACTAAGTTTCAAGTCAACTGGCCTTTTGGTTCAGTAAAAGTAGCAAAAAATAGATTTTCAAGACGGCCGCCATAGCGGCCATGTTGGATTTCCCATCAGAATGATTTTAGCTCTTGATTTGCAAGTCGCCCCGATTTCCTACAAGTTTCAAGTCAATTGGCCCAGGGGTGTAGGAGGAGTAGTCTTTTAAAGCAAATTGTTGATGCCCCACTTTGAACACTGACTGATCACAATAGCTCACCTTGAACACTTCGTACTCAGGTGAGTTAATAATAACTAGTAACAGTGTTTTCAGAGAAAAGAGATGTTCTCCCACCACGAATTTTCAGTTTTTCTACAGCTGTGACCTTGACAATAAAGTCATGGTAACCAAAATCTAATCAGTTCTTTGCGGTCATACGAATCACCGAAATACCGGAATACTACCGAAATACCCGTGTAAAATATAGGCACCAATATTGGCTTTAATTAATCAATTAAGTAATATTATGTCAACCTAATGGAAAAGGGATAATATTTAACCTCAAATAATTTGCAAATTGTCTTTGAAGTGTTTTTTTTTTTATCTGAAAACATTGTTGATAGTCCGCTAAATCAGAGCCGGAATACGACCGCAATAACCGTGAAAAACGTGAATTACCCACACTTCAAACGAAAAGTACATACGACTTTTTGTATAAAATATTTATCAATTGAGTGAATAATTTGTTCCGATTGATTTAGTTATGTATGATGTATATAAAATAATATATATGGCCATTAGTAAGTCTCAAACAGGACACACCGAAAGTTAATCATTAACGCATGTTTCAAAGTTACGCAGATTAAACAACCAATGCAATCATGATGAATAACGTCATCCTTACATCCATGGATCTTGTATGAATATTATTTTAAATATAAATATATTAATATAAATAATGTGTTCCAGCAGCACGCCTTTATAAATATGAGAATCGTTGCATCAATCTGTGTAAATATTACCCCGAATATATCGCGAAATTTTATATATAGCGCTCTCCCTGCAAAAAAAAATACTTTGCATGCAAGTGCTGCTGCTGCCAAGAAAATAGTTTGAATCCCCGAAGCACTGCTGAAAGTGCTAGAGGAGATGTCGATCTGTTTTAGTATTTTACGGTGAAAATTAGGATGAACATTTCTTTTGAATCGTCTGCCCCAGCAGATGATTCACATGTAATGTCACGCTTAATTTACACAGGAAATAAGAAAAAAAAATGTAAATGCCGTCTGCTGAATATGCTAAGCGCTTCAAGGGTTAAAGTATGGATACAATTAGTTTGACAAGGGAGACAGAAACTGACACGCTGGAATGTATCTACACTGCTCGGATCGAGGCCTGGACGTTTGATGATTGGACCAGGGATACGACTGTCCATTTAAATCACCGTGACTTGGTGTCTTATGCCTCTTTCAACAACAAAAAAAACAGTCATATTGAGATGATAGAATGCGGCGTCTGGTCAGGGTATTCACTGTTTGCAAAAAAACAGTTTAGCCATTTTTCTAGGAATAACCGAATCTCATAGCCGTATATACCTGAAATGGGCCAGCCAGAATCTTACAAGTTTTGCAAACTCTCTCTCTCTCGAAAGCTCTTTCGTTTTACCCTTATAAAAATATGACACGTCTCCTTTCGAGCTGTAAGTTCATTGGAAAAATGATATCGCACCGGCGGGAATCGAACGCGATTTGATCCCCACTTAACATGAAACACATGTATTTGCTACGGTCATTCGCTTCTTCCACTGCTTCAAGATTGACAGTTACAAGTTTCTGGAGGAAGAGGGTTCAGTGTACTGGTTAAACGCTTATTTTATAAGCTTTATTGGCACGATTTGTAAAAAAATGCTGTTTCCCATCCCGTTTCGCATGGGCCAGACTTGTAAAACAATTGCAGTTAACTCCCTTTTAATAGTCAGTTGCAGTTAGCTCCCTTAAAAGAGTAAAACCCTGCAGTGTCAGGACGTTACCCCGCATTTACCAGGGTACAAATGAATATTGTTATGTTATTCTCTTACAGTATCTACATTAATAAAATTATCTTTCATATAGAGCAATCTTCAAAACTTTCGCTTCCATGTAAAGTGTTCTTTTTTTTTGTGTCTTCAACATTCGATATGCAAAACCAAGACCGTAATTTATTTAACGAGTAAAAGAGACGCATATATAAACCTAGCATCGGCGGAAAGCATCTTCACATAATATTGTCATATGCCTTCGCGGACATTCTAGGCAGCATCTTCCTGGGTAGAAGCCAATACTAAGATATGAGGATAAAGTGTCTTGCTCAAAGACACAACACTTGGTGCTCGCGGGTATTGAATTACCACTATCTGGGCTAATTCAGCAGACAAAAAAAAAAAAAAAAAAAAAATCATTATTTTGTTTTATTACCAAGAAAACAGGATTTGACATTTCATGCAATGGAGACAATTTGCATGAAATGCAAATCCTGTTTTCTTGGAGGAATGATAAAAATATTTCAAAATGTCGTCTGTTGAAAACTTTACCAAGAATGTTAAGCGTTATGGTTTGCAGAAACAAATCGCGCGTGGGTCTGTGCATGGTAAAACCTATAATAACTTGTACGAAGAGACGAATTAGCCTGCACACTCTCAGCCTGCACATCAGTAGTCTGATCAGAGCCTTTGCTAATTGTATGTACCGCCTACTATCTATGGGTTTAACAAAATGTCTTGTGCGACGAGCGAAGACTCGGGTCAATCTGCGCAACTGCACATTCTGATCAGAGCATTCGCTGATCGTATTTACCTTCGATAGCCGGGCTGTCCAAAGCGGGATAAACAGTGTGACTGTAATGTCACATTCTGATCAGATCCTTCGCTGATCGTACAGTATGCACCTTCTTCGGACTCCGGGCTATCCAAGAAGCTTGCTTTATATAGTGGGTCGATGCACAGACTACCTGAGTCTTTGCTGGTCGCACGAACATTGTACTATAGTACGTTTAGTCGTCCGGTTCACTGTAAGAACACTGTAAATCATACTTTTGTACCGACGTAATTTTGGTTTGTACTGGAGTTAATAACAGCCCAGTCAACACTATGTAGGTCTTAGATAATGCCTGATGAACGTTTGCCAAAGAAAATCCTCTATGGAGAACTTCAAGTAGGAAAACACTCCCATGGTGGTCAGAAGAACAGATACAAGGACACCCTCAAAGCCTCCCTTAAAGACTTCAACATACCAACAGTCCTAGGAACAGATTGCACAAGTTCGTACAAAGTGGCGAGGCCTCATAAAAAGGGGAGCTGGTGAATACGAAGCAAAAAGAATCAGCGAAGCCGAGCACAAACCAGCACAACGGAAAGCCAGAGCTAAGTTATCACCAACAGAGCTTTCTTCCTCAGACCTCTCTTGTTCTATCTGCAACAGGCAGTTTAGAGCTAAGATTGGTCTCATCAGCCATCTTAGAACACACAAATAATAACACATCACACAGTTGATTAGGATTGGGCATTGTCAGTAATGATAGACGAACAAGAGGTCTTGTCGAGCCCGCACACTTTTCCGGGGTGGGCTTATTCATAAGCTATTAATCATTTCAACAGTTCATATACTTTGACGATAGAGCCTACTTTTGGAGTTATGGCCCTTTGAACACCGAAAATATTTTAGTAATTTCTGTAATATATTTTTGTCCACTCTATAACCTGAAAACTATTTGAGATATTTTCTTGAAACAGTATGAATTTGTTTGTGTTGAGGTCTTACGGCCCAGTCAACCCAATGGGGTCATGTCGAGCGCGGTCAGTTTACCTAACCACACGTTTACTGGGCAGGCTTAGTCCTCTAAGCGGTTAACCAGTATTGTGCACATTCTTTCGCCAGAAACTGACAACTGCCCTTCTTGAATCAGCGGAAGGGAGAGAATGACCGTAGAAAATATTTCATGATCAATCTCCACGAAAGAATGTTGCCGACCTCGGCAGGGGTTGAACCCGCGACCTCCTGGTCTCCAGTCGGACGGCGCATCCAACTGAGCCACCGAGGCCGGCGAAACAGTATGAAATATTGGGAAATATTATAACAATAATATACATGAAAATTTGGTAAGAATCAAACCACTGGTTCACAAGATATTGTGCAGACAAGAAAGTGTCACGCTAATGCCGATGCCAATGGGACCTGCACCAAAAGCAATATGTCCCCCATCTCTTAGCTGGGGTCAATATGGCCCCTCCCTTAGTTGGGGGGCACATAATGAATGCGAGTTTATTGCAGTGTATGCAGTATATTGCTAATGAGTAGTTTCTGGTTCTTAAGCTCAAAAGTCATTTTTCAACCAAACAAGCAAAATGATACATGTGTAGTATATAATCATTAGAAGTGCCTCACCATAATAAGAAGAAATAAAAACAAACATTATCTGGATACTCCTATTATTTAGAGCTTTGTAAACAGTCTGACTTTGGGCAGTAATAAACACTGGAAAAACAGATTACCATATTTACCCCAAGTAACTGGACACCTCAACTCCTTACCATACTTCTCATAAAAATTTGAAAATTGAAAAAAAAAATCTATTCCACTACCTGCTGAATTGTTTAATATTGTTGGATGAGTGACAGTCTAGACCCTGATTAGAGGCTGCATTCTGTGGTGTCTGATCTGGGTCTACACTGTTTGCTGAGGCCTGTCTGTCCTAACACTAAGAATTATTATGCTAGTAGAGCTTCTAGAATTTGGCATACTGCAAATGAATTAGCAAACAATTTTGTAAACTGTCTTTGTAAGGAGACAATACTGTAAAACATTTATTTACAGCTTTATCTGTTTTTCAAATTTTCCTCTTAGGTGACAATTCAAATGAAATCTCAAGCACTGTTGTTTAGGATATAATAAAAGAAACACCTACCATAATAACCCTAAGCACTGGGACAGAGGCCTGAGCAAACAGTGTAGACTCAGATCAGACACTGCATTCTGCAGTGTCTGATCAGGGTCTACACTGTCACTCGTCCAGCTATTTTAGACACATGGACAGGTTGTCAAATGGAGTTGTTCAAATTTTAGCTGAAATAAAGTAAGAAGTTAAAGTGTCCCAATATTAAGATAAAATACGGTACTCAACTGTCATCTGCTAATTTCATACACAACATGCTCAGTTAACCCTTAATATTTAGCATGCTGGGTAAAAATTCCAGCAGAGGATATTTTGAAGCTTTTTTTTTTTTTTTATTTTTCTCATAAAATAGGCTCTTAAGGAGACAGTTTGCATGAATGTCAAATCCTATTTCTGGACAAAATTAGAAGAATATCATCAACTTGGTGGGTAAAGGACATTTTGAAATATTTTTTTTATTATTTTTCCCAGAAAATAGGCTTTGACATTTCTGCAAACTGAGACAGTTTGCATGAAATGTCAACTCCTTTTTCTGGAAAAGTATGAAGAATATCATCAACTTGTCGTGTGCTGAATTAGCAGAGAGTGGTAATGGTTAAAGCACCAATCACAACAACAACAGATGATGTTCTCATCTTAGTTTTCATTTTGCAGAGTAAATGAAAACTCGACACCTCATGTGAATTGCCTGCATAGTAAATGATACACACAAAATGTCAAGCCTTATTTTCTCTGACATTTAAAAAAAAGGGATATCAGAATGTCACAAAATGTCAAGCCTTATTTTTCTCTGAAAAATAAAACAGTTCACAATCTTGTATTTATAATGTATGACTCTGTCATGGCTAAGGAAACTGAAACCAAGTAGGTATTGCAGACCTGCCTTACTTCTTCATTTTGTTTGTTTGACTTGTGGTTTTACGGCCCAGTCAATCCATTAGGGTCACGTCTAGCACAGTCAGTTTACCTAACCACACTTTTTCTGGGCAGGCTTAGTCCTTAAATACTTGTGCATATTCCACCGCCAGAAATTGACAACTGCCCTTCATGAATCAGTGGGAAGGAGGGAATGACCATAGAAAATATTTCATGATCAGTCTCCACTAAAGAATGTTGCTGGACCTGGCTGGGATCGAACCAGCAACCTTCTGATTACCAGAGGGATGCGCATCCCACTGAGCCACCAAGGTAGGTTCCTTACTTTTTTATGCCTGACTGCTAATGCACTCACACTCACTCCTACAGTTTTGAGAAAGATGCAGATTCAGTTAGTGCACATAGCTCTTTGGGAAAATCAATACCAATGAATATTTATACAAAAGTAACAGCAAAATGTACATCATTTTGTGACACTTGAACTGTGTTCTGAACATGAGTAGCAAAAGGACTACACACTGCAACTGCTCAGGACATTTAAAGAACAAACTACAAGGTGAGAAATTATGACATATTTCCAGTACACCCATAGTCTGATCAGTGTCTTTGCTGTATGCATAGCTCTAGATTAGGAACTTTGTTCAACTAAAAAGTACTGATATTTTCTTCTCCATAAAAATGTGTTGTTGGTACTCATTAGAAGTGCCCCTGTGAGGCACTTCTAATGAGTAACCACCAAATACATTTACGTGAATAAGAAAAATGATTACCTAATGCCCCTCTTATCTAGAGCTATATATAGTAGGCCTGAAGAAAGCTTGGATTGTTAGTTATCCAAAGAGTGCCCAGTGAAGTCTGATTAGACTGGCACACAGGATATTTAGGCTGTCATTTGCTTGGATTATGCACTTGATAATCTTAAGGCAATCGAGCAAAACCCTTGCTCTTGAGGTGATAGTTAATCAGAAATTATGCAAGAAAATTGTATTTGATTCATCAAAAAACATATCTTGGGTATTTCTTACAACAATGGCTTCCATGAGGTGACTCTAACAAATGTCCAAAACATATGTTATGTGGGTAAATAAGAATAAAACGAGCTAAAGAGAACTCACGTTACAACAACAGCATTTGTTTAAGAAGTTGCCATTAAAATGAATTTGTATTTGCAGACTATCTTGCACTTTTCCCTATTATATATCTAAGACATGTATGTCCTGATCTTTCTGGTTATCTCCACATCACATACTGGACATTTGGTGGCAACTTCTGCACACTCTTCACAGAGACAATGGTGTGTACATGGTAGAAAGAGGATGTTCTTATCTCTTGTTTTACATTCAGAACACTTTAGAACCTTCTTCAGACTTTTATTCTCAATTGTCACAAACAGTGGATCTGAAAAACACAATGTCTCATATATATATTTATCATATTCAATGGATAACGTCATGTCATAATCACGGAATGACGGAAGGACCTGGCAAATCCAGTATAGCCCCACTTTTTCAAAGCGGGGCTATAAATAATTATCACAGAATGACGGAATCACAAATGTTAGTACGGTAAATCTTCTAAAATTTTGAACATTTTATTCCATACTTTTTTTGCCTAATTTTTGCTTTTTTATGCAGTTATTTTTTTAAATACTTATGGAATGGCAAACAGTGTAGACCATGATCAGACTGCCTCTGCGTCTGCACTGTTTGCATCAACAATGATGTCAGAAACTTTGGTGAAATTTTAGAACACTTACCTATTGTATTTACCCTGAGAATTAGGGCAAATAAGTCTGAGCAAGCAGTTTAGACCTAGATCAGATGCCGTACAAAGTGGGTTTGATCAGGGTCTAACCTTTTGGCCACTCATTAGGAAGTTTTAGACATATAACAGACTTGTTCAGTTTTAGACATATAACAGACTTGTTCAGTTCTAGACATATAACAGACTTGCTCAGTTCTAGACATATAACATACTTGTTCAGTTCTAGACCTATAACAGACTTGCTCAGTTCTAGACATATAACATACTTGTTCAGTTCTAGACCTATAACAGACTTGCTCAGTTCTAGACATATAACATACTTGTTCAGTTCTAGACATATAACAGACTTGCTCAGTTCCAGACATATAAAACATACTTGTTGAGTTTTAGACATATAACAGACTTGTTCAAACTTTGGAATAAGTATGATGACCATTTATTTAAGGTATTCTAATAACCCTAAGTTCTGGGACAGAAAGGCCTTTGCAAACAGTGTAGACCTAGATCAGACATCACAGAACATGGTATCTGATCAGTCTTCACTGTTTGCCATACATACAAGGGTTGTCCCAGTAAATCGTGGACTGGGCTTACTGTAACTATTGCACAAGCTTCCAATTTTCAAGTTTATTATATACACATATACTGGGTGTTCATGCAAAATTTCAGGATAATATATCTAAGTATAGCATCTCTGTACACAATAAAAACTATAAGGTATGTGGACCGGGCGCACGCTGATGACGTCGTCTACTCTTTACTTCTTTTCAATGTCAAATACGTAACATTTACTCTTTTTCAAAGTATTTTCAGTTGTGTGCGATACACTTGCTATGTCGTTTCACCCACTTTTGAAACATGTCACCGAACCACCATCCATTATCTAATGACGGGTTGAATTATTGTATCACATATATCAACTCTTCTCTGTCCTTACAACATTTACCCCCTCAAAGATGTGACTTCAACTGCAAAAAGTAAGCAAAGTCCAGTAAGGCGAGGTCCGGTGAGTATGGTGGGTGCGCAGCTCTCTGTAGACCCAGCACATCGATCTCCAACTGTGTCCTGGCAGCGGTATGACTGGGAGTAATGTTGTTGTACAGGGCTAGGTGCTTCTTGTGCAATGCGTGCATGAGGTCCCGGCATATTGTCTGAGGTGAAACAACACGGACTATTAAGTTTCGTGAAGACCCTGTTGTTATTTTTATTTTAC
The DNA here is from genome assembly GCA_964016985.1 of Anodontia alba. Taxonomy (NCBI): domain Eukaryota; kingdom Metazoa; phylum Mollusca; class Bivalvia; order Lucinida; family Lucinidae; genus Anodontia; species Anodontia alba. The sequence continues at coordinate 126,580,069 of OZ024824.1, forward strand.
ATTTTTATATTTTATGAGAGCTAAGGGCTCTACTTGATTACATTCTAAGTTATCAACTATACCTGTATGTGTTTTATTACGAGGGTCCTGCAAAAAGTTTTGTCACTGGGTTCGGATTACTTCAGTGCTACGTTTTATCAAACACATTTTTATTACAAACCTTCAAAGTATTCCCCCTTTACTGAAACACATTTTTGTAATCTTTTTACCCAGTCGCAAAAAGCAAATAAATAGTCTTCTTTTGGTATCTGTTGGAGACACTGATAAACAGTGTGGCCAAGAGAACTTCTAGACATATACTTATTTCCAGAAAGCATTTTCTTTAGCCTTGGAAATTAAAAGAAGTCACAGGGACTCAGGTCAGGTGAATAAGGTGGATGGTTTAAAACTTTCACCTTTTCATAAGCCAAAAAAGACTTAACAACCTCACATTTATGAGAGGAGGCGTTGTCATGTAAAAAGGTGGACTCCTGACCATCCTTTGCTTGGTCGTTTCTTATTGTAAAACTCTTTCACTTTCTTCAGTACAGAATTCTTGTAGAATCGGCCAGTGACTGTATGCCCAGATGGACAAGACACTTGAACGACTGGCCCACTTGAATTAAAGAAAACTGCGTACAACATCCTTTTCGAACTTATGGTTCTGTTGGCAATACATGGTCGTTTTTGATCTTTTTGCTTCCATTGCTTATTATCAGCCCTTCTTTGTGGCTCAAGCATGTGCACACAGGTTTCATCTTCTGTTAGCAAGTTAGAAATAACCCGACTATTACAGCCTTTGTATGTTTTCAAAACTTCCCGGGCACATTAAAGGCTTTGCGTCTTTTGCTCCTCAGTGAGCAAATGAGGTACCCACCTAGCGCAAACCTTTCTCAGGTCCAAACACTTTTTCAGAATTGTTTGCGCACTGCCTTCTGATATGCCAGTTCAACTAGCTATATCTTTGACAGACAATCACGCATCCTGTTTGACCACAATCTTTACAGCAGAGATGTTAGCCTTGGTAACAGAGGTTTTAGGCCTTCCAGGACAGGTATCATCTTCAACAGAAAATTTCCCAGCTTTAAAAGCTTTAACCCACCTAAAAACTGTGTGCATTGAAATGGTCTGAGGTCCATATATACCACACAATTCATTAAATATCTGCTTTGAATCTATATTAAGCCTAATGCGGTATTTAATATTGCTACGAATTTCAGTCTTCTGGTCTATGTTCCAATGTGACAAGTAAATTGGTCAGTGTATATGACTGCATCTATTTCAATTTGAAATAACTTGGTCTATTGGAAAGCAACTTGCATGAAATAAACGGGTATCGCTAGCTATTCAATACACCATTTGAGTGCAGTGAAGCATCTTAAAATATACCTGGGATAAAACTAAGAAAGCCTAATAGTGACAGAACTTTTTGCACGACCCTAGGATGACCCCTCTGATGTCTAGGAAGACGATACACATCACTTTTCCTATGGACCTTGTAGCCTTTGCCTTCTTTGGTGGGGGACTGTTATGAATTTTTCCACACCATGGACATCCGTTTGTCCTCGGGTTCACAGTAATGGATCCAGGTCTCGTCTGTCGTGATTACTTTCAACCTGACGAAGAAATGTCATGAAGGCTGAAACTTGAACCTGTTTTTCTTCTTCCATTAATAATCTGGGAACCCACCGAGCGCTCACATGCGACATTTTAAACTGAGAAGTTAGTATCTACTGAACACTAGACTTACTAATTCCAGTATACTCCGACACTTCTCTCACTGTCTTACGCCTGTCGCCGTCAATGACGTCCATCGTTGCCTTAACGTTACCGACTTTCACGTATGGTTTCTGTCCACGCTGTGCACTATCAGTCCAATCATCACTATATCGACTATGCCATTTAAAAAAACAAGGCTCCTCGAAACACCACTGTATCTGTCTGTCTGTTGGGGTCATGCCAATTTGCACACAGAACTGGATCGCCATTTGTCATGCTTTCTCTTCCTCTAATGTTGCCATTTTCACTAGGTTGTTATTTCAACGGCCAATATTCAAAGGTGCGCCATTTTAAAACAAATAACATTTGACGTTCGAAATCTTCTGTGATGATGTCAAAATAACGTTGCTATTAGCAGACGATACGTTTTTGTACTAAATACTAATATGGCTGAAAAAATATTATTTTATTGAGCACGTAGATAATGATTTCAATGCGTTTATTTGGGTTGTGCCGAGTATGCATACATTGACCTAATCAATCACGGTCAATTCACAATTTGTACATTTAACTATAACATCCATGCATCTGTTTTACTGAAACTGAATGGGGAAAGGCATTGTAGAATATTATGACGATCGGACGTTAAATGAAAACAATATAAGCAAAGTCCACATTTTACTGGGACAACCCTCGTACAGCAATATTTTAACACATCAAGAGGTAGTATAATGGACCATTTCAAATTTAAGGTCAAGTATGGTAAGTAGATAAGGTGTCCCAATACTTAGGGTAAATAGGGTAAATAGGGTAGGTCAAATATGGTAAGTAGATAAGGTGTCCCAATACTTAGGGAATATAAGGTATTATAAGACAAGTATGGTAAGTAGATAAGGTGTCCCAATACTTAGGGTAAAAACAGTATTATATAACAAGTATGGTAAGTAGATTAGGTGTCACAATACTTAGGGTAAATAGGGTATTCTATAACAAGTATGGTAAGAAGATACGGTGTCCCAATACTTAGGGTAAATACAGTATTATATAACAAATATGGTAAGAAGACAAGGTGTCCCAATACTTAGGGTAAATATGGTATTATAAGACAAGTATGGTAAGTAGATGAGGTTCCCAATATTTAGGGTAAATACGGTATTTTAGGACAAGTAAGGTTAGCCGATAAGGTGTCCCAATACTTAGGGTAAATACGGTATTTTAGGACAAGTGTGGTAAGTAGATAAGGTGTTCCAATACTTAGGGTAAACATGGTATTTTAGGACAAGTGTGGTAAGTAGATAAGGTGTCCCTATACTAAGGGTAAATATGTTATTATAAGACCAGTGTGGAAAGTAGATAAGGTGTCCCAATACTTAGGGTAAATAGGGTAGGTCAAATATGGTAAGTAGATAAGGTGTCCCAATACTTAGGGAATATAAGGTATTATAAGACAAGTGGAATTATAAGACAAGTATGGTAAGTAGATAAGGTGTCCCAATACTTAGGGAATATAAGGTATTATAAGACAAGTAAGGTAAGTAGATAAGGTGTCCCAAAACTTAGGGTAAATATGGTATTTTAGGACAAGTATGGTAAGTAGATTAGATGTCCCAATACTTAGGGTAAATACGGTATTTCAGGACAAGTGTGGTAAGTAGATAAGGTGTCCCAATACTTGGGGTAAATATGGTATTTTAGGACATGTATGGTAAGTAGATAAGGTGTCCCAATACTTAGGGTAAATATGGTATTTTAGGACAAGTATGGTAAGTAGATTAGGTGTCCCAATACTTAGGGTAAATACGGTATTTCAGGACAAGTGTGGTAAGTAGATAAGGTGTCCCAATACTTAGGGTAAATACGGTATTTCAGGACAAGTGTGGTAAGTAGATAAGGTGTCCCAATACTTAGGGTAAATACGGTATTTCAGGACAAGTGTGGTTAGTAGATAAGGTGTCCCAATACTTAGGGTAAATACGGTATTTCAGGACAAGTGTGGTAAGTAGATAAGGTGTCCCAATACTTAGGGTAAATACGGTATTTTAGGGCAAGTAAAGTAAGATGATAAGGTGTCCCAATATTTAGGGTAAATACGGTAGGTCAAGTATGGTAATATGTCCCAATACTTAGGGTAAATACGGTATTTGAGGACAAGTATGGTAAGTGGATAAGGTGTCCCAATACTAAGGGTAAATAAGGTAGTATAAGACAAGTATAGTAAGTAGATAAGGTGTCACAATACTTAGGGTAAATACGGTATTTGAGGACAAGTATAGTAAGTAGATATAAGACAAGTATAGTAAGTAGATAAGGTGTCACAATACTTAGAGTAAATATGGTATTTTAGGATAAGTAAGATTAGTAGATACGATTTCCCAATACTTAGAGTAAATACTGTTGGTCAAGTATGGTAAGTAGATAAAGTGTCCCAATACTTTGGATAAATATGTTTGTTTTTCATTTTACTACAGGACTATATCCTAAGGTACAATACTAATGACAATTAATACTGTATTTACCAAAGTACTGAGACCCGTTTTCTAACCATACTTATACTAAAATCTTAAATAGTTCATTCTTCTCCTTCTTGATGTGTCTAAAATATGGCTGGAATAAGCCTGATGCACCATTATTCATTAATTTGCCAAAACTGCCATACTCATTTGTGTTTTTTTTTTTTTTTTTGTCTCTGAATAAAGCCAAGAAAATTTGCTGATATGGTCAATCTGGGCATCCATTGTTCATATATGACAAAGAGGGGGAAAAAAAACAACAACAACAAAAAACTAGAGGCCCACAGGCCACAGGTCGCTCTCCTGAGTGACATAACCAGTGCAGATATGCAGATGTTATGCAACATTTTTCCAGTCCTGTCATTGCAACTAATGAAAAGATCATCATTTAAGCAGCTCTTAATTTTGAAGAAGAATATATATGGCATGACAGTCAGTGGAGTGTGATCATTTGAACAAACTCTCAATCATATTTCAACAGTAGGATCAATGTGAAATTTGGTGGCAAATGGCTAAGTGGTTTCTGAAGAATCATGATTTTATACATGTAAGCTCAGTGGCAGGGAAATATAATAAACATAAACAAGTTGGCAGATTTCCAATCAGAATGATTTTAGCTACTGTTGATCTACAAGTCACCTTGATACTTCCAATGAACTCTGAGTCAATTGCCCTTTCAATTCAAAAGAAAAAGTTCAAAACAGATTTTCAAGATGGCCACTATAGCCGCAATTTGGGATTTCCTATCGCAAAGATTTGAGCTATTTTTGATCTACAAGTCACCCCGATGCTTCCTACCAAGTTTTGAGTCAACTGGCCTTTCAGTTCAGAAGAAGAAGGGTAAAATGGATTTTCAAGATGGCCGCCATCTTGGATTTCCGATTGGAACAATTTTAGCTATTTTAATATTTTCAAGTCATCCTAATGTTTCCTACCAATTTTCAAATCAACTGGCCCTTTGGTTCAGAAAAACAAGCGAAAAAATGAGTTTCAAGATGGCCGCCATGGTGGCCATCTTGGATTTCCGATCCAAACAATTTAAGCTATTTTTAGATCTACAAGTCACCCCAATGCTTCCTATCAAGTTTTGAGTCAAATGGCCTTTCAGTTCAGGAGAAGAAGCAAAACATAGATTTTCAAAATGGCTGTCAATGCGGCCATCTTGGATTTCTGATAGGGATGATTTTAGCTATTTTTGTTCTACAGGTCACCCTGATGCTTCCTACCTAGTTTAAAGTCAATAAGCCTTTTGGTTCAGGAGAAGAAGTGAAAAACAGATTTTCAAGATGGCCGCCCCTCTTGGATTTCCAATCGCAATGATTTTAGCCATTTTTGATCTATAAGTCACCCCGAGGCTTCCTACCAAATTTCAAGTCAATTGGCTTTTGGGTTTAGGAGAAGAAGCAAAAAAAAAGATTTTCAAGATGACCACCATGGCGGCCATCTTGTATTTCCGATCAGCAGGATTTTAGCTATTTTTGATCTACAAGTCACCTTGATACTTTCTACCAAGTTTGGAGTCAATTGGCCTTTCAGCTCAGGAAAACAAGAGGCCCACGGGCCACTCACCTGAGTGACATTACCACTGCAGATATGCAGATGTTATGCAACAGTTTTCCAATCCTGTCATCGCAACTAATGAAAAGATTTAATCATTTAAGCAGTTCTTAATTTTGAAGAAGAATATATATAAGGTATATATATATGCCAGTCAATGGAGCGTGATCATTTGAACAAATTCTAAATGGCGGCCAGCTTGGATTTACGATCGGCACGATTTTAGCTATTTTTGACCTACGAGTCACCCAATGCTTACTACCAAGTTTCGAGTCAACTGGCCTTTCGGTTCAGGAGAAGAAGCGAAAAATAGATTTTCAAGATGGCTGCCATGGTGGCCATCTTGGATATCCGACTGGCACAATTTTAGCTATTTTTGATCTACAAGTCACCCTAATGTCTCCTACCAAGTTTGGAGTCAATTGGCCTTTCAGTGCAGGAGAAGAAGCTAAATATAGATTTTCAAGATGGCGGCCATGGTGGCCATCTGGGATTTCGGATCAGAACAATTTTAGCTACATTTGATCTACAAATCACCCTGATACTTCCTACTAAGTTTCAAGTCAAGTGACTTTTGGGTTTAGGAGAAGAAGCGAAAAATACATTTTCAAGATACCGCCATGGTGGCTATCTTGGATTTACGATCGGCATGATTTTTAGCTATTTTTGATCTACAAGTCACCCAAATGCTTCCTACCATGTTTCAAGTCAACTGGCCTTTCGGTTCAGGAGAAGAAGCGAAAAATAGATTTTCAAGATGGCTGCCATGGTGCACATCCTGGTTTTAGGATTGGCACGATTTTAGCTATTTTTGATCTACAAGTCACCCCGATGCTTCCCAGCAAGTTTGGAGTCAACTGGCCTTTCGGTTCAGGAGAAGAAGCGAAAAATAGATTTTCAAGATGGCTGCCATGGCCGCCATTTCTGATAGGCACTATTTTAGCTATTTTTCATCTATAAGTCACCCCAATGCTTCCTACCAAGTTTGGAGTCAATTGGCTTTTGGGTTTAGGAGTAGAAGCGAAAAATAGATTTTCAAGATGGCCACCATGGCAGCCATCTTGGACTTCCAATCGGCATGATTTTAGCTATTTTTGATCTACAAGTCACCCTGGTGCTTCCTAGCAAGTTTGGAGTCAATTGGCCTTTCTGTTGAGGAGAAGAAGCGAAAAATAGATTTTCAAGATGGCGGCCATCTTGGATTTCCGATCGGCACGATTTTAGCTATTTTTGATCTACAAGACACCCCGATGCTTCCTAGCAAGTTTGGAGTCAATTGGCCTTTAGGTTCAGGAGAAGAAGAGAAAAATAGATTTTCAAGATGGCGGCCATGGTGGCCATCTTGGATTTCCGATCGGCACGATTTTAGCTATTTTTGATCTACAAGACACCCCGATGCTTCCTAGCAAGTTTGGAGTCAATTGGCCTTTCGGTTCAGGAGAAGAAGAGAAAAATAGATTTTCAAGATGGCGGCCATGGCGGCCATCTTGGATTTCTGATCGGCACGATTTTAGCTATTTTTGATCTACAAGTCACCCTGATGCTTCCTAGCACGTTTAGAGTCAAATGGCCTTTTAGTTCAGGAGAAGAAACGAAAAATAGATTTTCAAGATGGCGGCCATCTTGGATTTCCGATCGGCACGATTTTAGCTATTTCTGATCTACTAGTCACCCTGATGCTTCCTACCAAGTATTGAGTCTATTGGCCCAGGGGTGTAGGAGGAGTAGGCTTTTAAAGCAATTGTTGACGCCGACGACGGACGACGGACACTGACTGACCACAATAGCTCACCATGAGCACTTCGTGCTCAGGTGAACTAAAAAGTGAAAAATAGATTTTCAAGATGGCTGCCATGGCAGCCAGGATATCCTGGATTTCCGATTCGAATGATTTTAGCTATTTTTAATCTACAAGTCACCCTGATGCTTCCTACCAAGTTTCGAGTCAAGTGGCATTTGGGTTAAGGAGAAGAAGCAAAAATATAGATTTTCAAGATGGCTACCATGACACCAAACTTAGATTTCCGATCGGCACAATTTTAGCTACTTTTGACCTACAAGTCATCCTGATGCTTCCTAGCAAGTTTGGAGTCAATTGGCCTTCGGTTCAGGAGAAGAAGCTAAAAATAGATTTTCAAGATGGTGGCCATTTTAAATGTCCAATCGGCACAATTTTTGCTATTTTTGATCTATAAGTCACCCCAATGCTTCCTACCAAGTTTGGAATCAATTGGCTTTTGGGTTTAGGAGTAGAAGTGAAAAATAGATTTTCAAGACGGCGGCCATGGCAGCCATCTTGGATTTCCGATTGGCATGATTTTAGCTATTTTTGATCTACAAGTCACCCTGATGCTTCCTAGCAAGTTTGCAGTCAATTGACCTTTCGGTTCAGGAGAGGCAGTGAAAAATAGATTTTCAAGATGGTGGCCATCTTGGAACAATTTTAGCAATTTTTGATCTACAAGTCACCCAATGCTTCCTACCAAGTATCGAGTCAATTGGCCTAAGGGCTAGGAGGAGTAGGCTTTTAAAGCAATTGTTGAGGCCGGATGACGGATACTGACTGACCACAATAGCTCACCATGAGCACTAAAAATTTGAGCAAATTTGGCTCAGTGGCTTCAGAGGAGAAGTTGTCTGAAATTTTAAACAATTTTCCCATACAAATGTTATGGGACTCATACAAATGCATAGGGAAGCAAACTTGATCTTGTTGTAAAAAGGTCAAATGTCAACGTACAACAACCTTTTTAGCAACTTTGGTAGATCTCCTGTCCCTGATTATTTGTGCACAGATTCAGCCCCAAAGCATCCTCGGTTCTGGAGAGGAAGATTTTTAAAGGGTTTTACCATATATGGGCATGGCGGCCATCTTGATTGATGAACCGCGACCATTTTAGCAGTATTTTGTTTCCCCGACCTAATAAGGCTCAATATGAAATTTGAGCAAATTTGGCTCAGTGGCTTCAGAGGAGAAGTCCTTTGAAATTCTCAACAATTTTCCTATTCAAATGTATGGGGCTCATTCAAATGCATAGGGAAGCAAACTTGACCTTGTTGTAAAAAGGTCAAATGTCAACGTACAAAAATTCTTTCAGCAACTTTGGTAGACCTCTTGTCCCCAATGATTTGTGCAAAGATTCAGCCTCAAGGCATTCTTGGTTCTGGAGAAGAAGATTTTTTAAAGGTTTTTACCATATATGGGCATGGCAGCAATCTTGGTCAACGGACCGCGACAATTTTTTGTTTCCCCATCCTAAGGTGGCTCCATATGAAATTTGTGCGAAATTGGCTCAGAGGCTTCAGAGGAGAAGTCATTTGAAATTCTCAACAATTTTCCCATTTAAATGTATGGGGCTCATACGAATGCAAAGGGAAGCGAACTTGACCTTGCCGTAAAAAGGTCAAACGTCAACGTACGACAATTCTTTTAGCAACTTTGGTAGACCTCCCGTCCCCAATGATTCATGCAAAGATTCAGCCCCAAGGAATCCTTGATTCTGGAGAAGAAGATTTTTAAAAGTTTTTACCATATATGGGCATGGCAGCCATCTTGGTCAATGGCCCGCGACCATTTTAGCAATCTTTAGTTCCCCCATCCTAAGGAGGCTCCATATGAAATTTGAGCAAAATTGGCTCAGTGGCTTCAGAGGAGAAGTCGTTTGAAAATATTAACGGACAGACGCACTGACGGACTGACGCATGGACGGACGACGGACGAAAAGTGATCACAATAGCTCATCCTGAGCATAGCTCAGGTGAGTTAAAAACAACATACATACCGTCTTCTGTCTCTGCGCTGGTGGCACCTGGAACAAAAAAGAAAATGAAGTCAGGCAAATATTTAACACAAGCCCAATTTCATATTGTTAATAGCAGATTATGACTTGCTGGTCAATTTTAGGTGGGTCAAAATATTATATGACACTGGCAGTCATAAATTACAGTTAAACACCAAAAAATCGCATATTAAAACACACTGGATCTCTCTGTAACACAGTTCACTAAAGATGGATTCATGTATAAGACACTTTAAAAGTGGATCCCAAAAAAGTTGTATCCAAACAAAAATGTATAGATTATATGGAAAAAAAGACCATTTATGGTCATTTTTCAATATACGAGGGATGTTTGAAATGAAATGCTTATTTCTATCTGGAGACTTCAAATTTCAAGTTAGCCCAAAAGTACTCATTTCATGCCCTCGAAGTACTCCCCCTGGCTAGAAATGCAAAGTTTCAGCCGATGTATCCACTTCTTGAAGGCGTCACGGTACGCTGATTTGGGCACAGTAATAAGGTACTGATGAATGGCAGATCCAAGTGCCTGTCGGGACTGGTATTTCCGCCCAGCAAGGAATGCTTTCAATTTCGAAAACAAAAAGAAATCACATGGGGCAAGGTCTGGGGAATACGCGGGGTGAGGCAAAACAGTTACTTTTTCTTTCTTCAAAAACGCCGTAACTATTGCGGAGGTATGAGCTGTGGCATTGTCATGTAGAAGACGGACATGTTTAAAACCAGTAGCAGGGCGTCGTTTCTGATAATACTTTTTCAGTTTCTTCAGTACTACGTCTTTGTAGTACTTTCCGGTGATGCTTTTGCCCTTTTTCACTGGCACTTTTATTGCGACTCTTTCACCAGAGAAGAAGATTGCATACAGAACCTTCTTTGTACTCAAAGAACGTTTGGCAATTATTGGGCGTTTGCTGTGTTTAGTGGCCCAGATCTTATTGCTAACCTTTCTGACGGGCTCAAAATAATGGACCCAGGTTTCATCACCTGTGACGACATTGGCAAACTGCTTTTTGTCATATTTTGGAAACATTTGAAGCAGCTTTTTGGCCACTTTAACCCGTTGCCTCTTTTGCTCGTCAGTCAACAGATGTGGCACCCATCTAGCAGAAATCTTTCTGACTTTCAAATGCTTCTTCAAAATAAGATGAACCGTTGATAGTGATATGCCTACCTTTCGTGCAATATCAGGAACTGTAAATCTGGCATCTCCTTCAATGATTTCCTTTATTTTGGAAACGATTTCTTTACGAGATGCAGTTTTGGCCTACCTGATTTCGGTGCATTTTTGATGGACTCTACACCAGACTCAAATTTCTTTTTCCACCGCCGAACTGTGTCATAAGACACACAAGAAGGTCCAAAAGCAGTAGAAATTTCAGTCATCAGCTTCTTCAAAGAACAACCAAGTTTTGAGCGAGCTTTGATGTAAGCCCGTATTTCATCTTTTTTGTCGACGCTTCTACCAACCATTTTTACTGCAGTGGTCAATGACTGCGTGTATTCAAATGGCAAATTTTATGTCTTACACTTAGTCTAACATGTACATTTATACACCATTGTGTAGATATTGAATAGCCCTATACAGGTATGTATTGGTTTTTATCGTGGCCCACGTGGATATCGAGCTAGAGGACAATAAGCAATTCATTTCGAACACCCCTCGTAATTCATATTAATAATACCCCTCCATTATCATGTCGTGGGCAGATAACTCTGTCAGAAATTGACGAAAACTGAAATGAGCAATCCCAAAGTAGCTCTCTGCAATATCAATGCATACATCAAATTTGGTAAAAATCCATTGAGATTTACTCATCATCCTGAAAGTAAAATACGAGGGATGTTCGAAATGAATTGCTTATTGTCCTCTAGCTCGATATCCACATGGGGCACGATAAAAACCAATACATACCTGTATAGGGCCATTCAATAGCTACACAATGGTGTATAAATGTACATGTTAGACTGTGTAAGACATAAAATTTGCCATTTGAATACACGCAGTCATTAACCACTGCAGTAAAAATGGTTGGTAGAAGCGTCGACAAAAAAGATGAAACATGGGCTTACATCAAAGCTCGCTCAAAACTTGGTTGTTCTTTGAAGAAGCTGATGACTGAAATTTCTACTGCTTTTGGACCTTCTTGTGTGTCTTATGACACAGTTCGGTGGTGGAAAAAGAAATTTGAGTCTGGTGTAGAGTCCATCAAAAATGCACCAAAATCAGGTAGGCCAAAATCTGCATCTCGTAAAGAAATCGTTTCCAAAATAAAGGAAATCATTGAAGGAGATGCCAGATTTACAGTTCGTGATATTGCACGAAAGGTAGGCATATCACTATCAATGGTTCACCTTATTTTGAAGAAGCATTTGAAAGTCAGAAAGATTTCTGCTAGATGGGTGCCACATCTGTTGGCTGACGAGCAAAAGAGGCAACGAGTTAAAGTGGCCAAAAAGCTGCTTCAAATGTTTCCAAAATATGACAAAAAGCAGTTTGCCAATGTCGTCACAGGTGATGAAACCTGGGTCCATTATTTTGCGCCCGTCAGAAAGGTTAGCAATAAGATCTGGGCCACTAAACACAGCAAACGCCCAATAATTGCCAAACGTTCTTTGAGTACAAAGAAGGTTTTGTATGCAATCTTCTTCTCTGGTGAAGGAGTCGCAATAAAAGTGCCAGTGAAAAAGGGCAAAAGCATCACCGGAAAGTACTACAAAGACGTAGTACTGAAGAAACTGAAAAAGTATTATCAGAAATGACGCCCTGCCACTGGTCTTCTACATGACAATGCCCCAGCTCATACCTCCGCAATAGTTACGGCGTTTTTGAAGAAAGAAAAAGTAACTGTTTTGCCTCACCCCGCGTATTCCCCAGACTTTGCCCCATGTGATTTCTTTTTGTTTCCGAAATTGAAAGCATTCCTTGCTGGGCGGAAATACCAGTCCCGACAGGCACTTGGATCTGCCATTCATCAGTACCTTATTACTGTGCCCAAATCAGCGTACCGTGACACCTTCAAGAAGTGGATACATCGGCTGAAACTTTGCATTTCTAGCCAGGGGGAGTACTTCGAGGGCATGAAATGAGTACTTTTGGGCTAACTTGAAATTTGAAGTCTCCAGATAGAAATCAGTAATTCATTTCGAACATCCCTCGTATCGTGTATTGCTGGCAGATAACTGTCCAAAATGGACAAATTTGCCCATTAGCAATCAAAAAGCAGATGTCCAAAATATCAAGGTACATACAAAGTTTGGTGAAAATCCATTGATATTTACTAGTTATTACCCAGAAATGAATTAAAATCAGGACGTGTCACGGCCAGACAGACAACTCAGTCAAAAACTGATGAAATTTGCCCATCAGCAATCCCAAATCAGACCTCCACACTATTAATGTACACACCAAGTTTGGTGAAACTCCAATGATACTTACTAAAGTTATCATCCGGAAAGGAAAATACAGATTTGTCGCAGGCAGATAACTCTGTCAAAAATTGATGAAATTTGCCAATTAACAATCCCAAACCAGATCTCCACAACATCGATGCACAAACCAAGTTTGGTGAAAATCCACTGACATTTACTTAAGTTATCATCCAGAAAGGAAAATACGAACTGAATAACAGACAGATGTATGACAGACAGACAGATGGACACAGGGAAAGCCAATGTGATACCATAATACCCTGCCACTATCGTGTGGAGGGGTATAAAATGGGTGGAGACAAATACATAAACAACAAGCAAATTCCATGGGGAATTTATGTCCCCCGCCTAATTTTTATTTGAGGTGTTAAAAATGGTAAAGTTAACCAGAGGACCACTGGTCCTGTATCAAATACCTAAGTATTGAAGCAGGAAACCAGTGATAAAAAATAATTTCAAGATTCTGAAAAAAACCACATGCATATCTTCAGACCATCCTTAAAGCACCTGTACAGTTTCAAAAGGATCGGCCAAAAACTGTGGGAGGAGTTAAGGGGACAAGGTACCTGCTCCCTATATACTCCTGTAGTATTAGAACTCAAAAAATGTCTAAGTTAAAAATGCAGAAAAAGTGGTAAAAAATTATTTCAGGATTCTGAAAAAACCACATGCATATCTTCAGGCCATCCTAAAAGCCCTTGTAAAGTTTCAAAAGGATCGGACAAAAACTGTGGGAGGAATTAAGGGGACAAGGTGCCTGCACCCTATATACTTCTGCAATATTAGAACTCAAAAAATGTCTAAGTTAAAAATGCAGAAAAGTAATAAAAAATATTTCAGGATTCTGAAAAATCCACCTGCATATTTTCAGGCCATCCTAAAAGCCCACGTAAAGTTTCAAAAGGATCGGCCAAAAACTGTGGGAGGAGTTAAGGGGACAAGGTACCTACTCCCTATAGACTTCTGTAAAATTAGAACTCAAAAAATGTCTAAGTTCAAAACGTGTAAAAAGTGATAAAAAATAATTTCAGGATTCTGAATAAACCACATGCATATCTTCAGACCATCCTTAAAGCACCTGTACAGTTTCAAAAGGATCGGCCAAAAACTGTGGGAGGAGTTAAGGGGACAAGGTACCTGCTCCCTATATACTCCTGTTGTATTAGAACTCAAAAAATGTCTAAGTTAAAAATGCGGAAAAAGTAATAAAAAATTATTTCAGGATTCTGAAAAAACCACATGCATATTTTCAGGCCATCCTGAAAGCCCATGTAAAGTTTCAAAAGGATCTGCCAAAAACTGTGGGAGGAGTTAAGGGGACAAGGTACCTACTCCCTATACACTTCTGTAGTACTAGAAATCGAAAAATGACTAAGTTAAAAATGCGGAAAAAGTGATAAAAAATTATTTCAGGATTCTGAAAAAACCACATGCATATCTTCAGGCCATCCTTAAAACACCTGTAAAGTTTCAAAAGAATCGGCCAAAAACTGTGGGAGGAGTTAAGGGGACAAGGTACCTGCTTCCTATACACTTCTGTAGTATTAGAACTCAAAAAAAGTCTAAGTTAAAAATGCGGAAAAAGTAATAAAAAATTATTTCAGGATTCTGGAAAAACCACATGCATATCTTCAGGCCATCCTAAAAGCCTATGTAAAGTTTCAAAAGGATCGGCCAAAAGCTGTGGGAGGAGTTAAGGGGACAAGGTACCTACTCCCTATACACTTCTGTAGTATTAGAACTCAAAAAATGTCTAAGTTAAAAATGCGGAAAAAGTGATAAAAAATTATTTCAGGATTCTGAAAAAACCACATGCATATCTTCAGGCCATCCTAAAAGCCCATGTAAAGTTTCAAAATGATCGGCCAAAAACTGTGGGAGGAGTTAAGGGGACAAGGTACCTACTCCCTATAGTCTTCTGTAATATTAGAACTCAAAAAATGTCTAAGTTAAAAATGCAGAAAAAGTGATAAAAAATTATTTCAGGATTCTGAAAAAACCACATGCATATCTTCAGACCATCCTTAAAACACCTGTAAAGTTTCAAAAGGATCGGACAGAAATTGTGGGAGGAGTTAAGGGGACAAAGTACCCACTAAAAACTCGGAACCACGCACCACGCGCCACGCACCACGCGCCACGCACCACGCCCCACGGAAAACCAAAAACAGTGTCCCTCCACTTTTCTTCGAAAAGGCGGGGGACAACTAAATAGAGCTTGGTTGGGACACAGAAGTGAATCCATTCTTGATTTTGGAACAGAGGGTGTTCGCCATTCACATGCAGTTTCAACAAAACACACTTATGTAGATTTTCTAGAAGATTACCATGGCAGCACTTCATCAAAGGTTATTTCAGCCTGCTCATGGGCAGCTGAATATACTATAGGATTTTGCTTAGAAACAGCGAAAAACCTTAAACGCTCCAAATGTTTAGAAATGGTTGGTTTTCGGCATGTTCATTCTTTCCAGTAGTTTGCGCTGAAAACCTATTGAACACATACAGCTATTGGCTGACTTTAGCTCAATCAATGACTTTTGCTCTTTCAAACTAAGCCAAGGCTTTGGCATTTTAGGAGCACTTGATTCTGATCAGGTGTTGAACCTCAGTAATGCAGTGGTGCAACTGGTTAATCTAAATACTGAAAAAGCTAATAATATGGGTCAGCCCGCAGAATGAAAGGTAATTAGGCAGAGATCAATATATTATGAGCACAATACACTGATTTCTGCTTTATGGAAGTACATTCAAGCACAAACCACAAATCTAACAACTATTTACACAACTTGTCTTGAATTCAACAACTTGTGAGTCATATGCTATGCGGGCCTTTTCTAACTTTTTAAAAGCTATCCACGTGGGCTATACATTAATTTTTACAATTTCACTTTTAAAGTGGGTGGATGCATTGGTATGGCTAAGCCCTATTTATAGCATTCCCGGGACAGGGTGACAAAAATTTAAAATTCTTAAATAGTTATTTTTGATGAGGTAAGTAAACAATGCTAAACAAAATTAGCTATAGTTATATTTTAATGTGAGGGTCATTCTTGTAAAGGCCAACGGGATGAAATTTCATTTAGACCTCACAAATTCACCTTCTGTGGAGTGGAATTTCAGTGATTTAGCCAAGATTTGCATGTTAAGAATCAAGATTATTGTGTATTAAAATCAACATTTATTGCGTGTGAAGCAAAGACCAAGCCTTTTGTGCAAGCTTATACTTGTTACTCTTACCATGACTCTCCTGAATAACCTGTGACTTGGGCTTCTGTGGCACAGTTAACTCGCCTTCATTACCCATCTCCAGCAATATCTCCAGTAGATCTTGTGGGGTATAGTTGATCATTCCTGAAATAGTGTACGCTATCTAACCTACCTTATTTATTTACCCTAAGTATTGAAACACCTTTTTTACTTACCATACTTGCCCTAAAATTTGAAATAATCCATTCTACTACCTCTTGATATGTCTAAAATATTGCTGTATGCTTGGCAAACAGTATAGACCCTGATCAGACACAGAATGCATCATCTGATCTAGGTTTACACTGTACAGTAGACTGTTTGTGAATGCCGATCTGTCTCAATACTAAGTGTTATTACAGTAAGGTCCAAGACCTTGACACCTTATCCTACTTGCTTTAAAATTTGAACCAGTACTACCTGCTGATGTATCTGAAAACTGGTGGATGAGTCATACTGAGCTGTCCCCCAGAAAAAGGAAGAAATATAACAATGAGCCTTGATCTTTTTCAAGTGTAAAGACAAGAACCTTCCTGCTAAATGCCAATGACAGCCAGGCCAACCCTACAAATGTTTCAGCAGATGGGTGCATCACCTTCCTGCCAAAAGCCTATGACAGCCAGGCCAATCCTACAAATGTTTCAGCAGATAGGTGCATAACCTTCCTGCCAAAAGCCGATGACAGCCAGGCCAACCCTACAAATGTTACAGCTGATAGGTGCAGCACCTTCCTGCCAAAAGCCAATGACAGCCAGGCCAACCCTACAAATGTTTCAGCAGATAGGTGCACCACCTTCCTGCCAAAAGCCAATGACAGCCAAGCCAACCCTACAAATGTTTCAGCAGATGGGTGCACAACCTTCCTGCCAAAAGCCAATGACAGCCAGGCCAACACTACAAATGTTTCAGCAGATAGGTGCACCACCTTCCTGCCAAAAGCCAATGACAGCCAAGCCAACCCTACAAATGTTTCAGCAGATGGGTGCACAACCTTCCTGCCAAAAGCCAATGACAGCCAGGCCAACACTACAAATGTTTCAGCAGATTGGTACACCATCTTGCTGCCTAAAGCCAATGACAGCCAGGCCAAAACAAAAAAGGTAAGAGAAAAGTCCAGGGAGTGCCACAATCACATACCGCAGCCCTTCCCGGACCCCAAGAGGAAGAGGAAACCGACAAATCCAAACAAGCACAAATCGAACAAACGTACGAAAAGCACTAAGATTAGCTCTCTCTTCCCCAAGCGAGGTAATCGCAATACTAAAAGGACTAAAAACACAAGAACAAAATGACACACGGAAAGACATACAACAAATCGCCTCGTAGAATAAACCACAAAGCAACAAAGAGTAAGACTAACACCGGGACCACCGCCTTAGAACGGTCAGTAGAGTAAACCACCGAGGGGTTAAAGCATTTTTACAGCTAGCTAACTTCACCCTGGGTCCCCGATGCTACTCTTAATACAGAAACACATAAAAATTCGGTTCGCATAAAGGCTCCCAACTCAGTCAATGCATCAAAGCGAAAACACAAAAATCAAATTAATCACTATAATAAACAAAGACGAGTACTCATGGCTAATTCTACTGTATGCCAGAGTAAATGAAAACCAATAGTTGAACCACGGCGGGCCAAGCCAAAGACATATCGTCAAGCCCCAACCCACTGGTTAAAGTTTTACGAAGAGGCCGTCATTGGGTCTGAGGCCCGAACCGCCGTTGTGCAATTAAAGAGTGAAGCATAGCCATACAAATGTTCAGCAGATTGGCACACCATCTTGCTGCCTAAAGCCAATGGCAGCCAGGCCAAACCTACAAATGTTTCAGCAGATGGGTGCACAACCTTTCTGCCAAAAGCCAATGACAACCAGGCCAACCCTACAAATGTTTCAGCAGACTGGCACATCATCTTGCTGCCTAAAGCCAATGGCAGCCAGGCCAAACCTACAAATGTTTCAGCAGATGGGTGCACAACCTTTCTGCCAAAAGCCAATGACAGCCAGGACAACCCTACAAATGTTTCAGCAGATTGGCACACCATCTTGCTGCCTAAAGCCAATGACAGTCAGGTCAACCCTACAAATGTTTCAGCAGACGGGTTCACCATCTTCCTGCCTAAAGCCAATGACAACCAGGCCAACCCTACAAATGTTTCAACAGGTGGCTGCAACACCTTCCTGCCTAAAGCAAATGACAGCAAGGCCAACCCTATAAATGTTTCAGTAAACAAAGCCAATGACAGCAAGGCCAACCCTACAAATGTTTCAGCAGGAGGGTGCTGCACCACCTTCCTGCCTAAAGCCAGTGACAGCAAGGCCAACCTTACAAATGTTTCAGTAAACAAAGCCAATGACAACCAGGCCAACCCTACAAATGTTTCAGCAGACTGGCACATCATCTTGCTGCCTAAAGCCAATGGCAGCCAGGCCAAACCTACAAATGTTTCAGCAGATGGGTGCACAACCTTTCTGCCAAATGCCAATAACAGCTAGGCCAACCATACAAATGTTTCAGCAGATGAGTGCAACATCTTCCTGCTTAAAGCCAATGACAGCAAGGCCAACCCTACAAATGTTTCTGCAGGAGGGTGCACCACCTTCCTGCCTAAAGCAAATGACAGCAAGGCCAACCCTATAAATGTTTCAGTAAACAAAGCCAATGACAGCAAGGCCAACCCTACAAATGTTTCAGCAGGAGGGTGCTGCACCACCTTCCTGCCTAAAGCCAGTGACAGCAAGGCCAACCTTACAAATGTTTCAGTAAACAAAGCCAATGACTGCAAGGCCAACCCTGCAAATGTTTCAGCAGGAGGGCGCAGCAGCTTAACACCTACGATCTAAATATCACAACTTGTCTGAGCAGTAATAGGGAATTCCATGAATTATGCAAATGTAAAGGAGAAGGTTTGTCAGGCAAGAAAATGAAGTTCACACATGCAATGTAGGGTCAAGGTCACAGATGCCCGTTAATGGATATGCTCTCATACCATGTGCCTCAGCTGTATCACATAAACTACAAGAGAATTTCATCTAACTTTAGACACATGCATAAGATAATGAGATTGTATGTCAATTATAGAAACAAGCCTTGTCTCTGGAGTTGTATTATAATTAAGGGTGAGGTGTTGCAGGAGTAAAACTGCTTTAAACCCCAGTATTTATACTGCTGCCTGGTCCAAGGCAGTTACATAGGTCTAGATAAGAGTTGGTATCCTGTAATGTTTTTCTTATTGATCCATGAAAACATAATTACTATGTTGTGGCTACTCATTAGAAGTGTCTCACCCATGACAACATGTGGGTACTCATTAGAAGTGCCTTGATGAGGTATTTCTAATGAGTACCCAAAACATATAATTTCATGGATAAATAAGAAAAATATTACTTTTGGATTGATAAAGCATTTTATCAAGAGCTTTTCTAATGCCAATCATTCTTGCTGTAATTCCAGCATTATGGTCACATGCTATATGGTTGCCCACTTTGCTTCCTGTTTACTCGTTGTAATGCTACTATTATGGTGACTTCTTCAATGGTTGCCCACTTTGCTTTCTATTTTCTTTCTGTTTTTATTGTTATATTGTTTGGAGCTGAATCAGGAGATCACGGTGAGGTTTTGTTGAGTAAAACTGGTGTAAGCCCCAAGCAGCTTTTCTACTTACCCTCCAAAGGCAGTTCCTTTGTTTGTACTTTGTCGGTTTTATATGTTGTATTGGTTTTGTCAATGTACATTCCTCATCTATTCTTTTGGTGCCTTGGGAAGGCTGTGATTGTGGCATTTCTGTAACTGTAGAAGTATATCATCACAAACTAGGACAGACATACTATACATAACTCTTGATAAGATGCTTTTTTACAATTAGAAAGTACAGTATTGTTTTTTAATTGTGTTGGTGTTTAACGGCACGTCAACCCTTGTAGGTCATTTTGTGTCGTCTCCCAGAGAAAGGGAGAAAAGAGATAGAAGAGATAGTAGAAGAGATGAAAGAGAGGGACAGGGAAGAAAGACGAACAGGAATAAAAGTGAAGAAACAGAAAGATTCCCCATCTACTCTTACCTGCTACAAGGATAGCAGGCCTTGCAAAACTGTACGCCAATATCAGTTGGACACCCCGGTGATGTAAGATACACGACACCTTCTCACCATCAGACCACCCCAAGAAAGTACATGTATTGATATTTTTCTTATTTCTCCACGAAAACATGTGGGTACTCATTAGAAGCGCCTTGGCAAGGCACTCCTAATGAGTATCCACATGTTTTCGTGGAAAAATAAGAAAACCATTTACCTTATACCCACTCTTATCTAGACCAATGCTATAGTGGCAAGGGCAGATAACCCTGCAATGAATAACTTTTAGTGTCACATACCACTTCTTATCATACTCATCCTTTCTGTGAAGTTTTATGAAAGTCCAACAAACACTGTAGAATGTGTTCTTGTCACATACTTGGATGATGATGATTTTGGTGTTTTAAGTCCCATTCAACATTATTTAAGTCATAATGGGATAATGGAAGGGTGATAATGAAAGGCTCTGAGCAATGAAATGCTGTACAGTCATGGGTGAAATTCCACCTTCAGTGGAATTCGAACCTGGGACTTCTCCAGTGGAATTCGAACCTGGAACCTTCTGATCAGGAATTGGAAGCGCTAACCACTCAGCCTACTGTACGCTGCCTCACTTGGAAAGATGGACTAACATGCCAAGACCAGATACCTGTGTTTTGAAAAACTTCTAATGTCACTCATTGCTGTTGATCATGCTACTTAGTTCTATCATTACGAAAACATGCCTATTCTTATATACTGAAAATTTTACCACCAAAAAATGAAAATTTTCAGATAAAAAATTGTGATATTTTTCATATTTCTGCTCAAAACATAGATTGTGGGTACTCGTTAGAACCGCCTTACTGAGGCGGTTCTAATGGGTACCCACAATCTATGTTTCGAGCAAAAATAAGAAAAATAATGTATGCCCCTGTAAACCCCAGTTTTACTATATAAAAGTGGGGTTTAAGGGGGTCAAAATTACATAGACATGTTTCGTGATGTGAAACTTTATTTTATGTGCTAGTATGTCAAAGGAAGTAGATATCTAACCCTTAGTTTCAGCCTTCTTCATGGCCTCTGTAAGAGACTCCCTGCTGTAACCCATCTCCAATATTGTCTGTGTAGTAACTTCTGGTTCTGGAGGATCACTGCCTGCAATAATTGAATATGGGATTCTATAATATGATTGGAAAACCACACTGACAAACATAGCACCTAGTGAAGTTCTTGACAAGCCATTCTAAATCATAGATCTTGATAAGGCGCTTTTTTTCATCCAAAAAGTATCTATATTTTTCTTATTTCTTGACAAAAACATATGTTATAGGTATTCATTAGAAGTGCCTCCGCTGCTTTTGACATCTTTCAGTAAGTCGTTTTTTGCTTGGTGCTTTACACAGAAGTAAATTAGCAAACTTTTGTCATGATTTAATGCAAAACCATTTGTTGTACGAGGGTGGGATCAAAAGTAATGCAACCAATGCTGTTAAATGACAACTAAAGGTGGGATTGCAGAAACCTTTATTTCAAACCTTCAAAGTACTCTTCTTTGACAGATACATAAAGTCTCATCTTTCAATCCAATCCTTGAAAGCTTTCTCATGGTCCTTTTCAGGTATATCTCTTAAGTCCTTTTCAGGTATATCTCTTAAGTCTTTTTCAGGTATATCTCTAAGGATGTTAATTATGATGGCTCCCAACTTTTGGTAGGATGTATATTTTCTGCCATCAAGCTTTTTCTTGAGACGAGGGAACAGGAAAAAATCAAAGGGGGCTTGATTGGGAGAATAGGGCGGTGTTCTCAAACATAGACCCCCTGTTCATTCAGAAATGATGTCACATTTTCAGTCTTGTGACTCGAGGAGTTATCAAGTAACAAATACATGCCTCGGATACCTGTCTTTGGTCAACATTTCTGGATGACCTTTTTTCTTATAAAACCTTGCATTCATTGATGCCTATGGACAGAGGGACCTAGACTGCTAGGCCTTTAGTAGTTTAAAATATGGCATACATAAACTTTTTTCACTCTTGCAATCCTTTTGGCAATGCAAGTCCTTCTGGCATCTTCGGTTACTAAATTTTTTGGGCAGCTTGAAGAAATGTATCAAAGATTCATCACCTGTCACTACATTCATAAATTTTTTTCCAATCATATCTTTGAAACCTTTTCAAAAGTTTGCCCGCCATCTTAACATGCATGTGTTTTTGCTCTTCTGTGAGCAAATGGGGACTCTTCTAGCATTTTTTTCCCTTCAATTTCATAATATTTTGCAGAATGTGCAATACAGAGGCTTTTGAAATTCCAACCATGTCAGCAATCTTGTGTCAGATTTTACTATTTGTTTGATTTGTTTAACAATCCTTAGATTACGTGCAGACTTAGGTCAACCAGATTTAGGTGCATTCTGTACAGACTCCATGCTTGCACTAAATTTCCAAACCCATCTGCAAACTGTGGAAAAGGACATTTCATTACAACCATAAATAGCACATATGTCAGCATAAATGTCCTTTGAACCTCTGCTGAGTAAAGCGTGAGTTTTAATGTATTAACACTGATTTTGTTTGCATTTTTGAAACTTTTCCCAAAGATTTTGACTGACCACCTACACAAAGGGTTTGTGCAAAAGTAAATTTTGAGCGAGATATTGTGTCTACATGTATAGTTTATACATCTAACAATAGCAGTGAACAATAGCCAGTGGTATAACTTTTAAGCCAACCCTAGTAACTACTTATGCACAAAAAGTTTGACTTTCATCATTGTTTTTTTTTTAAAAAATCAAATATTTTTACTTTTTCCCATAGTAAAAATCAATGGCTCACTTTTGTAGCTGAAGCATATCTCATTGATATAGCTGTGTAAGTTTGGTCAAATTCCGTCAATTGATTCATGAAGTAGGTGGCACACAAGGCTCATTTTTTGAGTCTTTATAATGTAGTGACCTTAAAAATTAGGTAAAAGTCAGTAAAATCTAATCACTTCTTTCCCCCCTCCAACTGATGTATCTGTGCTAGTTTGGTCAAATTCCAACCATTGGTTCAAGAGATAGTGTGCACATAAGCTTTTTTCTATCAAAATTTTAGTTTCAAAGTGTCAGTGTGACCTTGAAAAATGAGGTCCAGGTCACCCAAAATCTTATCACTTCTTTCCCCCATCCCAATGAAGTATCTGTGCTAGTTTGAACAAATTCCATCTATTGATTCATGAGATAGGGTCCACACAAGGCTCATTTTTAGAGTCTTTATAATGTAGTGACCTTGAAAATGACTCTAATCACTTCTTTCCAATGTCCTATCTGTGCTAGTTTGTTGAAATTCCAGCAACTGGTTCAAGATATAATGTGCACACAAGCTTTTTTCTATCAAAATTTGAGTTTCAAAGTGTGGGTGTGACCTTGAAAACAAGATAAAGGTCACAAAAAATCTAATTACTTCTTTCCACAATCCCAATGCTGTATCTGTGCTAGTCTGGTCAAATTTCATTTATTGATTCATGAGATTTATAATGTCTTGAAAATTAGGTCAAAGTCATCAAAATCTAATCACTTCTTCCCCCCATCCTGATGATGTATCTGTGCTACTTTGGTCAAATTCCAGCTATTAGTTAAAGAGATAGTGTGTACACAAACTTTTTACTGCATTAAGAAATGTTACAAAGGGCAATAACTCCAAGATAATTGGCCCTTAGCCCTTACTTTCTCTTATGTAGGTGCACTTATTGACATCAATGTGTCTGCAGAAATTGATGAATATCCATCAGTGCGTTTTCAAGATATTAGGAAAAAACCAAAGTGTCACAGACGAACATACGGATGGACGTTATTGTGAGAGGTACGTTATGAGGTTATTCCTTTGATCTTTGATCGTCTTCAACTCCACAACACCGATTTTTATCATTTTTTAACTCCACAAC
Source organism: Anodontia alba (assembly GCA_964016985.1). Classification (NCBI taxonomy): domain Eukaryota; kingdom Metazoa; phylum Mollusca; class Bivalvia; order Lucinida; family Lucinidae; genus Anodontia; species Anodontia alba. The sequence continues at coordinate 126,604,284 of OZ024824.1, forward strand.
ACCAATTTTTACCCCCACAATGATGGAAAAAACAGACACCTATACAAACGCTAACCTCGGAATGTACCTGGCTTATGTACATACTGACGGACGGACAGACGGACGTGAAAACAATATACCCCACCACAAACAAAGTTTGCATGGCTATAATGAATGCAAATGATGCAGAAATCTGTAGGGTAGGTAACTTGAAGGCAGATTTTTAACATGTTTCTCTTGTTCAATTTTTCTGAAATTATCACAATATTGTTGTGAAACATAAATAATTCAAATTCAGCAGAGAAAAATAAAAGCTATTTTCTTAGATAATAATTCTAGAAAATCACTTTATTATAGAAATTGCATTGGTTAGACCAATATTTGGCCATTAATGTAATTTTAGGGTAAATATTTGAGAACAAAAGACAGAAACAGAAAAAAGCCAACTGCGGGCAAGCATCCTTATCAGTAAAAGGTTGTGACTTTTAAATCCGTATGATAGGAGGATAACCAAAAAACCACACAGTTTTAGACCATGTAGAACAAATATGCATAGTTTCAAAATAATTCTAGTAGCACCCACAAGGTATCTATTCCAATACTAAATGGACCTGGAAAAAGCTAATTAAAAAAAGTGGAAAAAGTTGATAAAAAATAATGGGAGGATAACCCCAAGACCACACGCACATCTTCAGAGCATGTAGAACAAGTATGCATAGTTTAAAAATGATGGGTGGAAAACTGTAGGATGAGTTGCACCCACAAGGTATCTATTCTGATACTAATCTGATCTGAAAAATGTTGAAAAAGTGGAAAAAAGTTGATGGGAGGATAACCCCAAAAGCACATGCACAGCTTCAGACCATGACAAAAACATCTGCAAAGTTTCAAAAAATTTGGTATAAAACTGTAGAAATTGCGCTCACAAGCTACCCACATCATTGTGTCACAACTAAAAAAAACTAAGTTGAAAAAAAGCAAAAATTTAAAAAAGATAATGGCAGGATAATCCAAAAACCGCAAGCACATCTTCAGACCATGTAGAACAAGTATGCATAGTTTCTAAATGATCAAGGGATACGTCTAGGAGGAGTTGCACCCACAAGGTATCTATTCTAATACTAATCAGACCTGGACCTAAAAACACTAAGTTGAAAAAGTGGAAAAAAGTTGATAAAAAATAATAAGGGGATAATTCCAAAACCACATGCACATCTTCAGACTATGTAGAATAAGTATGAATGGTTTCATAATGATCAGTGGAAAACTCTAGGACGAGTTGCATCCACAAGATATCTAATACTAATCGAACCTGGAAAAAAACCAAATCAAAAAAGTAGAAACAGATGATAAGAAATAATGGGAATATAACCCCAAAACCACATGCACATCTACAACCATGCAGAACAAGTATGCATAGTTGCACATGATTGGTGGAAAACTCTAGGAGTTGCGCCCACAAGGTATCTATTCTAATAGTAATTTGACCTAAAAATGCGTGCACAATAATAGTAGTTTGACCTGAAAAAAAAAACAAGAGCTGTCATAGGACAGCGTAGCTCGCCTGCTGGGTACATTTTATATTGTAATATTTTTATCATTAAGCCATATAATATAGGTCACACTGACCTAGATGTATTTGTATGTAAATCATTTTGTCACATAGATATAATAATCCAGGTATGACAATTCTCCATGAAATAGTAATAAAAATAAAAGGCAAAATCACTGAAGCATGAAATATAGGTCACAATGACCTAGATATAGTAAGTGGTCATTCATTGGGTCACATGGAACTAAATATCCCAGGTGTGACATTTATCCAACAAATAGTCTTCAAGATATAAGGCAAAATCACTGAACCATGAAATATAGGTCACACCAACAGAGATATATTTTGACGTCAATAATCGGGTCACAAGGAACTAATATCCCAGGTGTGACATTTATCCAACAAATAGTATTCAAGATATAAGGCAAAATCACTGAACCATGAAATATAGGTCACAATGACCTAGATATAGTAAGTGGTCATTCATTGGGTCACATGGAAGTAATATCCCAGGTGTGACATTTATCCAACAAATAGTATTCAAGATATAAGGCAAAATCACTGGACCGTGAAATCTAGGTGACCTGGACCGTAAAATGTAGGTCACCATGACCTTCACTCTCTTACACTTAAACCGATGTCACATAGTTAGCTGATGTATAACCAGTTGTGTCTATAACCTGTAGGCATATAAGATTTTACAAATGTGTCCTAGATTTTGACCCCTAGCCCCACTCCAAGGCCCACCCTGAGGTATGAACCCAGGGGTATGTTCTTTTGGAATCTCAGAAGAATCCCCCAGGTACCCAAATTCTAAATATGAATGCTCTATGATGAGTGAAAGTCAAGATATAAGAATTTGAAAAACTTTAACACAGTATTACAAAGGTGTCCTAGATTCTGATCCCTAGCCCCACCCAGGGGCATGAACCCAGGGGTTTATTCTCTTGGAATCTCAGAAGACCCTCCAAGGTACCTAAGTTCCAAATTTGATGCCTCTGTGAGGAGTGACTGTTGAGATATAAGCATTTGAAAAACTTTAACGCAGTGTGACGGGAACGGGAACGGGAACGCAAACGCAGACGACCGGGGTGACTACAATAGCTCTCCTTGTACTTCGTACAGGCGAGCTAAAAAAACTAAGTCAAAAAAGTAGAAAAAGTTGACAAAAAAAAAAAAAAAAAATAACGGGAGGATAACCCAATTGTAATAGTCCCCATTGACTAACGTTGGTGACAAAAAGACAAATGGTTTCTGATAAGATATGGTTAATCAGAGCAAAATATTTTCATTTAAAATAAAACGCCAAGCAAAAACAATTTTTCCGAGTGATGTCAAAAGGACAGTAGATATGTATTTGAATGTCAAACAAACATTGCATTAAAAGGAAGAATTATTTACTACATGCACTTGTCTACATCTACATCTGTACACTGAACCATCACATCGGACTATTACTCAACGGATTGACTTCAGTTGGTAACACAAGTGAAATAGGCCTTGGGCTGGCCACTTATATAAGCCACAAAATGAAACATGTAAGCCTCTGAGAGTGGCAGCGTTACCAGTAACACCCACGTTACATGCGTTACCGTCAAAATAACAATAAACATTCCTGATAAAGTCTCCAACATGACCTTTTCGTACTTATTTGCATGCTGGCACAGGTTTATGTACTTCTTATAACACAGCTACCTATTTTAAGTATCTTATAAATGCCTTGGGTTATTACTGTTTTATACGTTACCAAGTGTTACATACGTAATTTCCGAGTATCAGTATGGCAATTATTGACTATACATGTATTTAATCTGTCAGTGAATATAGCAAATTTATAAGGCTGCTACTTAAATGAACTGAAATTCCTTATTATGGTCGCTTACACTATTGTTATAATGTGATCTATCAAATCGATTGTGGGTACTCATTACAGCCGCCTTTGTTGTGGCAGTTCTAAGGATTATCAAATTGGAAATTCCTCATTCAGACGGGTATAACAAGCAGACTAAGTCTATGTATGGAGCAGAAATAAGTAAATATTTAACGGTGTTTACTTTACAACCGTGAGCAATAACTTATTACTGCATAGGCTTGACGCGTCTATTTGATTTGTTGCGCTGTGTTTTTGACGTCAGGCTATGGTAAATGAAAAACCCACGGTAAATACTGAATCATTTCGTCTTCTGCTATCGATCGTTAAAGATCTCAAGCTAAAAACAACAAATAGCTTTCTATTTATACTTTGATAGTTAATAACAAGCAGTAATTAATTAATATTTGAACTTGTTTCTCTTGCTAAGAAATTGCATGCGTTCAATTTGAATTTTTGTTTTAGTAGATTTGATAATAATTTAGCACTGCTTTTATATAGTGATCTGTCTGTCTGAAACTGTCTTTCTCTGTCTGTCTTGTTTTCTTTCTGTATCAATCATTCTCACTGCAGCATCCAATCAACCAATCAATCAATCAATCAATTTGTCTACCTGTTCTATCTATCTATCTATCCATCCATCCATCCATCCATCCATCCATCTAAAGTGTAAACGAGTACATAATTGTGTTATTTCCCATTTTTGCACACACTAATTGGTTAGTGTCTATAATTGCTCTTGTTTCATACCCACATTTATTTATCATTGTTTAAGCCTTGTATCTTCTTTGTTCCGAAATGGAACAACCAGTGGCTCTGAAGATAAAGCCTCAAGGTAAGAAAACACCTAGGACCCAAGGCAGTGATGGTAGAATTTGTATTATTCATTTCTCTAGCACGGTTGAAGAAACTATTATGCCTGCTGCAGAAGAGGCTTTCAACAAAATCACATCAGTGGCACAAAAGAGGCTCACGTTCTCAGATGTGACCCACAAACTCCCAGAAGTATCGGAATTATGATTCAAAGGTACATGGATACCACAGAAGGTGTTACCAGCTCTTCACCCTTCTACCAAAGGCTGGGAAGCCCAAGATTAATTTAATAGCGGCAGACGATGAGGCTCCTAGTACGTCAAAGAGGGGAAGACCCTCTTTCGCTGCATCGTCAGCCACCTGTAGCGCACTTTTTTCCTTCTGACAAATGCTTGTTCTGTGATAAACAGTATATACAAGTTAATAGAAAAAGCAAATCTTGGTCAAGTGTGTTACCCCAACAGCAGAAGAATCTATCAAAACTGCTGCCGAGGCAAAAGGTGACGAGAAAATACTTTGCAAAGTACACGGGCAGGACTTGCAAGCCAGAGAGGCATGGTATCATAACTACTGCCCCAGAAATTACACTCGAGATATCGGCGAAAGACACATTACACGCACAGATAGTGAATCCTCTCAGTCACAGGCAGCGCATAATGCTGCATTTAAATACATCAGTTAGTACATAGATCATATATTAACGGGCGGAAACACAGAAAGATTGTCCATGATTCGGGAAAGGTATCTAACATACATATTAGAAAACTACCTGAAATTCTACAATGACAATTACAAAACTTACAAATTTAAAAGACAAACTTTGTAAGCATTCCAGAAAGAGGCTGGCTTTCTGGCAACCCCGCAAGAAAGCAGAACTAGTATATGCTGCTGATATAGAAGTAGAGGCTGTTGAGGCTGCAGTTGAATTAGCAGCTTTGGATGAGAAGCGCCTTATAGAAAGTGCAGCTATCATAAGACGCCATATAAATGAAGGCAAAATAGAGTGAACCTATGTCTTGGCCCCAATTTGCTGCTTGGTTACTTTCAGGCAAGAGACGACCTCCAGAGATTTTATTGACATTTCTTATCTATGTCATTACTGGAAAGCCTGTTAAACATGCAAGCTTGAAGTCCCAATGTTATGCACTGTCTTTTGCTGAGGACCTCTGCTATGCCGCAACAAATGGTGACTGGGTCATGCCAAAACATCTTACACTGCCAATGGCCACACAACATCTCACAGGCATCGCTGAAGTTATAACGATTCTAAATCGTTATGGTCATGGGCAGTCGTATTCTAGAACTCTGGAGATGGAAACAGCCATGTGTAATTCTGTTACATCATCAGAATCAGTTTTACCAAGTATATCTAGAGACAATGAAGCTGTCATTCATTTGTGCTATGACAATTTTGATCTCGATGAGGAAACACTGTCAGGTTCTGGAACGACACATTCGACACATGAATTGTTATACAAGAGCTTCATGACCCAGAAAGAACTACAGTTGTGGCTGAAGCAGACACAACTCCCAGATCAAAAGACAGATCTGTAACGCCCATTGAGGTTCAGATAAGACCCTGCTATGCCAAGGCAAAGGTCGACCCTACTTTTGACATTCAGACAAGTAAAGTAGAGTACTCATTTAAAGATACTGAAATGTATAACTTCACATGGGTTATTTGTCGTGATATAGGTGGGTCTATGGATAGTCAGGCAGTTCCATCCTGGGCTGGATGACTGTCACAAACTGCTACTGAAAAGCATTGTGCAACCTCAAATGTGGAATATATGGCACCACATAACGAATCCATAAATGACAATTCAACAGTGCAATACATTTTGGAACAGTCGCTTAAGGCAAGTGGTGAAGTTGATCAAGAGTATGCTATTGTCACATTTGACCTGGCTGTTGCCAAAAAAGCTTATGCCTTGGTTTGGCAGTATTCGAATCAGTTTAGCAAGATATTAGTAAGAATGGGTGTCTTCCACATGATCTGTTCTTTATTTAGAACGGTCGGGAAGATGATGAAAGGCAGTGGGTTTTCAGAGATCATTATAGAATCTGGCATTTGCGCCAGTGGGCCATTAGATAGGGTCATGTTGGGTAAGCACTTTAACCGAGCTCTGAGAGTGCATAAATTACTCTTTGAAACTTTAGAGCGGCTTATGTTAACACGGTTTGAAGAAAAGCAATCACGTGAGGATTGTTTGTCGAATGAGACATTCCATAGAGTTCTCACAGCAACTCCATCCAAAGAGGCACTGGACATAGTGGAACAATCTGAAGACTTCAGAAATTACTTTGAAAAGTACCATGCGTTCAAATCAGAAGTTCTGAAAGGCAGTCATGGTAAAACGGCTCAGTTCTGGGCAAGGTATATGGATATAATTTAAATGGTGTTGACACTGATCAGGGCTACAAAGGAAAACAACTTAGAATTGCATATCGCAGCTCTGTATGCCTTGTGCCCAATGTTCTTTGCGTACATTCACACCAACTACGCAAGATATGTACCTGTGTACCTGATTACATTGATGAATTTGTCTGATACACATCCCGGATGCAAATAACTTCTGGAAAAAATGGGTTTAGTGTGTCTCGGTCATCGGTTCCTTGCTCGAGAAATGCTGTTGACATAACTATCGAGCAAACAATAAACCCCCATGCCAAGTCACAAGGAGGCATTATAGGCTTCAGCAGGAAGTATGCTGTGTACTACAGATGGTGTATTACTTGTCACATCAGGGCTCAGTATGTTGAAGCAACTCTTCAATGCACTGAAATGAGCTCTGACGAAATATCCAGTCACAGACTTGTGACCTGCTCAGAAGCAAAGTAGTGAGCATGATGTGAAACGAGTACTAGAGGCAATTTCTGGCTTCACCAACACCTTCAGTTCTAGTGTCTAAGACAATGAACTGTACTGTTTGTCTTCGGGTGTTCCTGCTAAACCTGACATAGCTAAGGATCAGCTTGAGGCTCAAGACATTGGCAGGAAGACTATGGAAGACCTCATCAACTTACGTTTAGTTGAAAAATCTGTTGGCTTTCACAACCCGATCAAGCGCAACAAGCTGAAAACTTCTGCGGCTTGCAAGGTCAAGAAGAAATTGACCAGTTCACGAAACAAAATCAGGCAGATCAGAGCTGAAAGGAACGTCTTTGGTCAGCTTGTCCTTCTTTCTATTGAACATAATATTGACCTTGAGTTGACGTTGTTGTTCCCTCTGGGACCTGTCCCATAGTTGCTGGCAATTGCTGACGGCATGCCAACCAAAACTGACAAGTCCAAACCTGCATTTCTTGGAATCACACATTGAACCAACAATCAATCGACCATCCAATGCTGTACATATCATTGATGGTAATGCCATACTACAGAGCTTAACAGCTATCCTGGCATCTTCGAGGAACTGGCGGAATCTGTATTCAACCAGTTACCAAAGGCAGAGTGTTTTGATTTTGTCACTGATACATATAAGCAGCAGTCTACAAAGTCTTATGAACGTTCACGCAGGGGAACAGCACCAACACTTCTGTTGTCTAGTGCAAAGAGTAGGACATCATGTGACTGGAAGAGCTTTATGAGCAATGACAAAAACAAGACTCAACTCATTAGCCTACTTCTGGATCAATGGACAACTGACAAGTATGCTACTAGACTTGTAGATAGAAACCTGTACTATGTTATTGGTGAAGAGGTGTTCCGTCTTACCTGTGAAGACGACAAGACTGTATCCAAATATCCAGAAGAAAATTTATTTTCTTCTCAAGAGGAAGCAGATACTAGGATTATCCTACACTGCCTAAATATCAGAACATCACTGCCTGATGCAAGTACTATCATTGTAAGGTCACCGGACACAGATGTATTAGTACTGCTTGCACGATATTGCAAGGATATACACTTGACAGTTTTGTTCAACACTAGCGTGGGCAACAAAAGTCGCCTTCTGAATGTCAACAACATCGTTCAGAATACGGGGGAAGAAATCTGCACAATCTTACCAGCCATACACTGTTTTACAGGCTGTGACACTACCAGTGCATTTGTCCGACACGGAAAGGTCCCTCCTATCAAACTGACAGAGGAAACCCCCCAGTTCATCCAAATTCTAAGCAGGGTAGGACAAGAGAAAAACTGCTCTGAGGCACTCATCAGTGACATGGAAGCCCTCACATGTGCTATTTATGGCAGTGCAACTTACACAAATATGAATAATTTGTGGTACGACATGTTTCTGAAAAAGTACCAAAGCCATACATATATATTTACATACATGAATATTTCAAATGGCATGGACATGAGCTTACTACCACCCTGCCGTTCTGCACCTGCCGTTCTGCCCTCGAGATGCACATATGCAGAGTGAACTATCAAGTCTTTGTCTGGATACACTCCCACGAAAACAAGCCAGGCCTTCCAGATCTGGACAAAAGTGGGTGGAAAATAAATGGGGAGGAAATTGAGTACGACTGTGTGAAGGGAAACTTGATCGTCCCTGAACAACTAATCGACATTTTGTGTGAGCAGAATGTCGAGGGGGATGCAGATCAGGATAGGGATGATGATGATGATAATGATGATGATGAGGGTGTTGAGGTGACAAATATGGTAGATGAAGTATTTGAAGATGAATCTGATGAGGAGTAATAAGCTGTACGGGAAAGATTCTTTGAACCCTTGAATAGTATGCGAAGAGCTGCTAGTTTGGAAGAAACTGCTCTATAACTTCTATCTGATGGTTTTTCTTTGATCTTAAAATGTTTAACTCATATATTACACTATATGTTACATGCTTTCCATGTGTATTATATTAATCATATATGATGTCTCTATAGAAAACCAGAAAGTTTATGGTATTCTATGTATTGAATTATTTCCTCGGCAAAGGAGCCACAGAATTACATTAGACAGTTTTGTTTCATTGTTTTGTACATGTATTTTGTATTTGATTTTTATGAGACATGTGTTCATGCTCAGCAATGAGAACTATGATGATTAAACTTATTCCATACTGATTTGAGTCACATTTGAATATTGTGTGATATCTCATTTGGACTGAAAAGTGACTGGACAATTATTTTAAGATTCGTATGATATTATGTTACGTATGTGACGTTTTATTTTTTATGTTGTAAAGCAGTGAAAACCAAGATGAACATTCCATACTACAGTGAGCCGTATTTGGGGTTTATTCGAGCTTGGGCATTCAGGAAACTTACCAAATATGCTATGATTCATATAAAGTATGTCATGTTACGTATGTGATTTTATTGTACTCATGCAAATAATTGAAACGTATGATGATCTTAAGTCCACAGTTAGCTTTAGTTAATTGATTTTTGTTTGGAGATAGGACATATAAGCGGTTGAACAAATATATTAAGATTCTTATACTATATGCTGTGTTACATACGAGACTGACTCATGTAATAATATATACAGATGAACTATGTTACTTTCTCTGCCTTATATTTGGCACTTGAATGTAAAATTTCAAAGTGCTTCCACTGATCTAATAATTGTTATCAAAATTTGAATTAAAAAAATGAAAATCGGGGTAGAAACCTTATTGAGCCTAGATATCGCTCATATTTAAAGGACTTTTCTACTTTATGTTGTGTACGTGACATTATGAGAATGCTGAGCAATTCATTCAAAACTATTAAAACTGTGGTAAACGTTTATTAAAGTCTTAACAAAACACACATGTACACTGTATGTGAAACTCTTTTTATCTATACATGGTTCAGTTTATGATGTCATAATGGTCATATGATGTACATTGTGTGATATGGGGTTACCATGTTCAACATTCAATAACTCAAAAAGTATATAAGATAGAAACATAATGTTTGCAGTTTCGAAAAGGTAAATAAATGCCCTTTAATATTATAATAAATTAGTGAACATATTCTCATTTCAAAAAATTTTAGGAGGGACTATATAAGATTCATTAATCATTTATATAGGGTTTAATAAAAACATGTAACATACGTTACACCAGGGGCGACCATATTTGTTTTCAAAGGTCCATATCTGCAGCGCAGTAGTAGCTTACTTCGATGATATAACTAATTTGGAAATCTTACTTTATCTTTTGCACTTTTCTGAAGTCTTATAATTTACTTAAATTATCAAAAGTTTTGAGGGGTAACGTATGTAACAGGCTGCTACTGGGTAACACTGCTATTGCCAGAGGGCTAACATGTTGCAAAATCCTTGCAAGACACTGGGCTTTAAGAAAAATAATTCCCCCTGCGGGGGAGGTAAACCATACATGTATCTGGCCAGCGGCCTAAAATGAAAACAGAGAATATAGGCTGAAAGAAGAAAATACAACACATAGAGAAATAAAACAAAAATATTAAAAAAGTATCTACTGCAAACGAAAAACCAGAATTTGCTACAAAAACACAGATGTCTCCCCCCTTTTTGGTGTCATATTGTATTGTACATTCAGCGAACATTTATATTAGCTTATGAGAATGCAGCCAGAGAACAATAACCATAATGTTTAAAATTTGTATTAGGGTTCCTTTGAACTTTGTAAATTGCAGTTTACTCTTGAAAAATGTGTCTGGTGTATACATCTAAAAATTTGGAATACAGTGGGTCAGAGAGATGTTGTACTTCTCAGCATGGTATCTCTCACGAACACTCGTGAAGTTTCTTGAAGATATCTTGAACAGGTTGCAAGTTACAGAGCAGACACATTTTTGTGATGTCAATATTTATTTCTCACCTTCAATAATTTCTACACTGTGTTTCTATCTTTTTGTATTAGACATCTGTGACACATAAAGTTCTAAGAGCAATAAGTCCAAAAGTAGAAATGCAAGAGTTATAGTTCTTGCACTCTGCAAAATGTCTAATGTTGACTGTTATTCATATAAAGTTTCGTAAAGATATCTTGAACTGTTTTCATACTCGTATGTTGTGTAAGCACATGCACATAAAGGGCAGAGTTCACAATACATGTAGATAAAGTACAATACTAAATACACATTTCTCACTTTGAATAATCTCCACAATGTCTTTGTATCATTTCAGGTAAAACATCTGTGATGGATAAAGGTCCAAGGGAAAAAACTCAAAAGGTAGAAAAGCAAGAGTTATGGTTGTTGCATTCTTGTATAATGCTGATTGATATTCAAATGAAGTTTCGCAAAGATATCTTGAATGGTTTTCAAGTTACACAGTGGACAGGATTTTCTGACAAAGTTCTAAGGGAAATAACTAAAAAAGTATTAATGCAAGAGTTATGGTTTTTGCACTCTGCACTTCATCTAATGTTCATTGTTATTCGTTATGAAGTTTTGAGATGATATCTTCAATGGTTTTCAAGTTATAGAGCAGACACAATTTTGCAACAGACAAACTACCAAGGCAAATAACTCAACAAGAGGCCCACGGGCCACGGATCGCTCACCTGAGTGACATAGCCACTGCAGATATGCAGATGTTATGCAACATTTTTCCAATCCTGTCATTGCAACTAATGAAAAGATCATTATTTAAGCAGTTCTTTATTTTGAAGAAGAAGATATATGGCATGCCAGTCAATTGAGCATGATCATTTGAACAAACTCTAAATGGCAGCCAGCTTGGATTTACGATCGGCACGATTTTAGTTATTTTTGATCTACGAGTCACCCCAATGCTTCCTACCAAGTTTCGAGTCAACTGGCCTTTCAGTTCAGGAGAAGAGGCGAAAAATAGATTTTCAAGATGGCTGCCATGGCGGCCATCTTGGATATCCGAATGGCACGATTTTAGCTATTTTTGATCTACAAGTCACCCCAATGTCTCCTAAGTTTGGAGTCAATTGGCCATTCAGTGCAGGAGAAGAAGCTAAATATAGATTTTCAAGATGGCGGCCATGGTGGTCATCTGGGATTTCTGATCAGAACGATTTTAGCTACATTTTATCTACAAGTCACCCTGATGCTTCCTACTAAGTTTCAAGTCAAGTGACTTTTGGGTTTAGGAGAAGAAGCAAAAATATTTTCAAGATGGCTGCCATGGCACCCATCCTGGTTTTACGATCAGCACGATTTTAGCTATTTTTAATCTACAAATCAGCCCGATGCTTCCTACCAAGTTTGGAGTCAACTGGCCTTTCGGTTCAGGAGAAGAAGCAAAAAATAGATTTTTAAGATGGCTGCCATGGTGGCCATCTTGGATTTCCGATAGGCACGATTTTAGCTATTTTTGATCTATAAGTCATCCCAATGCCTCCTACCAAGTTTGGAGTCAATTGGCTTTTGGGTTTAGGAGTAGAAGCGAAAAATAGATTTTCAAGATGGCGGCCATGGTGGCCATCTTGGATTTCCGATCGGCACGATTTTAGCTATTTTTGATCTACAAGTCATCCTGATGCTTCCTAGCAAGTTTGGAGTCAATTGGCCTTTCGGTTCAGGAGAAGAAGCAAAAAATAGATTTTCAAGATGGCCACCATGGCGGCCATCTTGGATTTCCGATCGGCACAATTTTAGCTATTTTTGATCTACAAGTCACCCCGATGCTTCCTACCAAGTTTGGAGTCAATTGGCCTTTCGGTGCAGAAGAAGCTAAATATAGATTTTCAAGATGGCGGCCATGGTGGCCATCTGGGATTTCTGATCAGAACGATTTTAGCTACATTTTATCTACAAGTCACCCTGACGCTTCCTACTAAGTTTCTAGTCAAGTGACTTTAGAAGAAGCGAAAAATAGATTTTCAAGATGGCTGCCATGGCGCCCATCCTGGTTTTCCGATCGGCACAATTTTAGCTATTTTTGATCTACAAGTCACCCCGATGCTTCCTACCAAGTTTGGAGTCAACTGGCCTTTCGGTTCAGGACTAGGCGAAAAATAGATTTTCAAGATGGCTGCCATGGCGGCCATCTTGGATTTCCGATCGGCATGATTTTAGCTATTTTTGATCTACAAGTCATCCTGATGCTTCCTAGCAAGTTTGGAGTCAACTGGCCTTTCGGTTCAGGAGAAGCAAAAAATAGATTTTCAAGATGGCCGCCATGGTGGCCATCTTGGATTTGCGATCGGCATGATTTTAGCTACTTTTGATCTACAAGTCACCCTGATGCTTCCTAGCAAGTTTGGAGTCAATTGGCCTTTCGGTTCAGGAGGAGAAGCGTAAAATAGATTTTCAAGATGGCGGCCATCTTCGATTTCTGATCGGCATGATTTTAGCTATTTTTGATCTACAAGTCACCCCAATGCTTCCTACCAAGTATCAAGTCAATTGGCCCAGGGGTGTAGGAGGAGTAGGCTTTTAAAGCAATTGTTGAGGCCGCACGACGCACGATGCACGACGGACATTGACTGACCACAATAGCTCACCATGAGCACTTCGTGCTCAGGTGAGCTAAAAAGTATAAATGCAGAAATTATGATTTTTACGCTTTGCATGTCTACTGCTGATTGACATTCATATGAAGTTTCGTGAAGATATCTTGAATGGTTTTCAAGTTATAGAGCAGACACTATTTTGTGATGGACAAACTTCCAAGGGAAATAACTCAAAAAGTAAAAATGCAAGAGTTATGGTTCTTGCGCTTTGCATGCGGTCTAATGTTGACTGGTATTCATATAAAGTTTCTTGAAGATATATTGAACAGGTTTCAAGTTACAGAGCGGACACGATTTAGTTATAAAGTTCAAAGGGAAATAACTCAAAAAGTATAAATGCAACAATTATGGTTCTTGCACTCTATACATTGTCTAATGCTGATGTTTATATGAAGTTTCATGAAGATAGCTTGAAGGATTTTCAAGTTACAGAGCCGGCACTATTTTGTGACAGACAGACAGACCGCATGGGGAAAAAATCAAAGGACTGATAGTCCTAAGAGTCTGCTAGCTTGTAAAGTACTAATGGAGTGCTGTGTATCTTCTATGCAATTTTACACAATACATGCAAAGAAGATAGACGACATTCCAATGCTACCAATACTATACGATAAGATGGAGCTCTATGGAATATATCAAGCATGTGGGCATTGCACTTCCTGAATAGAAGACTTTCTTTAAAAACTCTTAAATTCTGCTGGTAAGTGCATGTCCTTGACAAATCTGACCTCAAGGCCAAGTCTTGGAGAAATTTCAAACTACACTGAAAGATGATTCTGCATGCAAAATTTCTAGCTAGGACGGACAAATACGGATGGACTCACTAATATACACTTAAATGCAGCTATGGTGACTATGTCTTGCTCAGCACAAGCGGGCTTGACAAAAAGGAAGATATTTGTTCAAGTTATTTTTCTTCAAACTATTAGCACATTGTTGACAGATCCATTCCTTATCCTCCACACTTTTATGTCCTAATGTACAGAGTCTTTTCATCTCGGGCTTTAGACCCTGAATATCAAATTTAACATCAGAATGTCTGAAAAATGTTTGACAACAACTTGTACATATGTACTGGGGACCACAAGACACCAACTTGTGAAACTGTGTGACTATAGCATTTTCTTTGTTTTTAAATTTCTTACTGCTCAAACCCTCTTTTGATGTGTCACTTAACTTAAGTTTCTTATTCAGGGAGGTTTGCAATTCTTCACATATAAGAGGTGAATCAAGTAATGCGGAACCGTGTTCATTTAAGCTGTCAGCAAGCTGGGAGGAAGCATAAGGCTGTGATGGACACAACTCAAATGAAATACATTCTTGTAAAGGAGGATAGGTAGCAACTTATGTCACAAATTTGAAACCAAGCTCATTGGTATCGTTTTATGGTCTCCCTGCAAACATGAGATATACAGAGCGAATGCAAATCAAACTGACTCACCGCTGTTGTAGTAAAGGAATTATCAAAACTAAACAATCTACGCAAATGTAAGGAAAATACCAGTTATATTTGTTTTCTTTAACAAAATGTTTTTGCCATTAACATTTGGCATTCCATCTGAAGCGCTTGCATGTGACTCAAAAAGATAGAAACAGTCACCTTGTTCCAATAATGCAATAGAAAAGCCGTTGCAAATGAAGACTGCATATGGGTTGAATGAGAAAGTCATAGCGAGTCCTGTCTCTAAATCAAGGAAAGGATACTCCACTAAGGATAAGATATTTAAATTTCCTGAAAATGTCTTTTTTTTTTTTTTTTTTTTTTTTCACTTTCCAGGGATAATGCTGGTTGTCAAGTGAAAAATAAGATGGCAAATCACATGGCTCTAAATAGTCATGATATGTCTTGGCATTCTTTTTTGTATACTTGTATAATTTATCTCCTGCAAACAGAATTTCATTCATGTTGTTGACATTCAACTTGTTGGTACAGATCCTTTTCTGTACAGCTTTCACCAATAATACTAAACAACATGGTAGGCATTGATGCCCTCTTGAATCAGGACTAAATATCCCATCTCTTTGATGGATACTTCCTTGCAATAATACAGATGCATTTTCTTGTAGCGACACCGCCTCGTGGCTGCGAAGAAGCAGCCGCGAAGAAGCAGCCACGACGGTGGCGTCAAATGATAACACGTATGGAATAGAACAGAATTGTGTGTACGGACCCTTGCCGTGGCCTGAAAAGTCGCAATGATTAAAGCGAATAACACCGAGTGTTTCGACTGAGACATGTGATGTCAGTCAGCCAATGAAAGTGCTCAGCGATACGTATCGTGTCTGGTTTCCGACCTTCTGGGTGTTGTGACAACTGTGTGTGTTGTCCTATGACAACCAGCTTGTTTACTAGAATCTACCTGCTGTCGAACAGTTTATTTTTCGTGAGGCTACAGACATGAAAGCTTCTTTTACCTGCATTTTTGAAATTCATGGTGTGTCGCACGCGAAAAACAACAACAGATACTTGTTCAGTTCTTCAGCGAAATTCCTGATGCCGTAAAGTGCATTTCATGTAGGCAACCGGTAGCACAGGAGCTTGACGTTTGCTAATTTCTACTTATAGGGCCTGTCCCTACGATTATGAAATAATCGAAGGTTCGAAGGACAGGCCCTATAAGTAGAAATTATCCAATGTCAAGCTCCTGTGACCGGTAGTGTAGCCTAACTTGGTACCTATTACCGGCGTGCACTGATTATCGGGTATTCAGAAATCACGACCCACAGACCACGGCCCCCGCCCATCGGGGCCAGCGAAGTAGTTGGGCTGCCTATAGTCTCCAGGGCAGAGTTGCCTTAGGCAAGGCCTGTTCATCATGTGATCGGGTTGGGTAAAAGTCCCACAAATCTGGAGGCAGTATCTTTAAATGGATACATTGTTGCATTTTTTTTTTCTTTTCTTTTTATTCGCTAGAATCATCATACAGCAAATACAATGTATAAATAGACTCTAAGGCTGGCTAATCTGGTCGATTATCACTCCTGTCATTGTGATCGATTATTTATCACAAAAGATTTGGTCAATTTACTTGTCTGTCTGAGCAGGACTCTTCCCATGTTATACTTTACTGTATGTATTTGGTCAAATAGGCCTGAGCAAACAGTGTAGACCCAGATGGGATGCCGCAAAATGTGGCGTCTCATTGATTATAAGACATCTGTAATGATAATCATTTTTGTGGAATTTATAGATCAGTTAATCAATTATCTGATTAATCTTGTCAGCCTAAATAGTCTGTGTGAATAAAAGTAATATACTCCATGTATTTTCGCGTTAAATTCAATATTGCGTTAAACTGATTTCTCAATGAAAATAAACGGCAGCGCCATCTACCTGCTGGATGTTTTAAATACAAAGTCACGCTTTAGTGGGCAAGGTTTGTTTTCAGAAATACACTGTTGTTTTGTGATTTCCGCTTAGAAAAGAAATATATTGACCGTGGTGATAACAGTCCTTAATGACATTTACACCTATATCTATTAAATCAATTTTTACAGCTCAGACTAACTTATTTTTTCTATGAAAATATCAAATCTAAGGTACCGTATTAATCCGCCTATAAGACGGGGATTTTTCCAAAAAAAAAAAAAAAAAGCCCCCAAAAATCCAGACCCATCTTATAATCAAGATCTTTGGCCATATCGGTATTTTCGGCAAAGTCCGGTGGTGCCACGTGGTCACGGAAAATGCCGATCTTCGAAACCGGTAGAAAGATATAATGTTTACCTTCGTCCCTTGACAGAAATAGCAGCAAGGTAATTTTGTAGGTGAAGTACCGAATTTTTCTGTGTATTACTCGCACCCGTGTATAACACGCACTGAATATTTGCTAAATAGTTTTGAAATAAAAAAAAGAGATGTTCTATGTAAAACACGAAGAATTTATCTGTGCGTTATTTACTAAGTTACCAGATACTAAGTGTCAAATTTCACTAGGATTGAGTTGAAAATGGCCGAACTCGGAAGGTTTAGAGTAGAAACAGGCCGAATTTACTATGATGCTAACTGAATTTTCGTTGTGCAGCTGTTACCATGGGCCTCAGGCAACTTGATGTAGTGTAGGCAGTTCTTTGCTTCCCCACTGCAGACGCTATGATAATAAAAATGTAGTTATTTCTTTTGTGTTCTCATAATTAACACCTTCTTTGTGTCACTTTCTTAACTGAGACGTGAAATTATCAACTCAGTGCCTCAGGGCAATGCAAACAACAACTAAAGTCGACTAGTTGTCATTCTGACTGCCAATTAACCAATTAAGTGCACAGATGTATGCTGGTAGTTTGATTTTCTTTATCATAAACATTGTTTATTTCAAACAATTTTTTTGGTAAGTTGGAAGAAAAGTTAAAATAAAAAAAAAGAAAAAAAGATAAATATATGCCCAGTCAGCATTCTACGTAAATCTATATCGGGCCGTCATCGGCCTGTCAGGGTAGCTGACGGGCCGATGACGGCCCGATGTAGATTTACGTAAAATGCTAGCTGGGTGGTAAGAAAATAAAAGATAAAATGCAAATGACTGATCTACCTACCTCAAAAGCCCAGTTGGTTTTGTTTATTATCAATAATTTTAATAATTGCATAAACTTAAATACTTTTTTATTTTTTCAATGTATGATCGTTCGTGCCAATATTTATGTTCTACCAAATTTATTTCCTATTTTGAACTACAATAAATCAGTTGTGCAGGCTGATTTATTCAAGTTACGGTTGAGTCTTGTCAAAGTCCGGTAATCAATACAGATTCATATGCATATGCCTGTTTGAGTAGTTTCCCTTTGAAGAGATCACATGATCAGCAAAATAAAAAAGCGTAAACAAAAAAAGCATGAACATGAAAAGGATATCAAATTACTACAAATCAGATCGAGTTGCTTGTTTTGAGCTGCCAGAACCCTGGTATGGGCGAGATAGGTATAAAAAATCATGAATATCTTATAGCAATCATTCTATTTCGCATTTTTGACGGGCGATCGTGAATGTCATGAGTTTTCGCGACCGATTATCTTGGTGATTTCTGTCCCGATTTTGGTGTTCCTATAAATAATACACATCGGATTTTTATAAACGTTTTCTGGGTAAATAAGGTGCGTGTTATACACAGTTAAATACGGTATGCATGCTTGTAAGTGGTGTTGGGAGTTTTTTTAATTCCTGCTCTGTGATAAATTCACTTACAAATCTGACCAATCATCGCCGATGTCTTCATGTACTTTAGGAATTTTTGAGTGGCAGGGAATGTCTCCGACAGGCGACTTTTTTAACCCATCTTATAATTAATTAAAAGCAAAATCCTGCCTGGGAAGGGCCCAAAAACAGCCCCCGTCTTATAAACAAATCGTCTTATAGGCGGATTAATACGGTATCCGTACTTTATTTTGAAAATGGCCAAAATTTGCAAAAATCACATTACAATTACATGATGATTTTCTGCCAAAAATTTAATTAACGCGAAGTTACATGGCTTTTGGTTCAAAATGGCGGCAACATGGTTGGCTTGTTTACACAAATGCTTTCACAAATCAAATCCAAAGAACTGCATTATTTGTACATAAAATAAATGCTCAGATAATAATTTAGATGACTTTAGAATTATTTTCAGCATTTGTCTCTGTAAGTAGTTATGATGAAACGTTTTACCATTAGTAACGTGAAAATACATGAAACCGGGCTAAATAATAACAGCAAAAAATTCTAAGATGTGAATTATATGGGACTAGACTTAAAAAATACAGTAATTATTATACTGTACACATATGTATAGTAAAAACTTAGCAAACTAGATCACAAATCTTGATTTTGATCATGGTTCTGTTGGACATCCCAGTAGGGTTAGCTGTTGAAAGAACTTATAAGCATTAAAAGCTCTACACAGCTTATGTTGTCCATTTCTTAAATTCTTATATGCAACCTTTTATTTAAGGCTCTTCATCTTTATTTATAATGACTGAAATATTTTTTACCCACACTCCTCAATTATCTGGACAATTTTTATTAGCTGCAAAAATACCAAGAACATTTTGAATCCTCAGAGTCATAGTGACATGCCCATGCTCCAACTCTGCACACACATAAGCATATAGGTGTAGGCAAGTGAATTTTGTTGTCTGAACACTAAAGCTGGCACAATTGATCAGATACAGTCATTTGGCTAGAACCAGGTAAAGTTACGCTTCATAACAATTTCCAAATAAGTGGCTGATCAAAATTTGGACTTTATTGGCTGATACAGAGTACTAGCCTTCCTTGAAATATCACACCAAAGACT
Organism: Anodontia alba; assembly: GCA_964016985.1. Classification (NCBI taxonomy): domain Eukaryota; kingdom Metazoa; phylum Mollusca; class Bivalvia; order Lucinida; family Lucinidae; genus Anodontia; species Anodontia alba. Next base: position 126,624,129 of record OZ024824.1, read on the forward strand.
TTGTCCTTCGCCTTAGGTTATCTGCCCTTGTGATGAATGTGAAGTTCTCCACTGATTTGGCTAGTTCCAAATAGTTTCGCTAGTTCCGAATAATAAATGAGGGATCTGTAAAAATCCCTCACATAATGCAACAGCCTCTATATATTATTTTATCAACTTGGATAATGTGTTACGGAGAAAATTAATTCAATATAAGACATTTGTCGCAAAGCGACATGTTCACAAAGACCTTATAACAGATCCTTTAAGCAAAAATCGTATAATTCATGGCATAACAATTTTTCGGCATGTACACCCTCCTTACTGCAAAATTTAGCTCCTATTTTCTGGATTTAATAATCTTTCCGATATAAATATATTTCAATGAGGTTTAAGAAGTTGAAAGGAGTATGTGCATAAGGTCCTATTTTCCCCCTTCTGAAGCCCGAAAATAAAATATGCTTGCAGTAAAATTATGCGTTAATTAATCCAATTGTAGCTTGTGTTTAGCACTGTGTGATGCCGCTACAAAGTCTCCCTGCACTTTGTCAAAGTAGAGATAATATATAAGCAACGACATGAAAAACCTGTATTCGAGGTTTTCGACCAAATAAGACTCAGACCTGCTTACTCAGCCGTAGACTGGCTAACTCGGCCATTGTGCCAGATTAGCTAGTCTTGAAAGTTTTGATAGGTTGTTTACTGTCTAGACAGCGAACAACAACGGTGCTGATCAGACTGCGCATAGCAAAAACCATGTGTCTTTGTTGTTGGCATATGGCATAAGATTTTTATCCCATGAAGAGGCTCATATATCGCTTCAATAGTCTGTCACATGTCTGAGATTCTTGTACATACACTACATCAATATCTACACTCCTTTAAACACAGCATGTGAACACCTTACCCGAAATTTGATTTCTGGGTCGGTTACTCACCTCAACTCCTTACCATACTTTATTTAAAATTGAACAAGAGGCCCACGGGCCACTCACCTGAGTAGCATTGTGAGTGCAGATATGCAGATGTTATGTAACATTTTTCCAATCCTGTCATCGCAACTAATGAAAAGATCAACCTTTAAGCAGTTCTTAATTTTTAAGATGAATATTATATATGGCAAGACAGTCAATGGAGCGTGATCATTTGAACAAACTCTCAATCACATTTCAACAGTAGGATCAATGTGAAATTTGGTTGCTATTGCCTAAGTGGTTTCTTTCTGAAGAATCATGATTTTATACATGTAAACAGCACAGTGGCAGGGAAATATAATAAACATAAACAAGATGGTAGCCATCTTGGATTTCCAATCAGAATGACTTTTAGCTACTGTTGATCTACAAGTCACTTCGATACTTCCAATGAACTTTAAGTCAATTGCCCTTTCGGTTCAGGGGAAAAAGTTCAAAACAGATTTTCAAGATGGCCACCACAGCCGCAATTTGAGATTTCTTATCGCAACCATTTGAGCGTTTTTTGATCTACAAGTCACCCTGATGCTTCCTACCAAGTTTCGAGTCAATAAATGGTCTTTCAGTTCAGAAGAAGTAAAGAAAAATAGATTTTCAAGATGGCCGCCATCTTGGATTTCCCATCGGAAGGATTTTAGCTATTTTTATATCAACATGTCATCCTGATGCTTCCTACCAATTTTCAAATTAACTGGCCTTTTGGTTCAGGAAAATAAGTGAAAGGAAAAGAGTTTCAAGATGGCCGCCATGACAGCCATCTTGGATTTCCTATCCAAACAATTTAAGCTATTTTAGATCTACAAGTCACCTAAATGCTTCCTACCAAGTTTCGAGTCAAATGGCCTTTCAATTCAGGAGGAGAAGTGAAAAATAGATTTTAAAGATGGCTGTCATAGCGGCCATCTTGGATTTCTGATAGGGATGATTTTATCTATTTTTGATCTACAGGTCACCCTGATGCTTCCTACCTAGTTTAAAGCCAATAAGCCTTTTGATTCAGGAGAAGAAGTGAAAAATCTACATTTTCAAAATGGCCACCATGGCAGCCATCTTGGATTTCCAATCAGAACGATTTTAGCCATTTTTAATCTATAAGTCACCCCGATGCTTCCTACCAAGTTTCAAGTCAACTAACGTTTGGGTTTAGGAGAAGAAGCGAAAAAAAGATTTTCAAGATGGCCACCAGGGTGGCCCTCTTGGACTTCCGATCAGCATGGTTTTAGCTATTTTTGATCTACAAGTCACCCTGATGCTTCCTACCAAGTTTGGAGTCAGTTGGCCTTTCGGCTCAGGAGAAGAAGCGAAAAATAGATTTTCAAAATGGCCGCCATGGTGGCCATCTTGGATTTCCGTTTGGAATGATTTTAGCGTCTTTTGATCTATAAGTCACCCCTATGCTTCCTAGCAAGTTTGGAGTCAATTGGCCTTTCGGTTCAGGAGAAGAAGCGAAAAATAGATTTTCAAGATGGCTGCCATGGCGGCCATCTTGGATTTCCGATCAGCATGATTTTAGCTATTTTTGATCTACAAGTCGCCCCGATGCTTCTTAGCAAGTTTGGAGTCAATTGGCCTTTCCGTTCAGGAGAAGAAGCGAAAAATAGATTTTCAAGATGGTGGCCATCTTGGATTTCTGATCAACACGATTTTAGCTAGTTTTGATCTACAAGTCACCCCGATGCTTCCTAGCAAGTTTGGAGTCAATTGGCCTTTCGGTTCAGGAGAAGAAGCTAAAAATAGATTTAAGATGGCTGCCATGGCGGCCATCTTGGATTTTCGATTGGCAAGATTTTAACTATTTTTGATCTACAAGTCACCCCAGTGCTTCATAGAAAGTTTGGAGTCAATTGGCCTTTCGGTTCAGGAGAAGAAGCGAAAAATAGATTTTCAAGATGGCGGCCATGGCGGCCATCTTGGATTTCCGATCGGCATGATTTTAGCTATTTTTGATGTACAAGTCACCCCGATGCTTCCTACCAAGTATCGAGTCAATTTGCCCAGGGGTGTAGGAGTAGGCTTTTAAATCAATTGTTGACGTTGCATGACGGACGACGGACATTGACTGACCACAATAGTTCACCATGAGCACTTTGCGCTCAGATGAGCTAACAAGTACAATTTACTACCGAATGTTTTGTCTAAAAATAGCTCAATGGGTGACAAACAGTTTAGCCCCTGATGTGACACCGCATTTTGTAGCATCTCATTGGGGTTTACAATGTTTGCTCGGGACTGTCTGGCCAAATACATCCAGTAAAGTATGACCAATTTCAATATAATTTTGCAGGAGTGTTACTTTGATGATCCTCTACCAAGATTGTTCAAGCCATTTGGATTCGTCAAAAAACATGGCCACCAGGGGGCGGGGCTTATTTTCCCTTTATATCTATATAGAAAACTTTAAAAATCTTCTTGTCAGAAACCACTGGACCGATTTCAATATAATTTTGCAGGAATGTTTGTTTGGTGATCCTGTACCAAGATTGTTCAAGCCATCTGGATTCGTCAAAAAACATGGCTGCCAGGGGGCGGAGCTTATTTTTCCTACATGTATATATCTATATGGAAAACTTTTAAAAGCTTCTTGTCAGAAACACTGGGCCGATTTCAATATAATTTTACAGAAAGGTTCCTTTAGTAATCCTCTACCAAGATTGTTCAAGCCATTTGGATTCCTCAAAAAACATGGCCACCAGAGGGCGGGGCTTATTTTCCCTATATATCTATACAGAAAAGTTTAAAAATCTTCTTGTCAGAAACCACTGGACCGATTTCAATATAACACGGCAGGAATGTTTCTTTTGTAACTTTCTACCAAGATTGTTCAAGCCGTCATGATACGTCAAAAACCATGGCCGCCAGGGGGGTGGGACTTTTTTTTTTTAACTCACCTGACCTCTGCTCAGGATGAGCTATAGTGATCACTTTTCCTCCGTCCATTAACATTTTCAAATGACTTCTCCTCTGAAGCCGCTGAGCCAATTTTGCTCAGATTTCATGTGGAGACTCCTTAGGGTGGGGGAACGAAAGATTGCTAAAATGGTCATGGTCCGTTGACCCAAGATGGCCTCCATGCACATATATGGTAAAAACCTTTAAAAATCTTCTCCATAACCGAGGATGCCTTGGGGCTGAATCTTTGCAATAATCATCAGGGACAAGAGGTCTACCAAAGTTGTTATAAGATTTGTCGTACGTTGGCATTTGACCTTTTTACGACAAGGTCAAGTTTGCTTCCCTATGCTTTTGTATGGGAAAAACCTTTAAAAATCTTCTTCTCTAAAACCAAGCATGCCTTGTGGCTGAATCTTTGCACATATCATCGGGAATGGGAGGGCTACCAAAGTTGCTAAAATAATGGTTGTACATTGACATTTGACCTTTTTGCGGTAAGGTCAATTTTGCTTCCTTATGCATTTATATGGGAAAAATGTTCAGAATTTCAAATAACATCTCCTCTGGAGCCTCTGGGCCAAATTTGCTCAAATTTCATATTGAGCCTCCTTAGGTTGGGGGAACAAAAGATTGCTAAAATGGTCGCAGTTCATTAACCAAGATGGCCGCCATGCCCATATATGGTAAAAACATTTAAAAATCTTCTTCTCCAGAACCGAGGATGCTTTGGGGCTGAATCTTTGTATAATTCATCGGGGACGGAGGGTCTACCAAAGTTGCTAAAATTTGACCTTTTTACGGCAAGGTCGTTTGCTTCCCTATGCATTTATATGGGAAAAAAACATTTAAAAATGTTATTCTCCAAAATCGAGGATGGGGTGTGGCTGAATGTTTGCATATATCATCGGGAACGGGCGGTCTACCAAGGTTGCTAAAATAATTGTCATACATTGACATTTAACCTTTTTACGGCGAGGTCAAGTTTGCTTCTGTATGCATTTGTATGGGCCCCATACATTTGTATGGAAAAAATGTTGATAATTTCAAATGACTTTTCCTCTGAAGCCTCCGGGCCAGTGTTGCTCAAATTTCATGCAGAGCCTCCTTGGGCAGGAGAATGAAAGATTGCTAAAATGGGCATGGTCCATTGATCAAAATAATGGTAAAAAAAAATTTACAAATCTTCTCCATAACCAAATAAGCCCTGGGCCCTTATCTTTGCACAAATTATGGGGGACAGGAGAGCTACCAAAATTGCTAAAATGATGGTTCTATGTTGACGTTTGACCTTTTTACCTCCAAGGTCAAATTTCCTTCCCCATGCATTTGTATGGGCCATATACATTTATATTGAAAGTATTCAAGTGAATTGTAGATCAACAGTAGTTAAAATTGTTCTGATTGGAAATCTTAGATGGCCATCATCTTGTTTATATTTATTATATTTCTCTGCCACTGTGCTGTTTACATGTATAAAATCATGATTCTTCAGAATCCACTTAGCCAATTTCCACCAAATTTCACACTGATCCTACTGTTGAAATGTGATTGATGGTTTATTCAAATGATCATGCTCCACTGACTGTCAGGCCCATATATTCTTCTTCAAAACTAAGAACTGCTCAAATGATGATCTTTTCATTAGTTGTGATGATAGGATTGGAAAAATGTTGCATAACATCTGCATGTCTGCAGTGACTCAGGTGAGCGAGCCATGGCCCGTGGGCCTCTTGTTTCCCTATATATCTATATAGAAAACTTTAAAAATCTTCATGTTAGAAAGCACTGGACCGATTTCTATATAACTAGGCAAAAATGTTTCCTTGGTGATGCTCTACCAAGATTGTCCAAGCCGTCATGATTTGTCAAAAAACATAGCAGCTAGGGGGCGGGGCTTATTTTCCCTATATATATAGAAAACTTTAAAAATCTTCTTGTCAGAAACCACTGGACCGATTTCATTAATACTTGGCAGAAATCTTTCCTTTTGTCAAAAAACATAGCAGCTAGGGGGCGGGGCTTATTTTCCCTATATATATAGAAAACTTTAAAAATCTTCTTGTCAGAAACCACTGGACCGATTTCATTAATACTTGGCAGAAATCTTTCCTTTTGACCCTTAACCAAGATCGTTCAAGTTATCATGATTTGTCAAAAAAACATTGCCGCCGGGTGGTGGGTGGGGAGGGAGGCTTAATTTCCCTATATATCTATATAGAAAAGTTTAAAAATCTTCTTGTCAGAAACCAATGGACCAATTTCAATATAGCTTGGCAGGAATGTTGCTTTGGTGACCTGCTACCAAGATTGTTCAAGCAGTCACGATTCGTCTAAAAAAAAATTCTGCCAGGGGGTGGGGCTTATTTTCCCTATATATCTCTATAGAAAACTTTAAAAATCTTCTTGTCAGAAACCACTGGACCGATTTCATTATAACTTGGTAGAAATCTTTCCTTGTTGACCCTCTACCAAGATTGTTCAAGTTATCATGATTCGTCAAAAAACAATGGCCGCCACTGGGAGGGGCTTATTTTCCAAATATATCTATATAGAAAAGTTTAAAAATCTTCTTCTCAGAAACCAATGGACCGATTTCAATATAACTTGGCAGGAATGTTTCTTTGGTGACCCTCTACCAAGATTGTTCAAGCCGTTATGATTCATCAAAAAACATGGCGGCTAGGGGGCGGAGCATATTTTCCCTATATAGAAAACTTTAAAAATCTTCTCGTAAGAAACCGTTGGATTGAGTTCAATGTAACTTGACAGGAATGTGCTTTGGTGACCTTCTACTAAGATTGTGCCCTCATGATACGTCAAAAAACATGGCCTTCATGGGGCGGGGCTTATTTTCCGTATATATCTGTATAGAAAACTTTAAAATTCATCTTGTCAGAAACCACCTGACTGATTTTAATATTACTTGCCAGGAATGTTGCTTTGGTGACCCCCTATCAAGATTGTTCAAGCAATCATGATTCGTCAAAAAACATGGTTGCTAGGGGTGGGGCTTATTTTCCCTATATATCTAAATAGAAAACTTTAAAAATCTTCTTGTCAGAAACCACTGAACCGATTTCAATATAACTTGGCAGGATTTTTCCTTTTGTGACCCTCTACCAAATTTGTTCAAGCTGTCATGATTTGTCAAAAAACATGGCCGTTAGGGGGTGGGGCTTAATTTCCCTATATATCTATATAAGACATTTTAAAAATCTATTTGTCAGAAACCACTGGACCAATTTCAATATAACAGCAGAATTGTTCCTTTGGTGATCCTCTTTCACTATTCAGTTCAAGCCATCATGATGGATGAAAAAAACATGGCCACTGGGGTGCAGGGTTATAAAATTTATACAAAAATTTTAGAGCAGTAAACTTGGCTGAAACTTCAACAGTAAGTATGCAAAGCTGTTTGCTCAGGTGAGCGATATAGGACCATCATGGTCCTCTTGCTTTTTTTTTTTGCCCCCATTGGACCTAGCATGCCAGTTATGCCTGTTTTTGAATCTATTCTGTTCTAAATATTTCCCCCCCCCCCCCTCCCCACACACACACCCTTGGATGGGGACGCCAGTGCTGATAAGATCTGCACCAAAAGCAATATACCCCCTCCCGCTTGAGCTAGGATTCTGATATTTATGTCTCCTCCCTTTAGGGTAGGGAGATGTGTATTGTTTTTTCCCTCGGGCGTCTGTCACAAAATCTTGTCCACTCTGTAACTTGAAAATGGTTCAAGCTGTCTCCACATAACTTCATATAAATATCAATCAACATTATCTTACATGCAGAGCACAAGAACCATACGTCTTGCATTTATACTTTTTGAGTTATTTCACTTGGAACTTTATGCGTCACAAAATCGTGTCCGCTCTGTAACTTGAAACCTGTTCAAGATATCTTCAAGAAAGGTCATGTAAATATCAATCAGCATTAGACAACATGCAGCGCGCAAGAACCATAACTCTTGCATTTATACTTTTTTGAATTATTATACACCTGTTTGAAAAACGGGACATATTATTTTACGGGGTATGACGTCCGTCAGAAAACTTTTTCGTTTCCAGCTAACGCCTCCTACAGTTTACATCCGATTAAAATGAAACTTGGTATATAGCTAGACCATGATGTGAAGCAGCACATATTGTTTTTGGGCTACAGACCACCAATTATTAGCAGAGCTATGCCCCTTCGAAAATTTCAGAAAACATTTCGTTTCTGGTTAACTCCTACACTTTACATCTGATCATTTTGATTGAGTTGGGGTTTAACGACACGTCAACCCTTGTGGGTCATTTTGTGTCGTCTCCCAGAGAAAGGGAGAAAAAAGATAGAAGAGATAGTAGAGGAGATGAAAGAGAGGGACAGGGAAGAAAGAGGAACGAGAATGAAAGTGAAGAAACAGAAGAAACAAAAACACCCCCCTCTACCCTTACCTGCTACAAGGATAGCAGGCCTTGCCCAGCTGTAAGCCAATATCAGTTGGGCGCCCTGGTGACGTAAGATAAAGGACACCTTCGCACCACCCAACCACCCCTTTACATCTGATCAAGCTGAAACTTCATTTATAGTTAGACCATGATGTGGAACAGTGCATATTGTTTTGAGGTTACAGTCCACTTAATATCAGCAGAGTTATAGCCCTTTGAAAATTCCTTTAAACTTTTCGTTTCCGGATAACTGCTCCTACAATTTACATCTGATCAAGCTGAAACTTCATTTATAGTTAGACCAAGATGTGGGGGCAGTGCATATTGTTTCTAGGTCACAGTCCACCAAATATTAGCAGAGTTATGTCCCTTTTAAAATTTCATTAAACTTTTCGTTTCCGGCTAACTCCTCCTACAATTTACATCCGATCAAGCTGAAACTTCATTTATAGCTAGACCATGATGTGGAGCAGCACATATTGTTTCAAGGTTACAGTCCACTAAATATTAGCAGAGTTAAGCCCCATTGAAAATTTCTTTAAACTTCTAGTTTCTGGTTAACTCCTCCTACAATTTATATCCGATCAAGCTGAAACTTCATTTATGCTATAGTTAGACCAAGATGTAGAGAAGGGCGTATTGTATTGAGGTTACAGTCCACCAAATATTAGCTGAGTTACGCCTAGTGGTGGGATGATTCATCGATGCATTGGTGCATCCCGATACGCTTCATGTATCGATACACATGATGGAGTATCGATATGATGAACGCTTCTATTCAGATTCGCTTATTTGTGTTCGTTACATTCTTTAATCCGGTCTACAAAGTGACATTTTCAGAGCGCGATTTTGATTGGATGACGCTTGACTGATAGCCAATTGCATTTTGCTTTACTCTCATTATGATGGCAGACGAAACTGTGGTTGGAATTTATTCGCCGCCCAGCGGTAAAAATACTAGTTCTGTATGGGAATGTTTTGGCCATCCTATTCTTATTTTTGAAGTTAGCCATTTTTAGTGTTTCAGTATTATGGACAATGCATGTTTAAGGGAAACCATATAGTTGGGGTCATAGTGTTGTTCAAACACATGTTCTAGTTCATTATAATTTCAACACAAAAACATGTTGGAACTTATTAGAAGGTCATTCATTGGTAGGGCTCTTTTAATGAATATCCACAACATATATTCCTTAAGAAAAATAAGAAACATGCCAGTAATTTTTATTCAAAAAGTGTGTTATCTAACTGATAATACAGGTAAATAATAACGTTACTTTACGCATGTTAAAGTTAAATAAAAGTGTAGTTAAAAGAGATTCAGAACCACCACAGAGTAATGTACATCCAGTATAGCAACTGTAGTTACTCTGAATTGTTCAGAAGGCGGTGTCGCGAAAAAAGGCATTAACTTAATTACATAATTAGATTTATATGATTTGATGGACCTGGATTTTGCTCTATATCCATATTTTCACACTTTCTTACAACCAGTGGCTTCATCCAATATTAAATTTACATTCAGAGACAAGGCTTTGTGAGAAAATTTACTATTCCTTGAAAAACAACCAACATGAACACTTTGTACTACATGCTTTCACTATCAATTTAATTTCTCAAAATCAGTCAGCTGGAAATGCATTCTACTTCTTTTAATGTATAAATAAGAATGGGTCTTTACTGAGGCATCTGTGTAAAACAGATATACATAAATAATCTAACCATGTACTGAAAAACTAAATACAATTATTTCTCTTCTGTTTTGTTTCTTTCTTCACAAAAAAAATCCATTTTATTATCTGCATATATAAGCCAATGCAGTGACTGAAGTAATGAACCTCTTTATTTTCCAATGAAGTTTACCACCTGATTATTCCAAATGAGTGTTTCTCCAGCAGCAATTTCCAATTTCTAGAATTATCAAAGTTCAAGTCTAGATATGCTCCAGTTCATACATATACAACACCTGATGTAGCTCCACGATTATTCTGGTGCAATTTTATAAATTTATCTTTATCAACTTATTATGAAGACGAGCAGATTAAATAAATTTGAAATGGCTATGTTCAATCCAGATTAGCTTTAATAACTGATTGTCATTTGATAGTGCTTCACCTAAGCATCAACAGATTAGCCCGACCAGCTATGCCTACCCTTTTCTGTTTTCAAGAGATTTTCCGATGTCCATAAAAGAAGGGTCATAACATATAAATGGGCCAGCAGTCGTCAGACAACTCCGTGTCACTGAGGTGTGAATAAAGTAATTTCATGTAGGAGGAATGAATTAAATGCCTGATGTCTTGCTATATTCAATATCGAATAAGTAGATTCTGATACTTTCTTTTCGTTCAGCTTCCGTTGCTAAGCACAACATCAAAGATGGCGTGGGGTGATTGACAAAAGTAGCGCGTGTATTACTACACCGAATTTTGAAGTCTATGTTTCAAATTGCACTATCTAAATCGATTTCAGTTACAGTTATGTTAGCGAAATAGAAAAGCTATAAAAAATTCCCCTGCTTCACATTCAGTTCGCCGTAATAGTGCCGCATTGCGTCTGATTAAGAAGTAGTGCGCGTATGAATATAGCGGTGATGAAAATCCGCTTGTGACGCAGTAAAAAACCCCATGCGATTGCATAGAGCCTGCTAGCTGTCGCTAGCAGACTCAACAATATGTCTCCCTACACTAAAACGGGGAGACATCATAAACTGAAGAAGTACAATATAAAAATTGAGAAGGAATAAAGTTTTCCCCAGAATCCTTTTGCCTACCAGGTGATCCATGGCAGTACCAAAGCCCATACGTCCCTGACAGCATAGCTCCCCTCCTGGCCAGCTACTCAGCAACTGGGGCCCCTACCTAACTTGCTTAGAATATGAGGGTAGATAATCCTTCCTTGAAAGATACCAAAGAAGGGGCCTGAGCTATAGAAGCTACAAGAGATTTCCACACAGGAATGGACCTGGGGGAAAAAGCTAAATTTATATGAATCTGTTGAAGTAGAGATTTGCTGAGCTTCATGGAGTGTCTCAATCCTGTTTACCCTCATATCTTCACCTTAGCACAAAAAGTCAATTACCCCTTATATATAGTGTTTCCCCCACAAAAAGGGCATTTTAGCGTGCATTTCTCCTCTAAAAGGGCATGTACCATGTGTTCTGGCCATGAGTATGAATTTGTATTTTTTTTTAACCAGCACTCTTCATCATATTTATCAAAATTATCATAAAAATATTACCATATACATATTATCATAAACATATTACCATAAAAATATAAACAATTTTCAGTCTATAAATTACATGTTCATTCACCTATTCTGCACAATTTATGTACAATTTCAAAACATTTGTCATTTTATTTCTCAATGACTTCTTTTTCAGTTAAGCATGCTTTGTTTTTCTTTTTCACACGAAAAGAACAATAAAAGAAATTAACATAGAGAACTTAACTATGTCCCTTTAAAATGCTGTTTATATCATTGTCTAAGTTTGAAACTACCTGTATGGTTCAGGAAGTCCAGTGTCGAGTACTAGTGTGTATTCCGTAAAATTTCATTTGTTGTTTTCTTGAATTTAACTGAAGAGCTGGATGAAAATTGCATGGAACTGTTTCTGTAGTATTCTGACATCATATTGATAAACTTTTTAAAGTATTTTGTATATTCATAAATTGCAAAATTAGATCTAATCATGTTGATTAGCAAATTATGTCAGCTACTTCTGTGCAGAAAATTCATCAAAAGTGACATTAGTGCAAGTCAAAGGACCTGGCATTTTAATTTTAGATAACTGACCTGTCAGTACATTTCACTTTAACAGTTTAGCCCAGTTCAGTTCCAGCTCATTTATACGGACTGATTCCTTTACCAATCAATTAACACTACAGCAATTGAGAACCAGTCAGCAGGGTGTGTTCATTGGAATGACAGATCAGTAGCAGCCAATCAAAAACCTTGCTTCATGCCTGCCTTCTACTGATCAAAAGGAACGGATTATTGTCATAAATTGTTATGTTCAATGAGTTATGTAATCAGTGATAGGTGTCATCCTGCACTGTTAAAATACGTTGCTGACTATACATTCAAGTACTCTTGAGATAATTGTTTGTTTCACCCCAAGTGGTTAATTGAGAGCAGGTAGGGTCATTCAGGGATATTATTTTCAGGCAGAAAAAGGGCATGGCACAAGTGAAAAGAGCCGCACTAGCAAATTTGGGCATGGCGCAGTGCCATATTAAAGGGGGCTAGGGAAACACTAATATATTTTGATGGAGTTATTGACTTTTTGTGCTAAGGTGATGATATGAATGAAACTGATTTATAAGACAATAAGAACATGACACAATAATACCCCACCACTACTGTGTGGCGACCAGATTACTCTGTCAAATAAAGATGAAATTTGCACATTAGCAATCACATACCAGATTTCCATAATATCAATGCACATACCAAATAATATCAATGCACAAACCACATGCATATTTACAGACAATATAAAACAAGTACGCATAGTTTCAAAATGATCGGTGGAAAACTCTAGGAGGAGTTGCATCCACAAGGTATCTATCTAATAGTAATCGGACCTGGAAAAAAAACGAGTTGAAAAAGTAGAAAAAGTTGATAAAAATAATGGGAGGATAACCTTAAAAACACATGCACATCTACAGACCATGTAGAACAAGTATGCATAGTTTCAAAATGATCAGTGGAAAACTCTAGAAGGTCCGGATGATACGGCTAGTAACGAGACTAAAACAGATACCTATGCAAACAGTGTAGATCCAGATGGGACGGCTTGTAAGGAAACCAAAACAGATACTTGTGCAAACAGTGAAGGTCCGGATAAGACAGCTGGTAATAAGACTAAAACAGATACCTATGCAAACAGTGTAGATCTGGATGAGACGGCTAGTAATGAGACTTAAACAGATATCTGTGCAAACAGTGTAGATCCAGATGAGATGGCTCATAATGAGACCAAAACAGATACCTTTGCAAACAGTGTAGATCCGGATGAGACAGCTAGTAACGAGACTAAAACAGATACCTATGCAAACATTGTAGATCCGGATGAGACGGCTAGTAACAAGACTAAAACAGATACCTATGCAAACAGTGTAGATCCAGATGAGATGGCTCATTGAGACCAAAACAGATACCTTTGCAAACAGTGTCGATCCGAATGAGATGGCTAGTAATGAGACAAAAACAGATACCTTTGCAAACAGTGTAGATCCAGATGAGACAACTCATAACGAGACTAAAACAGATACCTATGCAAACACTGTAGATCCGGATGAGACGGCTAGTAACTAGACTAAAACATCTACCTATGCAAACAGTGTAGATCAAGATAAGATGGCTCGTAATGAGACCAAAACAGATACCTTTGCAAACAGTGTAGATCCGGATGAGATGGCTAGTAACAAGACAAAAACAGATACCTATGCAAACAGTGTAGATCCAGATGATACAGCTCGTGACAAGACCAAAACAGATACCTGTGCAAACAGAGTAGATCCAGATGAGATGGCTCATAATGAGACAAAAACAGATACCTGCTCAAACAGTGTAGATCCCAATGAGAAAGCTTGTAATGAGACAAAAACAGATACCTATGCAAACAGTGTAGATCCGGATGAGACGGCTAGTAATGAGACCAAAACAGATACCTGCTCAAACAATGTAGATCCAGATGAGACAGCTTGTAATGAGACAACAAGACCTGTCACCAGACAGGATAGCTCACCTGATACTGCACATTTTGTTTCTGGAAAATTCTGGTTTGTGTGTGTGTGTATGTGTGAGTGTATGTGTGTGTGGAGGGGAGGGAGGGTGACTGCACTGCACAAAATTTTCATCAAACCAAATCAGTGATAAGGTTAAAAAATAATGAGGTCTTAAAAACTTAAACAAAAACATTAACATTTTTAAAATTCTAAGGCTGTGACCTCAACCCCAAGGTCATGGTCATTAATGCTGATGGTGCTGATAAAACTTCTGACCAATATCTGTCTTGATACCAAACAGGAACTAAATCCATCATGTAGTTTAGAAGTAATGAGATCCTAAAAAACTTTGAGGTAAAATTTTAACATCAAAATTCTAAGTCTGTGACTTTGACCTTGACTTAACCCAGGGTGATGGGGATGGTACTGCGCAAAATTTTGGACAAATATGTATCATCATACCAAAGATGAATCACATATGTGATAAGGTTAGGATTTAATGAGGTCTTAAAAACTTTAACAAAAACTTTAACATTTAAATTCTAAGTCTGTGACCTTGACCTCAAGGTGATGGTCATGAGCGCTGATGGTGCTGATGAAAACTTTTGACCAGTATCTATCATAATACCAAATAGGAACTAAATCTATCATTTAGTTTAGTACTAATGAGATCCACTTTGATGTAAAATTTTAACATGAAAATTCTAAGTCTGTGACTTTGACCCTGACCTAAGGTGATGGGGATGGTACTGCGCAAAATTTTGTACCAATATGTATCAACATACCAAAGATGAATCAAATCGGTGGTAAGGTTAGGAAATAATGAGGTCTTAAAAACTTTAACGAAAACTTTAACATTTAAATTCTAAGTCTGTGACCTCGACCTCAAGGTCACGGTCATGAGTGCTGATGGTGCTGATAAAAACTTTTGACCAGTGTCTATCTTAATACCAAATAGGAACAAAATCCATCATTTAGTGTAGAATAAATGAGATCCTAAAAACTTTGACATAAAATTTTAACATGAAAATTCTGTGACCTTGACCTTCACACGACCTAGAGTGGTGGGAATGGTACTGCACAAAATTTGGACCAATATGTATCATCATACCAAAGATGAATCAAATCTGTGATAAGGTTAGGAAATAATGAGGTCTTAAAAACTTTAACGAAAACTTTAACATTTGTGGACCCCGACGCCGACGCCAACACCAACGCCGACGCCCGGGATAGTACAACAGCTCTCCGTGAATGTTGTTCAGGCAAGCTAAAAACAGATACCTATGCAAACAGAGTAGATCCAGATGATACAGCTTGTAACAAGACCAAAACAGATACCTGTGCAAACAGTGTAGATCCAGATGAGATGGCTCATAATGATACCAAAACAGATATCTGCTCAAACACTGTAGATCCAGATGAGATGGCTGGTAATGAGACCAAAACAGATACCTGTGCAAACAGTGTAGATCCAGATGAGACAGCTTGTAATGAGACCAAAAACAGATACCTATGCAAACAGTGTAGATCCAGATGATAGGGTTTGTAATGAGACAGATATTAACTAGCCATCTCATTAGGATTTACACTGTTTGCCATTCTGTTTTTGATTTTAGACTGAAACTCTTATTTGCATCAGTGCATATGTCCAAACTGAAGGATGATTGAGTCCACTTCAGAATCTTGGGGGATGAAAAGGTAATGGACTGAAGAATGGATGACTGACAGAGGGTGTCTCTGGCAAACTAGCTCTACTGGAATTGTCCAGAAGACTTAAAAGTGGAAAAAAAAAAAAGTACACCCCACTTGAGAGCCCACTAATGAGTACCAATAACATACATGAAAGTCGTAACAAAGGAATGAACATAGCTGAAAAAATTTCCTGCCTATCGTGGGATTCGAACTTGGTCTGCTGGATAAAAATCCAAATTCCCGAACCACTGAGCCAAAGTCGACTCTCTGATGCAGTTGTCAGAGACTGAATATATACCTACAAGCTATGCGAAATCTGCCAAGGCAGAGTGCTAGGTCGTAACATTCCCCTTTTCAAAGAAGTCATAATTTATGATGACGAGATGCCATTTTGGGCAAAGTAAAGTCCGATCTTGGATGAGCCCCCATCTAATGACATGAAAGTCGTTACAAAGGACTGAAGCATAGCTGAAAAAATTTCCTGCTTATCGACGAATTTGAACCCGGTCTGCCCGGATAAAAATCTAATGCTAGGTTGTAACAAGTTTGTGCAAAATATAAAAAAAATATCCTACTCTCTCTTTCGGACATCGTTTGGAAAGATGTCTTCATGTGGGAAAATTTTTATTAAAGCATCTATGAGTAATAAACTAGAGCAAAGGCTCCATATATCGACACCTTTAGTGTTACTGTTTGTTTAAATCTTATCTTGAAAGATAGGTTGTTTTAATCAATACCCTTTAGTTAAACAGCATTGTATTGGCTAAATATGATGTTGTAGACAAGTTTACAGCAAATTATAACTAATCAAATGAATCCGTAGTCATACTGGGGAGGACCCTATTACCGACATCTGTCTCCTTTTATCGACACCCCTACTGTTTTAAAGGATATGGTAACAAATAACCTGTTGAACATCACAATAAACACGAAAACATCTTTTATTATAAAACAATATTCTTTTAGCAATATAACAGAAGCAGCCTTAGATACCATAATGAGTTCAAAATCACCTGCAGTTCATTTGAAGTTTATACGGCGAGTAACTTACATTATAAAATAGAAAAAAAAAAAAAAAAAAAAAAACTATGTTGTGGTGTAAAGCATCCTTTCAAATCAGTAAGTTGCCCTCGTTTTACATTTCATTGTTCTGACAAAACCAGGACAAGCTCAGAGACAGTAGCAGGCAACAAGGCATTTGTACTGGCAAACTTAATGCATAATGGTATTGTCATTGTTGTAAACACTCGCGTACAATTACTTTAAAAAGATAAGATTATTAAAATATTGGCTGATTGTTCTCAATGGTGACAGAATGGCAGCACATCAAATTTGCAAATATAAGGACTTTCATTCTTGGCTTATTCTATTTTTAATCAAAACAATGAAAATAATAAATACTTTGAATGGACCCTTCTTGAAAAAATAATCTTTTCACTATTTTCTATGGCATAGTTTTTGCCCCTTGTTAAAACTGGATGATCAGTACACAATATTTTTTCCAATTAGGCAGCAAGGTAAACATTTGAACTATTCCTAGCAGCAATATTAGGCTTATGTTGGTAGAATTGTAACATTCGACAAGGAAGTGTCTCTGGGTACAGTAGCATACCTGGAGACCCAGGATCTCCAGGCATGGTACCGTACCTGGAGACAATCCATGTAGGACTGTCTCCAGGTGTGGCAGTACATAAAGGGCCTTTACAACTTCTAAGTTTTTTAGGTTGTATATATATATTAAAGCATTTAAAAGAATATTCTTTATTTTTCTGCGGTATACTGAATCACTACTGTATTCCTCTTCTGCAGATGTGATTAATGTACAAAAGGTATTACTTGTCGTATATTAAATGGTTAAATATGTGTAACAAATTCTGCACTGGGAATAATATGGTTATGAAATTATTCAGTTATAATCAATTATCATTATTATTATTATTCCCATTGCAGAATTTGTTACATCTATTTAACCATGTGTACAGGTAGTTCTTGGCACTCCATAGGCTTTCATCGTGTTTTTTTTTGGCTCATAGTCCCAGAAAGTACCATATGCATGGCCATGGCCATTTACTCTGGCCTGTATTGTACATGTAGGTGTCGATAAAAGGAGCCTATGTCAGATGTTGGATCTTAATATTGACACCCACAGAAACATGTAACTTAAAAACAACTCTGTTCTAAAAGCCATTAAAGAACAGTTTCTATGCAAGAATATTACATTTAACTGCTGAAAAGCAAATATTCACTATCCTGACATGGCACAAGATCTCATAATCATGAACACTCACCTTAAAGACACTGATAATATTCTCGCACAAAAAAATCTGCTTGTGTTTTTTGTCCTCCAAAACATTCAAAATGATCGTTGATGACATTATCAATGACGAAAAAATACCACGAGTAAGATCATGTGTAAAAATGCCAATCAGAAGCAATTTAAACTGTAATTGGAAAGGGGTGTCGATATATGGACCATGTAGGCATTAGGAACCTTTGCTCTATAGCCTTTTATATTTGAAACCTTTTTT
Organism: Anodontia alba; assembly: GCA_964016985.1. NCBI lineage: Eukaryota > Metazoa > Mollusca > Bivalvia > Lucinida > Lucinidae > Anodontia > Anodontia alba. The sequence goes on from OZ024824.1 coordinate 126,642,359, forward strand.
CATCCTTGAAAATGCATTTTGATCTCTGGTTTTGCATGATAAAACAGTTATTCTTATCTTTGGCCAGACCTTTCCATTGTTTACATCCCTGATTCAAGATGAGTTGCTCTCCAACATTTTACTTGTCAAATTATGCTTATTTTGTTACACTTGTCAATAATCATATCATCCCTTTCCAAATTCTTACCCTCCAGAAGAAAGAAATAAGAAAACTATCAAAACTTTTTGGTTGAAAAAAGTGTCTTATTTTGAGCTATGAATTTTTTGCCAGCATGACACTTACTAGCAGAAGCTTGGATTGTAAGATTAGCCACTGCACCAACTGTGTCTCCAAGTCCTGACTGAGGCTCTTCTTCCTGCAAAAATATAGGGTATGGCATTGTGTTATATTATATAAAATAAACAGGTTTCAACAAGTTTTAACCCTTAAAGCACCAAGTATGCTGGTATGTTTGTATAGAAAGAAGACTTCCTGATAGAAAGTTTGGCTGTTACAATACTAAGGGAAGTAAACCTGACAAACCCTGTTCTTACTGAGTATTCTAACCTCTTGTAGCAGAACCACTTGTAGGGTGTAGATTTTTTTTCAAAATGTAAAACAAGCTTAAAAATTCTTAATAAAACAATGCACATGTATTAGTGTATTTTATATGTCCTACTGAGTATTCAAACCACTTCTAGGGCGTTCTTTTTTTTTTTTTTTTTTACTAAACTTAAAACAAGCTTAAAACTTCTTAAAACTATGCACATACAATCATGTATTCATATGTCCTAATGAGTATTCTGACCACTTCTAGAAAGTAGAATTTTTACAAAACTAAAAACAAGCTTAAAACTTCTTAATAAAATTATGCACATACATTCATGTATTTATATGTCCTACTGAGTATTCCAACCATTCGTAGGGTGTAGAATTTTTTTTACAAAACTTAAAACAAGCTTAAAACATCTTAATAAAAATATGCACATAAATTCATGTACTTATATGTTCTACTGAGTATTCTAACCACTTCTTGGAAGTAGATTTTTTTTAAAAAAACTGAAAAAGCAAGCCTAAAACTTCTTAATAAAACTTTGCACATACATTCATGTACAGTAGACACTAGTTATCTCGAATTCGCTTATCTTGAATAAACGCATATCTCGAAGTAAAAATGTGGTCCCCGTTTTCTACATGGAATTCTAACAACAGGTAACAAAATATAGTGGAAAAGAGGAAAAATTGCTCCAAAGGAGCAATTTCTCCTCTTTTCCACAATATTTTCAATGTATCTCTAACTTCAGGAGTCAAATAACACATCCATTTGTGAAATTTGGTTGCTTGATGTATTTTTTCCTTAATTCTGCAAATCTGATATGTCGAAGTACGGGTATCTTGAAGTGTTTTCGAGATAATGAGAGTCAGGGCTAGGGTTAGGATTAGGGATAAAGAGAGTCCACTGTATTTATATGTTCCACTGAGTATTCTAACCACTTCTAGGATAAAGAATTTTTAAAAAACTTAAAACAAGCTCAAAACTTCTTAATAAAACTTTGCACATACATTCACGTAGTTATACATTCTACTGAGTATTCTAACCACTTCTAGGAAGTATTTTTTTTTTTTTTTTTTGCAAAACTTAAAACAAGCTTAAAACTTCTTAATACAACTTTACACATACATTAATGTAGCTATATGTTCTACTGAGTATTCTAACCACTGGTAGGGTGTACAAGTTTAATTAATAAAACTTTGCAAATAGTCATATATCTAAATGTTCTACTGAGTATTTTTACAATTCTAGGGTGTAGGTTTTACAAAACTTAAAACAAGCTTGATAAATAAAACTTCGCATATACATTCATTTATTAATATGTTTTGAGTATTCTAACCACTTAAAGGGGTAGACATTTTTAAATTCTTTGTGTTGAGGCTTTACGGCCCAGTCAACCCAATGGGGTCATGTTGAACGCGGTCAGTTTACCTAACCACACGTTTACTGGGCAGGCTTAGTCCTCTATGCGGTTAACCAGTATTGTGCACATTCTTTCGCCAGAAACTGACATTTTTAAAAAAACTTAAAACAAGCTTAAAACTTCTTAATAAATTTTGTACATAAATTCATGTATTTATAATTATGTTTTACTGAGTATTCTAACCACTTCTAGGAAGTAGAATTGTCTTTTTTTTTTACAAAACTTAAAACGAGCTGTTATATAACAGGGTGTTCAATTATTTTAAACATCATGTTTACTATGTTTCCATAAATAGCTTTATTTACTACGTTTCCAAAAATAACTTTCTAGAACAGCATGTTTACAATAACATGATGTTTATGTCCTTGATTCTGGACTGTGTTATTTTTGGCATGTCATGGAAAATTTAGAAGTTTCTTGATTGGAACTAGAAAATAAGAGATGCTTGTAGTAAATTCTTTTTCTAGAATGTTCTTTGATATTATATAAGGAGGAAAGATTTTCATATGGGTATCTTTGTATACTTTCACTGGAAATTATTCTATACTGGATTACTTTAATATTTTATTCATTTTGGATTTAAATTCTGAATTCAGGAACTTTAAATTGTGGGATCAGAAACTGTTATTCAAAGGATTTGTTTGATAAATTCTTGCGGATTATTTCTGTGGGACTTTGTGACATAAACTTGAAAGGTACTGTTTACTTACATTATTTTGTTTTGAATCTTGTCTCATTTTTTTGTGAATAAATATTGTTAATAATTTAAAGCTTGTTGCTGGTTTCACTTTCATTTCTTTCTCGTTCCGCCTGGCTCATAACAAAGCTTAAAACTTCAAAATAAAAATATGCACATACATTCATGTATTTGTATGTCCTCCTGAGTATTCTAACCACTTCTAGGAATTTGAATCGTTTTTACAAAACTTAAAACAAGCTTAAAACTTCTTGATAAAACTATGCACATACATTCATGTATTAATATAAAAGTCAAAAAGGATTGCTTTTGGAAACAAAGAACACACAAAATCATGAAAATCGGAGACTCGGTTTGATTGAGTCCTATAATGAGTATTCTAACCACTTCTAGAAAGTAGAATTTTTACAAAACTTAAAACAAGCTTAAAACTTCTTAATAAAACTATGCACATACATTCATGTATTTATATGTTCTACTGAGTATTCAAACCACTTCCAGGAAGTACAAATTTTACAAAACGTAATTCAAACTTAAAACTTCATAATAAAAATTTTGCACATACATTCATGTATCTATATGTCATACTGAGTATTCTAACCACTTCTAGGAAGTAGAATTTTAACAAAAGTTAAAACAAGCTTAAAATGTACTTATAAAACTTTGCACATACATTCATGTATTAATATGTTCTGCTGAGTAATCTAACCCCTTAAAGGGGACAGAATTTTTTTAAAAGTTTTAAAACAAGAGGCCCACGGGCCACGGTTCGCTCACCTGAGTGACATAGCCACTGCAGACATGCAGATGTTATGCAACATTTTTTCCAATCCTATCATCGCAACTAATGAAAATATCATCATTTGAGCAGTTCTTAGTTTTGAAGAATATATGGGCCTGACAGTCAATGGAGCATGATCATTTGAATAAACTATCAATCACATTTCAACAGAAGGATCAATGTGAAATTTGGTGGAAATTGGCTAAGTGGTTTCTGAAGAATCATGATTTTATACATGTAAACAGCACAGTGGCAGGGAAATATTATAAATATAAACCAGATGATGGCCATCTTAGATTTCCAATTAGAACAATTTTAACTACTGTTGATCTACAAGTCACTTCAATACTTTCAATATAAATGTATATGGCCCATACAAATGGGGAAGCAAATTTGACCTTGGAGGTAAAAAGGTCAAATGTCAACATAGAACCATCATTTTATCAATTTTGGTAGATCTCCTGTCCCCAATAATTTGTGCAAAGATTAGGACCCAGGGCTTATTTGGTTATGGAGAAGAAGATTTTTAAAGGTTTTTACCATATATGGGCATGGCAGCCATTTTGATCAATGGACCATACCCATTTTAGCAATCTTTCATTCTCCTGCCCAGGGAGGCTCCGCATGAAATTTGAGCAACACTGGCCCGGAGGCTTCAGAGGAAAAGCCATTTGAAATTATCAACATTTTTTCCATACAAATGTATGGGGCCCATACAAATGCATACAGAAGCAAACTTGACCTCGCCGTAAAACAGTTAAATGTCAAGGTATGACAATTATTTTAGCAACTTTGGTAGGCCGCCCGTTCAAGATGATATACGCAAAGATTCAGCCACAAGCCATCCTCGGTTTTGGAGAATAAGATTTTTAAATGCTTTTTCCCATACAAATGCATAAGGAAGCAAACTTGACCTTGCCGTAAAAAGGTCAAATGTCAATGTAATACCATTATTTTAGCAACTTGGTAGACACCCTGTCCCCAAAGATTTATGCAAAGATTCAGCCCCAAAGCATCCTCGGTTCTAGAGAAGATTTTATAAAGGTTTTTAACCGTGACCATTTTAGCAATCTTTTGTTCCCCCTACCTAAGGAGGTTCCATATGAAATTTGAGCAAAATTGGCCCAGAGGAGAAGTTGTTTGAAATTCTGAACATTTTTCCCATACAAATGCATAAGGAAGCAAAATTGACCTTACTGTAAAAAGCTAAAATGTCAATGTATGACCACTATTTTAGCAATTTTGGTAGCCCTCCCGTTCCCAATGATATATGCAAAGATTCAGCCATAAGGCATGCTTGGTTTTGGAGAAGAAGATTTTTAAAGGTTTTTCCCATACAAATGCATAGGGAAGCAATTTGACCTTGCCGTAAAAAGGTCAAACGTCAACATACGACAATTCTTTTAGCAATTTTGATAGACCTCCCGTCCCAGATGATTCCTGCAAAGGTTCAGCCCCAAGGCATTCTCGGTTCTGGAGAAGAAGATTTTTAAAGGTTTTTACCATATATGGGCGTGGCGGCCATCTTGGTCAACGGACCATGACCATTTTAGCAATTTTTCGTTCCCCTACCCTAAGGAGGCTCCATATGAAATTTGAGCAAAATTGGCACAGCGGCTTCAGAGAAGAAGTCGTTTGAAAATGTTAACAGACGCACTGATGGACGCATGGACGGACGACGGACGAAAAGTGATCACAATAGCTCATCCTGAGCAGAGCTCAGGTGAGTTAACAAGCTTAAAACATCTTAAACTATGCACATACATTCATGTATTTATATGTCCTACTGAGTATTCTAACCACTTCTACGAAGTAGAATGTTTACAAAATTTAATTCAAGCTTAAAACTTCTTAAAAAATGCACATATATTCATTTATCTATATGTCCTACCGAGTATTCTGATCACTTCTTGGAAGTAATTTTTTTTACAAAACTTAAAACAAGCTCAAAACTTATTAACAAGAATCCCGCAGAAGGCTATGTCGCGCCACACAAATTTACAAAGTTGGTGAACCATGATATGTAGGTTGAGGCAAAATATGGATACTGCAGTCAGAGTTGTCTTCCCTAAGTGCAAGCTTATACCAAGTATCATCACCATAGCATTTATAGTTCTTGGGAAATGAACTTGAATATAAGGGTCAAAGTTATGGTTGACACAAATGTTGATGGATTGACAAATAAACAGACGAATGGATGGACTAATGGACCAAAAACCAGATCCCTATATATATAGCGCCATGCTAAAAGCAGGAGTGACACTGGAACTTTGCACGAACATTCATGTATTTATATGTTCTACTTAGTATTCTAACAACTTTTAAGGAGTAGAAATTTTACAAAACTTAAAACAAAATAAAAATGTCTTAATAAAACTTTGCACATTCATTCATGTATTTATATGTTCTACTGAATATTCTAACCACTTGTAGGGTGTAGAATTTTTACAAAACTTAAAACAAGCCAAAAGCTTCTTAATAACACTTTGCACATGCATTCATGTATTTATATGTTGTACTGAGTATTCTAACCACTTATAGGGTGTAGAATTTTTACAAAACTTAAAACAAGCTAAAAACATCTTAATAAATTTTTGCACATACATTCATGTATTTATATGTTCTACTGAGTATTCTAATCACTTTAAGGGGGTAGATTTTTTTTTCAGAATTTAAAGCAAGCCTAAAACTTACAACACAATATTCTAACTACTTCTAGGGAGTAGATTTGTTTTTATAAAACTTAAAAACAGCTTAAAACTTCTCTAATTATGCACATACATTCATGTATTTATATGTTCTACTGAGTATTCTAACCACTTGTAGGGTCTAGAAGTGGTTTTCTACAAAGCTTAAAACAAGCTTAATAAAACTATGCACATACATTCATGTATTTATATGTTCTATTGAATATTCTAACCACTTTTATGGGGTAGAATTTTTATAAAACTTAATTCAAGCTTAAAACTTCTTAATAAAACTTTGCACACACATTAATGTATTTATATGTTCTACTGAGTATACTAACCACTTTGTAGGTTGTAGAACTTTACAAAACATAAAACAAGCTTAAAACTACTGAGTATTCTAACCACCTGTAGGGTGTAGACTTAAAACAAGCTTAAAATGTCTAAATAAAACTTTGCACATACATTCATGTATTATATGTCCTACTGAGTATTCTAACCACTTCTAGGAAGTAGAATTATTACAAAACTTAAAACAAGCTTAAAACTTCTTAATAAAACTTTGCACATACATTCATGTATTTATGTCCTATAGAGTATTCTAACCTCTTCTAGGAAGCAGATTTTTTACAAATCTTAAAACAAGCTTAAAACCTCTTAATAAAACTTTTGCACATACATTCATGTATTTAAATGTCCTATTGAGTATTCTAACCACTTCTAGCAAGTAGAATTTTTACAAACTTAAAACAAGTTTAAAACGTCTTAATAAATTTTTGCACATACATTCATGCATTCATATGTCCTACTGAGTATTCTAACCACTTCTAGGAAGTAGAATTTTTACAAAACTTAAAACAAGCTTAATACATCTTAATAAAACTTTGCACATACATTCATATATTTATATGTCCTACTGAGTATTCCAACTACTTCTAGGAAGTAGAATTGTTAAAAAAACTTAAACAAGTTAAAACATTTTAATAAAACTTTGCACATTCATTCATGTATTAATATGGATAGCTATTCCCCTCATAGCATTCTCACGTTCATACCTCTGGGTTATATACTCCAAACAATTTTAATATTTTTCTTATTTCTCCATGTAAACATATATTGTGGGTACTCATTAGAAGTGCCTCCTTGAGGTGTTCCAAAAGAGCATCCATAATGTATATATTCATGGAGAAATAAGAAACAAATATTTCACTGGATACCCCAAAATGATTGTTCCAATATAAAGACCTAGACAAGTGTCCCAGTAGATTTTGAACAAACTCAAACTCAGTACTTCATATATTATACAGGTAAGTCAAACCTAATTCCTCCTTGGTTCACTCCTTGCAAAATTTGAAAACTGCCTCTTATGCCTCTAAATCATTTTACCTTTGATGATTTAGTGGTATTAGTAACTGTTTTCAAATTTTACAAGGAGTTAAGCAAGGTGTATCTAGGATAAGATTACAGTGTGGAGAATACTGGAAAACTTCAGAGAGAAAAAAAAGTTAAGTTGTTGATTATGAATTTGCCAGTGGTAGTGGAGCATTTCTGAAAGATGACTAGGGTGTTCTGAGGGACATATGCAGTGAAGTGACCTGAAGTGAACCAGAATAGAAGAGAAAACAGTTTATTCCTCAGATATATCCAACTATGGTCTTGAATATCAAGAGAATAGTTTTTTTTAAGCAATATGACATTCATGTAAATATTTATGAAGATTTATGAAGAGATCTAATAACATCACACTCCTTACTAAAGAATATGAGAAAAAAAAATATTATGATAGTAATCATTATCTAGATAAACAGTTTTTTGCTTTTAAGTTCACTGTAAAATCCCAAAACCTGGAGTATTGGGAAGAATGCACTGTTAAAGTAGAATGAGAATCAGGTCTATGGTAACAGAGATATCAAAGCTCAAATTAAGTGCTTTTTTCAATGAAAAGGCAGAGGAATTGTTAAGCAGATTTGGTGACAATTATGGGATAATTGTCTCCAGTTTTCCATAAAAACATAAGTTGTGGGTACTCATTAGAAGTGCCTCAGCGAGGTGCTTTTAACGAGTACCCACAACATATGTTTCTATGGAGAAATAAAAAAAAGAATTATACCAGAATTATTTTTATGGAGAAATAAAACAAGAGGGCCATGATGACCCGATATCGCTCACTTGAATCATGTTATACATAGCATTGCTAACAGATATGCGGTTCTAAAGGTCATGGTGACCTTGACCATGACTGTTGCCCTCAGGGTCAGAAGAAACATCCCTATGATGTTTGAGTGTTATAAGCTTTTTTGGTACTAGTGGTCACTTTGACCTTGACCTTTGCCATTAGGGTCATCTTCTCGTCAATACCAACATCCCATCTAGTTCAAGTGTTCTAGCCTCAAGCACAGCCGAATTAAAAGCTTTTTAGTGCTAAAGGTCATGGTGACCTTGACCATGACCTTTGCCCTTGGTGTCATCTACTGGTGAGGACCAACATCCCTTCTAAGTTTGAGGGTCCTATCCCCAAGTATTGCCAAATTATCAAGCTTTTTAGTACTAAAGGTCCTGGTGACCTTGACCTTTGCCCTCAGAACCATCTACTGGTGAGGACCAACATCTCTACTAACCATAAGCATTGCAGAATTATAAGCTTTTCTGGTACTAAAGGTCACGGTGACCTTTACCTTTGACTTAAAGGTCATCTACACTTCAGGTCCATCCTCCCTATTAGTTTGATAGTCCTAGGCCTAATCATTGCCAATGGTTTTTTGCTCTATATAAAACAAGTGACCACACCCCCTCCCCTATAGGTGAGGCCTCTTTTCACCCCAGAGGCATAATTTGAACACTCATGTCAAAGGTCCTCTAGGCAATGTTACATACCAAATATCAAAGGCCTAGGCCTTGCACTTTCAGACAAGAAGATTTTTTAATTTTTTTCCTATATAAGTGTATGTAAAACATGTCGGCCCTAGGATGGGGCCATTTTTGGCCCCAGGGCTATAATCTGAACAGTCCATTAGGTGAAGCTATGTACCAAATATCAAAGACCCTGGCCTTCTGGTTTCAGATAAGAAGATTTTCAAAGGTTTTCTCTATATAAGTCTACGTAAAACATGTCAGCCCCAGGGTGGGGCCATTTTTGGCCCCAGGGCAATAACTTAAACAATCTTGATAGAGGTCCACTAGGTGAAGCTATGTATCAAATATGAAAGACCTGGGCCTTCTGCTTTCAGATAAGAAGATTTTTAAAGTTTTTCCCTATATGGGTCTATGTAAAACAAGTGACCCCCGTTGCGAGGCCATTTTTGACCCCAGGGCTATAATTTGAACAACCTTGGTAGAGGTCCACTAGATGAAGCTACATACCAAAATATCAAAGACCTGGGCCTTCTGGTTTCAGACAAGAAGATTTTTTAATTTTTCAGTTAAAAAATCTATTTTTAGCTCCTGTGACCTAGATGTGCAATGGACTGGGATGGTTTGAGCAATTTAGTTAGAGGCTCACCCAAGGAACATTTCTGTGAAATTATTCTAAAATCTGTCCAGCAGTTTTGGAGAAGAAGTTGTTTAAAGCAAAAGTTGACAAAGACGGACGGACAGACGACGGACAGAGGCCTATCACAATAGCTCAGCTGAGCACTTCGTGCTCAGCTGAGCTAAAAAATTATACCAGAATCATCACCAAATACTCCTGTTTAACAGTTCCTCTGAAAAGGTACTGATATTTTTCTTATTTCTTCACTAAAACATACACTGTGGGTACTCATTAGAAGTGCCTCCCCCTAGATGTATTGAAGCCCAGATATAAGGCTGACCTTAAAAACATAATCGAGTAGTTGCTTTGCAAAAGCAGATCACAGCGACCTAGTTTGTGAAAGGTGACCTTGAGAGTTAAGTTGCTTGCAGGGATGAAGTTTGATGTCACATGCTAACACAGAAGCCAAGATATGAGAGAATGAATGTGTGGACGACAGAGACAGTTAAACAGAAAACCAGAGGCTTAATCCTTTCCACATGTATTGTCTTGTCTGAGCTATGATATATCGTACTTGTATTTACTCTAAGTATTGGGACACCTTATCTATTGTCTTGTCTGAGCTATGATAAATCGTATTTACTCTAAGTATTGGGACACCTTATCTATTATCTTGTCTGAGCTATGATATATCTTATTTACCCTAAGTATTGGGACACCTTATCTACTTATCATACTTGTCCTAAAATTTAAAGTAGTCCATTCTACTACCTCACAATGTGTCTGAAATATTGCTGTATGTATGGCAAACAATGTACAACCTGATCAGACACAGTATTCTGCCCTATCTGATCTGGGTCTACACTGTTTGCAAAGACCTATCTGTCCCAATACTTAGGGTAATTGTGGTATGAACAGTACCACACCAAAATGAGCCAAGGCATATCTATGAAAGCAAACTCCTATGTACCCCTATGTATCTACTAAGGTTAATTTGGATTCTTTGATTTTTTGCCTTTGCTTTGTTCTGGTAACCAGGCTTTTGTCAAGCAATCAATGAAAGCCCTGATAGAACTGGGTGAATACTATATAATTATAACTGAGATTACTGACTGGAGATATGTACCCACCTTCATACCCACTGCCCCCTTTGAAAACTGCCCTGGCTGTACATCTGTCCCACAAATATATAAGATTGGACATCTGCATCCCCATCATCATCATCATCATCAACGGATTTTTGATTAACGTGCAGGTACAAGGGCAACATCCACATCAGTGGGCCCCCTCTCCTTCAGAATGAGTTCCAGATCCTCAATGCCAAGCCACTCAAGTAGCTCATTGGATCTTGTGGTGACATTGTAGATCAAAGCCGCAATTGATTGTCAAAGGGAGGATATTTGCCTCTCCTAAAAACATTGCAATTCTACACCCTGCAACACACACACACACACACACACACACACACACACACACACACACAATTATCTATAATTCAACTGCATCAGTTTTTAGTCAAAGAAAGTACTCCTAGTACCCAAGTTGCAATGAATTAGTTAGTACTGACCCAAGGCTATTAGTGAGTGCATGCTCAAAATGTACAAAGAAGTAAAATCGAGTAAATTTGTAAAATTACTACTGCAGTTGAAGCTGGGGGAGGGAGTGGGGTATCAAATGTCCATGGAATGTTTTCTAAATGCAGGATGAGACAAATGTACACTGTTTTTCCAGTTCAGGGGACAATTGTCCACCAAGACTGTCACCGAAAATAGTAGATGTCTATCCTTCTTATTTTTTATATATGGTGTGGATACTTCTTAGAATTACTTCAATAAAGCATTTTTAATGAGTAGCAAAATGCATGTTTTTGTGGAGAAATCAGAAAAACATTTCTGTTGATATTCTTCTATTTAGACCATGGAGGATGTGTTTTTGTCCATACCTCACTGGTTGACTGTCTGATTGTTCTCTGTACCATCTCTACATACTCTGCACCTTTCTTCTGCCTCAGATAATGACAGTGGGGGAACCAGCGAGTATGCTCAATCCAGGGGTCATCTCTGGGGTCCCACCTTTGCAGTCCTCCACCACAATGGAAACAATGGACCACATCCCCATTACCTGAAGATACAAACAATTATGAAATGGGCCACATAAAGCAAAAAAGTAGGTTCGGGCATGCACAAAATGTGCGGATTCGCATCATCCTGCATATGCGCAAATTATCATCTGGGCTTTGCTCTCCATTCAGATACTTTAATAGTATCCAATAATTCTGTTAGCGGACAGTGATGGTCCTGATCAGACTGCATGGATGCACAGGCTGATCTGGGCTTTCCCAAATACGTTTTCACATGGCATGGCCCAAATCAGGACTGTGCTGTGGAAATCATGCCTCAAACAGCAGGCCTGTGTTGAAAGACTATTTGTTCTGCACAGGCTTATGGTGACATTTTTAAAGAATGAAACATATGGGTATGGTAGCCGGTAAAATTTGAACAAGAGGCCCACGGGCCACAATTCGCTCACCTGAGTGACATAGCCACTGCAGACATGCAGATGTTATGCAACATTTATCCAATCCTATCATCGCAACTAGTGAAAATATCATCATTTGAGCAGTTCTTAGTTTTGAAGAAGAATATATGGGCCTGACAGTCAATGGAGCATGATCATTAATAAACTATCAATCAGACTTCAACAGAAGGATCAATGTGAAATTTGGTGGAAATTGGCTAAGTGGTTTCTGAAGAATCGTGATTTTATACATGTAAACAGCACAGTGGCAGGGACATATTATAAATATAAACCAGATGATGGCCATCTTAGATTTCCAATCAGAACAATTTTAACTACTGTTGATCTACAAGTCACTTCGATACTTTCAATATAAATGTATATGGCCCACACAAATAGGGAAGCAAATTTGACCTTGGAGGTAAAAAGGTCAAATGTCAACATAAACCATCATTTGAGCAATTTTGGTAGATCTCCTGTCCCCTATAATTTGTGCAAAGATTAGGACCCAGGGCTTATTTGGTTATGGAGAAGAAGATTTTTAAAGGTTTTTACCATATATTGGCATGGCAGCCATTTTGATCAATGGACCATACCCATTTTAGCAATCTTTCATTCTCCTGCCCATGGAGGCTCCGCATGAAATTTGAGCAACACTGGCCCGGAGGCTTCAGAGGAAAAGCCATTTGAAATTATCAACATTTTTTCCATACAAATGTATGGCGCCCATACAAATGCATACAGAAGCAAACTTGACCTCGCCGTAAAAAGGTTAAATGTCAATGTATGACAATTATTTTAGCAACTTTGGTAGACCGCCTGTTCCAGATGATATATGCAAAGATTCAGCCACAAGCCATCCTCTGTTTTGGAGAATAAGATTTTTAAATGTTTTTTCCCATGCAAATGCATAAGGAAGCAACTTGACCTTGCCGTAAAAAGGTCAAATGTCAATGTATGACCATTATTTTAGCAACTTTGGTAGACCCCCTGTCCCCGATGATTTATGCAAATATTCAGCCCCAAAGCATCCTCTGTTCTAGAGAAGAAGATTTATAAAGGCTTTTACCATATATGGGCATGGCGCCCATCTTGGTCAATGAACCGTGACCATTTTAGCAATCTTTTGTTCCCCCTACCTAAGGAGGCTCCATATGAAATTTTAGCAAAATTGGCCCAGAGGCTCCAGAGAAGAAGTTGTTTGAAATTCTGAACATTTTTCCCATACAAATGCATAAGGAAGCAAAATTGACCTTAACGTAAAAAGGTCAAATGTCAATGTACGACCATTATTTTAGCAATTTTGGTAGCCCTCTTGTTCCCGAAGATATATGCAAAGATTCAGCCATAAGGCATGCTCAGTTTTGGAGAAGAAGATTTTTAAAGGTTTTTCCCATACAAATGCACAGGGAAGCAAACTTGACCTTGCCGTAAAAAGGTCAAACGTCAATGTACGACAATTCTTTTAGCAACGTTGGTAGACCTCCCGTCCTCGATGATTCCTGCCAAGGTTCAGCCCAAAGGCATTCTCGGTTCTGAAGGAGAAGATTTTTAAAGGTTTTTACCATATATGGGCGTGGCGGCCATCTTGGTCAACGGACCGTGACCATTTTAGCAATTTTTTGTTCCCCCACCCTAAGGAGGCTCCATATGAAATTTGAGCGAAATTGGCCCAGAGGCTCCAGAGGAGAAGTTGTTTGAAATTCTGGTCATTTTTCCCATACAAATGCATAAGGAAGCAAAATTGACCTTAACGTAAAAAGGTCAAATGTCAATGTACGACCATTATTTTAGCAATTTTGGTAGCTCTCCTGTTCCCAAAGATATATGCAAAGATTCAGCCATAAGGCATGCTCGGTTTTGGAGAAGAAGATTTTTAAAGGTTTTTCCCATACAAATGCATAGGGAAGCAAACTTGACCTTGCCGTAAAAAGGTCAAACGTCAACGTACGACAATTCTTTTAGCAATTTTGGTAGACCTCCCGTCCCTGATGATTCCTGCAAAGGTTCAGCCCCAAGGCATTCTCGGTTCTGGAGAAGAAGATTTTTAAAGGTTTTTACCATATATGGGCGTGGCGGCCATCTTGGTCAACGGACCGCGACCATTTTAGCAATTTTTCGTTCCCCCACCCTAAGGAGGCTCCATATGAAATTTGAGCAAAATTGGCTCAGCGGTTTCAGAGGAGAAGTCGTTTGAAAATGTTAACGGACGGACGCACGGACGGACGGACGCACGGACGGACGGACGGACGGACGGACGGACGACGGACGAAAAGTGATCACAATAGCTCATCCTGAGCAGAGCTCAGGTGAGCTAAAAAAACCTTTGGTCTTTGTATCCTACTGAAACTTGGGATGGAATTAAGCTTTAATTAATTTCATTATTTGGCAAAACAGAAACTTCACATTATATGTAGCTTTGATAGAGTGATATACCAAATATCAAAGGCCTGTGCCTTCTAGTTTAACACAAGAAGAGATTTAGAGTTTTTCCCCATATGAGTCTATGTAAAACATGTGTCCCCTGGGGCAGGGCTATAATGTGAACAATTTTAGTAAAGGTCCACTAGATAAAACTAAGTACCAAATGACAGACGCCTAAGCCTTCTAGCTTCACACTAGAAGATCTTTAAAGTTTTTCCCCTACACGGCAGAGCCATTTTGACCCCAGAGCCAAAATTAAAACACTCTCTGTAAAAGCTTTCTAGTTGAAGCAACATAAAAAATATCAAAGGTCTGGGCCTTCTAGTTTTCAGACAAGAAGAATTTTAAAGTTCTTCCTTGAATGAGACTATGTACAACAAGTGACTTTTGGGGTGGGTTTCAACAAGCATAGTAGAGGTCCACTAGATGAAGCTACATACCAAATATCAAATGCCTGGGCCTTCTGGTTTCAGACAAAAAAAATTGTTAAAAGTTTTGCCTACTGGAGTCTATGTAAAAAAAAAATAAATAAAAAAATTAACCTTTCCATAAACAAGAGGGCCATGATGGCCCTGTAACGCTCACCTGAGTATCATAGCACTTAGAGAAGGAAACATTCTGACCAAAATTCATAATGATTATATTAACAAGTAAGACAATGTAGCATGTCTAATGGACTGTGAAACAGAGGTCAAGGTCAAATATGGATGACTGCACTCAAGAGGCCATGCTAAGATGTATGCATGTGCTAAGTATCACTGACCGTAGGAGCAACAGTTACTGAGAAACTGACCTAAACAGAAGCACTTCACAAGTGCCAAATATCACACTGTAGGACCAATAGTTACTGAGAAACTGACCTAAACAGAAAAACTTAACCCTTGTCCTGCTGAACCTGGATATAACCTGCCTTTGCAAACAGTGTAGATCCAGATCAGCTGGCTTCTGAAGAAGCCAACTGATCTGGATCTGCACTATTTGCCATTAAGTATGTGAATTAACAGCAACAATCTGGATCAAGTAATCGGATTGGCTGAAAATTAGAAGTGGGAGTGGCATCTTAATTTATTCAGCAGGACAAGGGTTAAGAAAATGACTAGACTATGAAATGTATGTTATACAGAGTTGCCACTCATTTTCTAAATCAAAATTCCCTGACTTTTCACCACTTTCCAGACTTTTTCGACAGCCTCCCAACTCCACCTACAGCCATCCTCAGCCATTAAATCTTCCATGACAGCACTTTTTTTCATGAATTACTGAAGCATTGATACTTTTCTTTTTATCTTTTAACTAACTTATGAAAGCAAGGCTTGACACAGTTAAAGCTTCACCTATACATGTTGCCTCCTAGAATAAATGAACCAAACTGAGTAAATATTCAATACTGGTCATTGTCTTTGCATGTGAACTTGAGTGAATGCACAATTATGCGCCTTCTCAAATGAAAGAAATCTAAATCCAAGAACTGAAGATCCAGCAAAGCTTTAAGCCTTTTAAGCTTTGTTGTAAACTAGTGACTATAGGAAACTTGTTAAAATATCTAGCTTATGAAGGACTTTCTTCAAGAACATCATCAAGAATTCTCCTCCCATGAATAAGGAAGCAAATGTGTAGAGAACTTTGAGCAAATAAAATATAGAAGACCTGGAGCAAAAACATTAACAAGAATATTTAGAATTTGTGCTGGAAATCAGGTGGCAAAAACATGATGGAAACATAGGTATATTTCAATACTCTAGCAAATTTAAGCCAGACAGATCTAATTCCTAATGCAGACTATCTTTTTTCACAACTATACAATATTTATTGTTGTTAACACTGCAGATATGAAAACTAGTGCAAAACTAAGATGGCTTACTTTCACCTAATGCTGGTAGCATTGGTTCCAAAAGCTTTTCCTCAACATATTCTGGGAGAGCCCCAAAAGACTAAAAAAATTTTAACAAATGGCATGCTAATACACTACTAACAATCATATAGGTATTTAGATCCAAGCCAAAACATTTACTCAACAAAAAGGGGAAGCAAATTTTGATCATTGTGACAACTATCAACACATTCAGCACATTATGAAAAACACGCCTATTCAAATATATTGAAAATTTCACCACCAAAAACTGAAAGTTTTCAGATAAAAACTCTGATATTTTTCATAGTTCTGCTCAAAACATAGATTGTGGGTACTCGTTAGAACCGCCTCGCAGATCTATGTTTTGAGCAGAAATACGAAACATAATGTATACCCCTGTAAACCTCAGTTTTGCTATATAAAAGTGGAGTTTAAGGGGGTCGAAATTATATAGGAATGTTTTCGTGATGAAATAAGAAGAGCGCACTAATAATTATATGCAAAGCTGAAGAAAGAAATCTCCAAATACAATTTAGGGTACTGCAATGGCACAATTTAACCATACATGGCACAACATACAATGATGAACAAACTGTAATTCTAAGCATTTGTCTATCAGAAGCCCAAACTAGCTTATTAGTGTATACTGTGCCAAGTTCTGAAGGCAAGGGATGCCACACCTTTCATTCTTCTCTTCAAACACAGCTTGAAAGTCAAAGTATAACATTCTTGTCAAACAATCTGGAATGCAAGAAATTCTGAGAATTTAAAAATCATTTAACAAAAGAATTAAGAAAATTCTGTAAATTTATCAGTTTCTGAAAATGAAGAAGATTGCCATAACACAGCCATCTCGGTTTTGAGAAAGTTTTAAAATTCCCATGCCATAACACAGCCATCTTGGTTTTTAGAAAGTTTTTAAATTCCCGGACTTCTTTCCTGACTATTTCCAATTTTTGCCACTTTCCCCCGACTCAAACCAAATTTCCCTGATTTTTCTCTGACTGGGAAAAAATGTTCATTTTTTTAGACTTTTCCGTGACGGTGGCAACCCTGGTCATAAGTGACCCAGTTCCAAACTTCACCTAGAAATAATCAAGACAAACATTTTGAGCAAGATTCATGATGATCACTTCAAAAATATGACCTCTAGAGTGTCAAGAAGGTTTTCCTTTGATTTGGCCTGTGACCTAGTTTCTGACTCCAAATGACCCAGTTTTGAACTAGACCTAGAAATCATCAAGACAAACATTTTGAGCAATATTCGACGATTATTTAAAGAATGTGACCTCTGGAGTGTTAACAAGGTCTTCCTTTGATTTGGCCAAGTGACCTAGATTTTGACCCCAAGTGACCCAGTTTCAAACTTGACCTAGAAATCATCAAGACAAACATGTTGAGCAAGATTTATGATGATTGCTTCAAAAATGTGACCTCTAGAGTGTTAACAAGGTCTTCCTTTGATTTGGTCCAAAGACCTAGTTTTTGACCCCAAGTGACCCAGTTTTGAATCTGACCTAGAAATCATCAAGACAAACATTTTGAGCAAGATTCATGTGGATTGCTTCAAAAATGTGACCGCTAGAGTGTTAACTAGGTTTTTGTTTATTTGGCCGGTTGATCTATTTTTTGACCCCAAGTGACCCAGTTTCAAACTTGACCTAGAAACCATCAAGACAAACATTTTGTGCAAGATTCATGATGATTGATTAACAAGAGCTCCGCCAAGCGGGGCATTATATGCCCATGGCAAGTAATAAGATGTAGCACATAAACTGACTCCTGTATAATTCAGTGCTCCGGATATAAACTGTAAGTGGAATTACAAAAAAACAAAAAAAATTAAAAAAAATTTCATTGGGGCATAGCTCTGGTGATATTTGGTGAACTGTAACCTAAGGATCCAAGGTGGCCCAGAAATTAAGGGAGAAGTGACTTCTCCCTCCTGGGAAAATAGGGAGATGTTTGCTGTGTCTAGGGAGGTGTTTTCGAACGGAGGACACATGACAGAAGCATGGCTATATTAAAAGCTCATATGAGCCTTTGGCTAATTTGTTTTTCCTATACTTCAATATAGGACCAAACAATAACAAAAACAAAAATAAACAACCCCCCAAAAAAAAAATAAATAAAAAATAAAAAAAAAAATGCTGCAAGAAAAGTTTTTGTAAACCTTTAACTTGTTTTATACTGATTTTATTTTTGTTCTTCAACAGAGCCAACTCTGAAGAGTATCAACAAAAAAAAAAAATCCAAAAAGAATTATGTTTATAAGTTTTGATATTAGTCAAGCTTCTTAATTCTGTATCATTTAATAAATGTATTTATAAAGATTTAATAATGGCAACATTTCCTTGCAAATCTAACAAAAGAAGATGAAAAAAAAAAAAAAAAAAAAAAAAAAAATGAATAAATAAATAACTTGCCCATATGGCCATAACTTTAGTTATTTGCAAAAAATATACCTATTATAAAATAAAATTACCCCACTATTACCTCTAAACAATATGCTGCAAAAGGTTGACAAAAACTTTCAAAGGGGCATAACTCTGCCAATATTTGGTGCACTGTAACCTCAAAATAATATGCGCTGCTCCACATCATCGTGTAACTATTTATGAAGTTTCAGCTTGATCGGATGTAAACTGTAGGATTTAGCCGGAAACCAAAAATTAATAGAAATTTTCAAAGGGGTTTAACTCTGCTAATATTTGGTGGACTGTAACCTTGAAATAATATGCGCTGCTCCACATCATGGTCTAACTACAAATCAAGTTTCAACTTGATCGGATGTAAACTGTAGGAGTAGTTAGCCGGAAACAAAAAGTTTACAGAAATTTTCAAAGGGGCATAACTCTGCCAATATTTGGTGCACTGTAACCTCGAAATAATATGCGCTGCTCCACATCATTGTGTAACTATTTATGAAGTTTCAGCTTGACCGGATGTAAACTGTAGGAGGATATGGCCAGAAACCCAAAATTAATAAAAATTTTCAAAGGGGCATAGCACTGCTAATATTTGGTGGACTGTAACCTTGAAATAATATGCACTACTCCACATCATGGTCTACCTATAAATAAAGTTTCAGCTTGATCGGATGTAAAATGTAGGAGGAGTTAACCGGAAATGAAAAGTCTACAGAAATTTTCAAAGGGGCATAACTCTGCAAACATTTGGTGGACTGTACCCCCAGAATAAAATGCGCTGCTCCACATCATGGTCTATTTATAAATGAAGTTTCAGCTTGATTGGATGTAAATTGTAGGAGTAGTTAGCCGGAAACAGAAAGTTTACAGAAATTTTCAAAGAGGCATAACTCTGCTAATAAAACGGTGGACCGTTACCTCGAAATAATATGCGCTGCTCCACATCATGGTCTAACTATAAATGAAGTTTCAGCTTGATCGGATGTAAAATATAGGAGTTAACCGGAAATGAAACATTTACAGAAATTTTCAAAGGGGCATAACTCACTCTGCAAACATTTGGTGGACTGTAACCCCGAAATAATATGCACTGCTCCACATCATGGTCTAGCTATACACCAAGTTTCAGCTTGATCGGATGTAAACTGTAGGAGGAGTTAGCCGGAAACGAAAAAGTTTACGGACAGATGGACAGACAGATGGATGGTCAGATGGACGGACAGACACCATACCCCGTAACATAATACATCCCGTTTTTCAAAGGGGCGTATAAAAAATGTGACCTCTAGAGTGTTTGTTTGTTTGTGTTGAGATTTTACGGCCCAGTCAACCCAATGGGGTCATGTCGAGCGCGGTCAGTTTACCTAACCACACATTGACTGGGCAGGCTTAGTCCTCTAAGACGTTAACCAGTATTGTGCACATTCTTTCGCCAGAAACTGACAACTGCCCTTCTTGAATCAGCGGAAGGGAGAGAATGACCGTAGAAAATATTTCATGCTCAATCTCCACGAAAGAAGGTTGCCGACGTCGGCGGGGGATGAACCCCCGACCTCCTGGTTTCCAGTCGGACAGCGCATCCAACTGAGCCACCAAGGCCATGAATGTTTATGGATGGAAGAATGGCTGTTCCAAGGATTGGATTGTTGTGACTAAATACCCATCTAGATCTATTGGTATAGATGGGGTCATCTCGGTTTTTAGAAAGTTTTTAAATTCCCGGACTTTTTCCTGACTATTTCCAATTTTTGCCACTTTCCCCAACTCAAACCAAAGTTCCCGGCTACCTCTGGTCTTCCTTTGATTTGGCCCGTTGACCTTGTTTTTGACCCCAAGTGACCCAGTTTTGATCTTGACCTAGAAATCATCAAGACAAAATTTTTGAGCAAGATTCATGATGATCACTTCAAAACTTTGACCGCTAGAGTGTTTTATTTGGCTAGTGACCTAGTTTTTGACCCCAAGTATTTGGCTAGTTACCTAGTTTTTGACCCCAAGTAGCCCAGTTTCAAACTTGACCTAGAAATCATCAAGACAAACATTTTGAGCAAGATTCATGATGATTGCTTCAAAAATGTGACAGCTAGTGTGTTAACAAGAGTTGTCAGAAGACAACGCAGCTTGCCCGAAAGGGCTGATCGGATAAGAAAATAATCTTTAAATATCAAAGATTAAATACAGAGCTTAAACATAGGTGTAAATGACAGAGTATGACCTGACTTTGATGTTAGAAGAAAGTCAAACTGAGGGATGGGGTATATGCCACTGAAACATCTGCCCTTAGGTTGGTGTGGACAAAATATGAAAGCTATATCTTACATGCTGAATCCCTTAGGTTGGTGTGCATGAAATATGAGAGCTATATCTTACATACTACAGCAGTCATGTACACTTTTCAAACCTTAAACACAGCTGTAAATGACAAAGTATGACCTGACCTTGACCTAACCAGAAGGTCAAACTGAGGAAGGGGTGTGTACTATTGAAAGGTCTTATACCCTAAGGTAGGTGTAGGCCAAATATTAAAGCGGCATCTTGAATACTTCAACAGTTACCAACACTTTTCAAAACTTAAACGCAGAACTCAAACATGGGTTTAAATGACAAAGTATGACCTGACCTTGACCTAGGCAGAAGGTCAAACTCAGGAAAGGGTGTGTGCTATTGAAAGGTCTTACCCTAACGTGGGTGTGGGCCAAACATTAAAGCAGTATCTTGAATACTTCAGCAGTTACAAACTTCAGCAGTTACAAACACTTTTCAAAACTTAAATGCAGAACTCGAACATGGGTTCAAATGACAAAGTATGACCTGACCTTGAACTAGGTAGAAGGTCAAACTGAGGAAGGGGTGTGTGCTATTGAAAGGTCTAACCCTAACGCTGGTGTGGGCCAAATATTAAAGCTCTACCTTAAATACTTCAGCAGTTATGTACACTTTTCAAAACTTAAACACAAAACTTAAACATGGGTGTAAATGACTAAGTAAGAACTGACCTTGACCTACATAAAGGGTCTAAATTGGGGATGGGGGTGTATGTTATTGAAAGGTCTTACCCTAAAGTAGGCATAGGCCAAATATGAAAGGAGTACCTTGAACAGTTAAAAAACTATGCACACCTTTGAAAATTTAAACATTGTGGTAATGCAGACCCAGATGCCCATAGACGCCGACCCAAATGACTGAGAGACAACATCAGCTCTCCATGGACAGAGTCCCAGAGAGCTAACAATATATTCCTTTGATTTGATCTGGTGACCTAGTTGTTGACCACAAGTGACCCAGTTTCAAACTACTTAGATTTCATAGGGGCAAACATTCTGAGCAAGTTTCATCAAGATTGGGTAAAAACTGTGACCTTTAGAGTGTTAAAAAACTAATTGTTGACAATGGACTATGATGGACAGAGGGTATCACAACAGCTCACCATGAGCTTTGCTCAGGTGAGCTAAAAAGGTCAAGGCCAACCCAAGGTCATCATTTTTTCAAACTTTAGTGGTCCCATGTCCCCAGTGCTGCACACCAAGCCCCAGTTTCATTGGCCCTTTGATTCTGGAGAAGATTTTTAAAGGGTTTTTACCATATATGGGGCCTCTGTGGCTCAATTGGATGCATGTCTGACTGGTGATCAGGAGGTTGCGGGTTTGACCCCCACTGGGTCGGCAACTTTCTTTCAGACCATGAAATATTTTCTGCTGTCATTGCCTCCCTTCTGCTGATTGGGCAGCTGTCAGTTTCTGGCGAAAGGATATGCACAATACTGGTTAACCACTTAAAGGACTAGGCCTGCCCAGTAGACGTGTAGTTAGGTAAAGTGACCGCACTCAACAGGACCCTACTGGGTTGACTGGGTGTAAAACCTCAACACAAACATAAACAAGACCGTATATGGGCTTGGCGGCCATCTTGGTCATGTGACCCAGATGCGGCAACCAAACTTTCATTCCCTCTACCCACTGAGCACACCTGGTAAGCATAACCACCTCCTACCCCTTACAAAATTACCAGATGTGTTGAGGCACTGTGTGAACTTTGGCTTTGATTGGCCCAGTGGTTTCTGAGGAGAAGAAGTTTAAAGAGTGTCGACAACAGATGGACGAAAAATGGATGGCAGAGCTAGCTTATACTGTTAACTCATCTATGAGCCAAACTGGCACAGTGGCTCAGTGGTAGAGCGTCCACTTTGTGATGGGGAGGTTGCAGGTTCGATCCCCGGCTGGGTCATACAAAAGACTTTAAAAATGGTACTAGCTGCTCTTTCGCTTGGCACTCAGCATTAAGTAGAGCTAGAACTGGTCAGCTCAGTGTCAGTATAATGTGACTGGGTGGAATATCATGCAAAGTGTCTGTGGCGTGATATTTCAGTGAGGCAGCACTCTAAAAGTGAGCATTGAGCTCCCTGTCACATCCAGACACCGTTGTGATATGACTTAAACAGGTTGAAAGCGATGTTAAGCCCAAAACAAAAAAGTATCTATGAGCCTAAAGGCTCAGGTGGGCTAAAAATGAATGCATCCGGGTAATTTAACTCATCACAGTCAAAACGGAAAAATCTTAATATAATATGTACTGAAAGCTAATAATGTTTCAATGTGACTGACCCCAAAACAAGAGAGAGTCTTTATACCATGTGAAACCACCATAGATGAGGTCTGTGTGTGTGTGTGTGTGTGCATATGTGTGTGTGTGTGTGTGTGTGAGAGAGAGAGGGGTAGGTTGTCTACTTATTATTGTTTATTTTTTGCTTTTTTTTTTTTTTTTTGCTTTTTTTTATTTTATTTTTTAATCACACTTTTTTTATTTCTATATAAATCAATATTTTAAGTTTTATCTAATCAGTATTATAATTCTAAATTTCTTTAGAATTGTCTTAAAAACTTTTAATTTTTCTGGACGATAAGTTTTTCTACAGAGTAACTTTTTGGCCCATTTTTCACCTGTCAGTATGAAAAATTGGCACTTTTATCAGTTAACCCCATTCATACCCTCATAGTCAGGCAGGTTTATATATAAGTTTTTTATTTCGTTTTCTAAGATTACAATTACACTTAACCCTTGAAGTGCTTATCACAAATGCAGCAGATGACATTTTGATTGTTTGTTGTATATTTTCAGAGAAAATAAGGCTAGACATCTCTAGTGAATCAATTGTCTAACTGATGATTCACATGAAATACCATGTCTTATCTTCTCTGAAAAAGAAGAAGAAGAACAACAACAAAACAAAGAAATAGGATCTCATCTGCTACAATTTTGCTTAACACTTGAAGGGTTAAAGGACTTCCTTCATAGCTTTTTTCAACCAAAAAGTACTGATATTTTTCATATTTCTCCACAAAAACATATGTTGTGATACTCATTAGAAGTGCCTTGGTGTGGCGCTTCTAGTGAGTACCACACATACATATATTTTTGTGGAGAAATAATAAAATATTATGCAGATACCCCTTCTTATCTGGAGCTATGTTCCTTTATTGGCAATGACACCTACTGATTTTTTATGACAGTGTATAGCTATTATCTTAAATGAATCAAAAATAGCTATATTAACTATCTGGCAAGAGTTGACAGGTCAACAAGTTGAAATTTTGTCTTCATATTTTAAGCGAAATAAATACATCAAGGGAAAGATCTCTAACACAGAAATATGTGCCTTCCTTCTCAAAGGGCCCACTGTTAAGTAATATGCTCCGTATCTGTGAAGGTGTCAAAACACTGGGGAGGAAATTTCCCATATGCAAAAGTTATCTTTTGTAAAAAAGACAAAATCTTTAGCCTTATCTATTCTCCTTCAATTTTTCACCATTA
Organism: Anodontia alba; assembly: GCA_964016985.1. Classification (NCBI taxonomy): domain Eukaryota; kingdom Metazoa; phylum Mollusca; class Bivalvia; order Lucinida; family Lucinidae; genus Anodontia; species Anodontia alba. Next base: position 126,666,979 of record OZ024824.1, read on the forward strand.
TTTAGGATTCCCTTTGTGTCTGACTCGAATGAAATGTGAAGCCTTTTCATGAAAAAATATGAAATATTATTCACTTGGAAGTGCTCCAGCATTCAAAGTTCAGCATAACTTGATTGGCCATTAAAAATACAAATGACATAATGAGTACTTGGAAAAACACGTTCATGAGGAAATCCCAGTCTGAAGGAATCTTTGACGTATAAATGTCACTTGCTATAACTTAGCATCTTCTTGATTAACATTGTAGTGTGAAGGTTATCAACTCAAAAGGTAAAAATAATTTTCTTCAATTCTGAATACATGAAAATACATGTATAAGCATCACTCTGGACTGTGTCACACAATGCCAGTTACTGAATTTGTTTGTTTGTGTTTAACCTTTATGGCTCAGTCAACCCATTGGGGTTATGTCAAGCATGGTCAGTTTACCTAACCTCACTTTTTCCGGGGCAGGCAGTCCTAAAAGCGGTTAACCAGTACTTGTGCACATTCTTTCGACAGAAACTGAACACTGCCCTTCTCAAAATCTGCGGAAGGGAGAGAATGACCATGGAAAATATTTCATGATCAATCTCCACTAAAGAATGTTGCTGGACCCAGTGGGGATTGTGCCCACTAGTCGGAAGCGCATCTGACTGAGCCACCGAGGCTGGGGCAGTTACCATATTTACCCCAAGTATTGGGACACCTTATCTACTTACCATACTTATCCCAAAGTTTGAAATAGTCCATTCTACTACCTCGATGTGTCTAAAATATTGCTGTATGTATGGCAGTGTAGACCCTGATCAGATGCTGCATTCTGTGGCATCTGATCTGGGTCTACACTGTTTGCAAAGGCCTATCTGTCCCAATACTTAGGGTTAATATGGAATACATTCAGCAGTTATCCAGCTGCAGGCAGCAACACATGACATAAAAATTATATTTTTGAAAATCCTCATAGCTCCAGATTTACCCCTTGAAGACTGAATAGACTACACACTATATATTCGAAGAGTTCAATTTTAGGTATGTCAGGCTATATGATTTAGTATTCCTAATGAAAAAATGGATAAACATTTTGCAAACAGTGGAGACCCTGATCAGATGCTGCATTTTTGCAGTGTCCGATCTGGGTCTGCACCGTTTGCCAATTACACTTTCAGGGGTCTCCAGACTACAGTTGGTTAGAGGGTTTCACTTGATATTTTCCCATTACGTAAGTTGTTATAGTGGTACTCACTAAGTCTTGTTCACACTGAGGCAAAGTTTTTTTATTTAAGAAAATCAGAATCGGGGAGCAGAAGTGAATGGACAGCCCTGATTGTACATCACTTTTCATGTTGAACATTGGACGCTCAGACACTTACTCTTAAAAAATAATCACGTAATATGCCAAATATGTAAACACAGAAGCCAAGAGCGTGAACATAGAGACTTGACTTTTTGTTTAAGTAAATTGCCCATATATATGCCATTACATCGATGATACCTACATTGATAGTATTAATGCTATGGGTTAAATTACTGACTTTGATCAGTTGTCCTGTTGCTCTTCTACTTATGGAGAACAGTGGAGAAAATGTCTAAATATCTAAATTACACTTTTTGATATTTTTGTGACATATTCAATCACCTTTTCAGCATATTGTATAATAAAGACGTGTACATGTATATATAATGTGACAAAAATTCAGACTCTATATGTACTTCACTTTTCTTTATTTGAGCGCTCACTTTATGTTGGATTGAACGGATACTAGCTATCTTTAATCATATAAATAGTACAGTCATTTGTGATGGTGATTTCACAAAAGTAACATTACTGTGTTGTTTGACCACCTCAGACACTTCTGACTTGAGCAGTTTTCAAAAAATAACCAACCCATTACCTTAAAATACCACGCTGAAAAGTGTTAAGATTGGTATTGACGCCAAAACAAAATACATGACATCCTGATCTTTAAAATTCCCACCATGCTAAATAGGTATATATATATGTAATCTTTTCACCTTGATCCCTCAGAATAGGTTTTACTATCCAACGACTGACAATGACATTCAGCATATGTTCTCTCTATCCAACCAACGACTGACAATGACATTCAGCATATGTTCTCTCTATCCAATGACTGACAATGACATTCAGCATATGTTCTCTCTAGCCAATGACTGACAATGACATTCAGCATATGTTCTCTCTATCCAACAACTGACAATGACATTCAGCATATGTTCTCTCTATCCAACGACTGACAATGACATTCAGCATATGTTCTCTCTATCCCACAACTGACAATGACATTCAGCATATGTTCTCTCTATCCCACAACTGACAATGACATTCAGCATATGTTCTCTCTATCCAACGACTGACAATGACATTCAGCATATGTTCTCTCTATCCAAGGACTGACAATGACATTCAGCATATGTTCTCTCTATCCAACAACTGACAATGACATTCAGCATATGTTCTCTCTATCCAATGACTGACAATGACATTCAGCATATGTTCTCTCTATTTTGAAAGGCATCGGTTGTACATATAGAGGATCTTACATGAGTGGTCATTTAATATGAAATTTATGAAACGAGTGTGGGTAATTTCTGTATTTTGCGAGCTTTAGCGAGCAAAATACCGAAATTACCCAACGAGTTTCATAAATTTCATATTAAATGACCACGAATGTAAGATTCTGTTTATCACATGGCCCTTCCGATGACAAAAAATGCACAAAATATATTTTAAAGATAACGGCTTTCCATAGCTAAGCGGAACAACTCATTACCAAGAATTCAATAGTACTACGCAACAAAAATAGTTCGCATAAGTACCGAAAATAACTAGAAACAAGATAAATATGCCATTTGTTACTTCGTTAAACTGAAGGAATTAATGATGATTTTTTATTTGAGCTAATAAATATTTCATTTTAATAAATCAATTCAAAACTAAATATTCCTTTGAACAACGTCATTCAGCGAGTCAATACGTCACTGAGAATGAGTAGGGAAATCCCCCACAGTCAGCTGTCGTATTTAAAGGTCACTGACCTTGATCAATATAGTTTTATGCCGTGGTTGACACACTCAAGTAAACGACAGATTTCAAAACTATAAAACATTTAACTGTAGTTTGGATTTTAATTTGACACATTTATTGACTATCTGAGTCAAGTCATCCTCCAATGTTTTTTGGAGGAGGTGATTTTGTTTTCATTGGCGGTTTGACGATATCGATGTTGAGATCTCGAGTGCCTCCAAATATGTTGCGGGAAAACATCGAATTTTTACCACCATGAATATTTCTGGTAGTCGTGTTATTCACATTGTGATTGTTTTGTGTCTTCTCCCTCCATCGGTCTGACATTTATCGTTCATCTCAAAATCATCACAAAACTGAAGGTAGGATCTGTTTCAAAAGTAAAGGTTGTATCGGCGAACGCAGACACCATCTTGGTTGCTATCAATAAGCGGTGTAATACGAATATTAATTAGGGTAATTAGGCTAACCAATGGGAAGCCTTGCAGGTGTTATAACACGTGTGGTTATATGATTTTTATGACATGGGTTATTTCACTGAATAACGTGACGGTCATGTGATAAAATAATTTTATCAACTGGATCGCATCAAGCAAAACAGTGCCTTTGAACATGCGCAAAATGTGTCAATCCACATCATCCTGAGCAAGTGCAAAGTATCATATGGGCCTTTACCCCGGGCCTCGCTCTCCATTCATACAATATGTAGTATCCAATGTCTGTTAGGGAACAGTGATCAGACTGCACATATGCCCGAACACGTTTTCGCAAATATTCTTTATCCCCCTGCCAACCCCCTCCTCCCTGCCCCCTCACCATTGTCCAGTGGAACAGACTCCCACGACAAATAGCCATGCTTTTAAACTTTGAATCTTTCGGACAGGCCATCAGCAGTCTTTTCTCTATGCCATAGACTGGAAGCATTGTTTTTAAACTTTTACCTTAGCACTGTGTCTTCATCGAACTTTTAACAGTTTAACCTTTCAGCTTTATCTCACCTTCACCTGTTTTATCTTATTTTCAACTGTTTGCTGCATTGACCCCCTGTCTGAAGCAAAAAGTACACCTGCATATAATCCCTGCTAGGGGGTGTTGCAGTATCAGAAAAGAAAAAAAAAATGTTGCCATATCTGTCAAAAGACTGGAACCATATTTGGATGTGGACGACTAGACTGCTTGGGGAAAACCTCAGATATGTTTAAAATGAGGAATTCTGACCAGAGATCTTGCAGCATAAGCAAAAGTTCAAAATTGTTAGGGACGTATGGAAGCGGGACATCTCTCTCTGGTATTATACAATACTACTTGAATAGAATGACAAAGAATACTTAGTCCTTTCTGTCTTCTCTCCAGACAGTTGTGTGAAGCTCAGAAATGAGTTCATACTGATCTCTGCTGGAATGTGCCTATTATGTGTTTATCAGCATATACTAATGTGGGACTTGAATATAGATATATAATGCTTGATTTCAAATAATCTCTTGCCTGGGAAGGAGATAAACTATAATATTTCAGTAAATAACAGGTTTAATAGAGTACCGAGGGGCAATACCTGCCAAGAAGCAAAACACATCAGTAATTTCAAAATTTTGTTGCACAAGTGACTATTCAACAGAGTCCCAGTTGTCCTGTACAATCCGCAAACCTACCAAAAGCAAGTTACTGTACAATTTAGGTGTAATACTTTCATGGTTTTCTCCCTTATAGTTAAATATTAAAATATATTTTTTTTTATACCTTCTCGAACTCAGATTAGCAATTGCCTTAATGCAGAACCACAGGATGGTGTGCCCCAGTGCCCTAATTCCTGCCATGCTGTCGTAAATCCGAAAGCTGTCTCTTCTTGCACCTCGCTATGCCCTGTTAACCTTTTCAAAGTGTCCCTTGCTGTACCTCTTTCCCAGAGACATCCTTTTTTCACATTTAATTCAATGCTCAAATCCTATACAGATTGTCAACATGTATCACCCGTGTATTGCCTCTACTACTGACAGATAATTTTACCAAAAATGCATACACAGGTGTCATCTTTCACCCTTGAGTCTAGGATTATCGACAGATTATCGAAAGACGTGTCCACCTATGACTTATTTGACACTTTCCAGTCAAACACTTTCCAGTCAAATAACATTGTTTGTTTGCAGACTACATGACCTAGATTTTGACAGCTGCACAATGTACACATCTCTCTCTCTCTCTCTGTCTCTCTCTCTCTATACAAAACTTTTACAAAGTATTTGAACAGGAGATTTCAACAATATATAAATATATATATATTATATATTTTTTCATTTCACCTTAGTGCTTCATATGTGAGATAGCAGTCTGTGCATCAAAATGGCTATTCATGTTATTCCTATGTAGATTCTCATGGGTCTGCTCAGATAAGGCCCCCCACCCTTCATATGCGAGAAAACATCAGTCTGTGCATCAAAATGGCTAAAGATGTTGGCCAAAGACAGTTTCTAAGTCCCACAGAACCTATTTAGTAATTTCCCCCCCCCTCCCCCCCCCCCCCTACACACACACACACACCCCCAACACCCAACCCAACCCAACCCAACCCTGTGCGACGACATGCAATTCTGGGACATTTGCACTGGGCATTTGCATTTCCAGAATAGATTACAAAAAATAAGTGCAGATACCAAGAAAATGCAACAGTCACAAAGGAACATTTCTCTTGCTTGGCATAAAGAAACTGCTTGCTTGTAATAGTAACATCATGTGAAATTGTGGTGGGAAACCGCTTAGAGAGAAAAATAAACTTATGTTTGTTTAATTGTAGAGCCTTTTCTCGTCAAAAATGCATACGAACCTGACATGTATTAAAATAAAACCTAAGTATTGGGAAAGATGGGCCTTTGAAAACCAAGTAGACCCAATCAGATGCTACAGAACATGGTGTCTTTGTTTGTTTGTGTTGAGGTTTTATGGCACAGTCGACCCAATGGAATCATGTCGAGTGCAGTCAGTTTACCTAACCACATGTTTACTGGGCAGGCTTAGTCCTCTAAGTGGTTAACCAATATTATGCACATTCTTTCACCATAAATTGACAACATCCCTTCTTGAATCAGCGGAAGGGAGAGAATGAATGTAGAAAATATTTCCTGGTCAATCTCCAGGAAAGAATGTTGCCGACCTCGGCGGGGTCGAACCCACGTTCTCCGGTCTCCAGTCGGACGTGCATCCAACTGAGCCACGGAGGCCAGCTGAACACAGCGTCTGATTGGGGTCTACACTTGCCATACATACAGCAATATTTTAGACATGGTAGTAGAATGGACTATTTCAAATTTTAGGACAAGTATGGTAAGTAGATAAGGTGTTCCAATACTTAGGGTGAATATGGTACCATTCTTTTTTTCTGCTATTCTTAAGCAGAAAATCGAAAATTTAACAAGTGAACAAGATCCAGGCTTTTTTCCGTAGCATGTGTTGATTGCAGCACTGTGCAAACTAAACACTGAATTAACGTTTTGCGAAAAGTTTATATACAGAAGTCCATGATCAGAACATGTGGATATATTTCCTGTATAAATATGCGATATATTATAACAGATTTTTATTTGGTTTTGATTGATAAATGTTTCCCTTAGCAACAATAACACTCAAATGCAGGCAGTAACAAACATTTTAGGTGGGTTGGGGTACCGAATTTAAATGGAAATGAAAGGGAGGTGCCACTGGGAGGATTAGTTCTATATTTTTTAGGACTGTTCCTCTAATTTTTTGCTAAAGAAGCCAGAAATACTAGAGCTGGTGTTTGTAAAACACTATGCCCCCACTGCCTGAATCTAACATTGCTTGACTCCAACACTGCTTGCCCATGACGGTAACTACAGTACAAATATACAAGATTTCATTGTTATTTTATTAAAAGGGAAAAAACTCTAAAATGGGAGATAATTCATACAAGGAAAAGAATACTGGTCACCTATCTTTTTCATGAGGAATCCACATATGAAATTTCAAAACATTAGCATACATGGTTCTAAACTTATGCTATACACAATAAAGCAACAACATTAAATGGCCAGAAATTGCAAAAGGCCATAAATCCAACACTATTTCATTTAATTGGTTCAAAATTTAATCAGGTGCTCTCCTCCTCAGTACCGATCAGTATACCAAATATCAAGGCTTTAGCTCAAATACTTTTTGAGATATCTTGCTAACAAGATTTCAATGTTATTTTATTAAAAGATAAATAACTCTAAAATGGTCGGATAAGAAAACAATACAGGTCACTTATTTTTTCATGAGGAATTCATATGTGAAATTTCAAAACATTAGCATACATAATTCTACACTATAAATGCTATGAAAAAAAGAAAATATAAGGTAAAAATGGCCCAGTCTACAAAGGGCCATAAGTCACAAGTATTTTTCAGAATTTATTCAAAAGTTAATCAGGTCATCTACTCATCACTAGCAATCTATTCATCAAGTTTCAAGGCTCTAGCTTCAATAGTTTTTTAGATATTTTGCTGACAAGGGAAAAATGTCCAAATTTACAAAGGGACATTACTCATGAAATATTTTTCAGAATTTATTCTAATCAGGTCATCTACTCATTACCTATCAATTCACCAAGTTTCAAGGCTCTAGCTCCAGCAGTTTTTGTAATATTTTGCTGACAAGGTAAAAATGCCAAAAATTACAAAGAGCCGTAAGTCATGAAGTACTCTTTAAGAATTTATTCTAAAGTTAATCTCGTCATCTACTCATCTCTACCAATCTATTCATAAAGTTTTGAAGGCTCCAGCTTCAATAGTTTTTAAGATATTTTGCTGACAAGGGAAAAATGCCAAATTTTACAAAGAGCCATTACTCATGATAGGTCATCTACTTATCATTACCAATGAATTCACGAAGTTTCAAGGCTCCAAAAGTTTTTGAGATATTTTGCTGTCAAAGTAAAATGCCCAAAAATACAAGGGGCCATAACTCATAAAGTATTTTTTCAGAATTTATTCAAAAGTTAATCAGGTAATCTACTCATTATTACCAATCTATTCATCAAGTTTCAAGGCTCTAGCTTCAGTAGTTTTTGAGATATTTCGCTGACAAGATAAAAATGCCCAAAAATACAAAGGGCCATAACTCATGAAGTAGTTTTCAAAATTTATTCAAAAGTTAATCAGGTCGTTTACTCATCACTACCAGTTTATTCATGAAGTTTCAAGGTTCTAGCTTCAATAGTTTTTGAGATATTTTGCTGACAAGGTTGCATCCATATTTTTTCAAAGGGCCATAACTCAGTAAAGGGGCATAATCCTGTTGAGAAAAAAATATATGTTAGCTATTTTTTCATGAGGAATCCATATATGAAATTTCAAAACAGTAGCATGAGACGGTTCTTAAGTTATGCTATGCATCAAAAAAGGGTGACGGACGGATGGACGAACACCCAAGAAGCAATATGCCCCACCAACTTCTTCGAAGTTGGGGCATAATAAAAGGAAGTGGACTGAAGGGAAGTGGAGTAATGGTTGAACATAAAAGAAATAAATAAACAATACTTTTAATTCAACATTTTTATTGTGAAAAACATGCTGAAGCAGGAGTAGACGAATAATTATTATAATTTGTATTAATGCAGTGGGAAAAATACCTGGTAACCTAACTAAATCCACTTGGTTACCCATTAATAAAGGTTGTCACATTATAGGTGCCCTTTTTAACGGGTTTTGCTGTGTTGCAAAGATGCCCTTTTTAGGGGTTGCACCCTGCCCTTTTTTTTCAGGCTGTGGGAAACACTACAGATAATGTCCAAAGAATATAATTCTGAACAACAACAGAATTGCTACTTTACCACATTTCTTGAATGTTTATGTAAATCAGTCACAGTGTATACATAAACAAGTGATCAAACGGCCAGCTTTTCTAATACTGCTCATAAAAAAGCATTTTACTGCGACTAGTAATGTCATATTTAAAACATCTAACTTACTAGCAAGACACCTTATTGCTGCAGCTTCCTGATTGCCATGAATCAGTTACACAATATATCTGACCATTTAAACAAACAGTCAATACCGCAAGTGTCTGAGCATCCACTGTACAACATCGCAAGTTATGTGCAATGGCAAGTGTCTTTTCACTTCCACTCACAGACTCACTGAATTCATATCCCTCACCATAGGTTGGTTTTGGCACCTATACCCAAACCAAAGTCCCATTTACAGCATTAAAATGAAGTTTTTTAAAAGTAAAACTTATTTTAATGAGTAATACTTAACCTATAGATAATGTGCTATTCTCTTCTGTTTTCACACCTTCCACAGAAAAAACGACCTTTCAGTCGTCAATTAAAGTCTTAAACCAGAAGGTCCGTTAGGTAGTTTGTTTGTTTGTGTTGAGGTTTTACGGCCCAGTCAACCCAATGGGGTCATGTCGAGCGCGGTCAGTTTACCTAACCACACATTTACTGGGCAGGCTTAGTCCTCTTAGCGGTTTACCAGTATTGTACACATTCTTTCGCCAGAAACTGACAACTGCCCTTCTTGAATCAGCGGAAGGGAGAGAATGACCATAGAAAATATTTCATGATCAATCTCCACGAAAGAATGTTGCTGACCTCGGCGGGGGTCGAACCCGCGACCTCCTGGTCTCCAGTCGGACGCGCATCCCCCTTAGGTAGTTACCTGTGTGACGTAACTCTTCCCGTTCAATTGATCAAGTGTCAGTTTCTTTTATGTGTAAAAACAATAGACACAATTAGGAGAGATAAGCTAGGGTGGGAGGAGGGAGATAATTGATTATCTATAGGTTAAGTATTACTCGTTAAAATACGTTTTACTTTTAAAAAACTTCATTTTAACTTCATAATACATTAACCTATAGATAATGTGCTAGAATTTGCAGAATAGGAGGGAGGTGCTCTCCTAATTCTAACACCAATAAATAATATTTCACCACTTCTGGTTAAAGACTCAGGAAATTCTAAGGAATCAGATGCATTCTAATTCTATATTTAATAGAAAGAATGATCTAGATTCACAATATAGCATATCTTTAAGGTGTTATTATCTAACAACCTTATATATAATAGTAGACTCCTGAGGAAGCCAGTTCTTACTCTCAGAGACCTAACATCCCCCCCCCTTTTTTTCTTTTGGGAAACAACAATTCGCTCCAAAAAGAAAAAGGAGTCATTGAGCCATAACCTAAATATTCCATTGCAAGGTAAGCTAGGAATCTAGAGATAATATTTTTGAAATAAAATTTGTAAAACAAAGGCCAAGACCATAAGTAGTCTATCTAGGGTCTTGAATTAATAAAGGAAATATCCACTAGATGGAGTTTCCTATAGATAACTGACATATGTAGATATTTTGGATAAAATTCTAGATATATGAAGCTATCTAATTGTAATAGTCTAAGCTATCAGAATTATAAAGTAATTAGATTCTGTTAATTGGAGCGATAGGACCGTTTCCAATGAACAGACATGAACTTAAAATAACCATAATGTTGTATAATTATTCCCCTTTGATCAAATTAAAGAAGGGGAGAAAAATAAAGGTAGATGGAGTTAACTTAACTGTAGCTCAGTTATCCATCACAGAAAAAAAAAAGGTATACACAAAATAATGGTTAAAAATTATTGCTAGACTAACTGTATTACGAATTTTTAGTCAAGAAATAAGATAATACAAAGGTTGCATAAGACTGCTGGGAAGAAAAGCAACCTAAATCATTGATAATAAGTTTTGTCATGGACATATAAAATGTTTGATGTCCTGACAAAATAATAAAGAAGAGACCGTCAACATCATAACTTAGAGTTTGACAGACACTAAAGAGATGAGAATAAGACTGATCATAGCTAACTGTAAGATGGCCATATTTTGGTTAAATCTTACCGTATGCTAAGATTAAGCAAAAATATATAAATTGGATAGAATCTTTCTATGCCAGAAGATTGCCATGAAAAGTATTCCTATGTAAATAATCATGGAAATCAAGAAAAGATAAGAGTCCATTTAGTAATGATGAATCAGATGTTCGGAAAAAGAGAAGGACTCAGAGAAAAAGTAATAGTGTGATAATCTATAAAGAAAGATTATAGAATAGTACTGATTAATAATCTCTAAAACACTTAATTTATAAGTTAAGAGATAATATTACTATTCTATAGACATATTTAAGAATAGTAAGAAAAAATATGAATACTAAAATAAAATTATAGTACTGGACAAATTCCTGCTATAAATAAAAAGTTAAGCATAACTATTTATTAAGCAAGGAATTATTAAACATATAACTTGATATAAAATTACTGCCTGGAATTTTATAGATAAATATTCAATTAAATTTTTAGAATTGAATATTAGTAGAATAAAAACTATTTCTACATATTTGGTAATTCCTGACATATCAAATTACATACTCAGAAGTGAAAATCAGGAAGAAAATTATATATATATATATACTTTCGAGATCTATACGTAAACCACAGAGAGTAGCTGAATAATGTTATTACCACGATCCCTGAAGCAGGGTAAAAGTATGTATAAATATGAAAATAATATAAATAATTATTAATTTAACGTCATATGGGTTTAAGATAAATTTCGTTTAATCTTTAACCAATATGCATCAACGGTGACTCGTTATTCTGTATTCGTAGGTAGAAAATGAGTACTTAGTCATTAGAATTTTGTATGATTGAAATAGAGATAAAGGGATCTAAATGGATGTATCTTCATGAACTGAATCGGAGGATAATATCCTTTCGAAAAAGTAGAGCTTCTTTTAGGCTTAGCTTAACAAGCGTAGAATTGAATTATTTTCAAGTATTCATGAAGTCGTTGCGCTATGAATACTGAGAAAACTATAAAATATTGTTTGGAAAAATTTTATCTGTAACAAAAAAGTGGCTAGTCTATAATGTTAGCTAGATTTAGACCTGGAACGCAGCGAGAAAGTCAATCTAACTAAAAAAATAAGTTGAGAAAGATAAATAATGAAGATAGATATATAACTATCGGTAAAATATATTATCTCCAACTATTATCAAATAATCTAAATGTTCAAAAAATATCACAAAAGTAAGATTTGACCAGGAATGTAGGTGCAGCACTTACTACGTTGCAAAGTTTATATATATAAATTTCTATATTATGAATTGAGGTAGTGCATTTCAAAATCATCGAAAAGTGTTGAAATGACTTATTTTGTGGAAAGAATAAATATCTGGTTTCGGAAAGGATATTTATCTATATATATAGACCATTTTTTATGCGAACTGAAAATCAAGATACTAATCTTTGCACTACTCGCAGACTGAACTTGAACTGTTAGTGAGAAGGAGTATGATACCTTTAACGAATGTAAACATAAGAAAAAGGGATAAAGAGATAAAGAAGTGTATCTTAATTCTTTACCTATTCATAATTAAGGATGTCTTCCCTCTTTTCTAAATCTAGAACACACATAGTAGAAGAAAGGGATGATTAAAATGAAAATGATAATATCTGCTATTATGAGGTAAACTACCGTAAATTAACCTCTAAGCATATATTAAAAATATATATATATATATATAAACATAATCTAAGGCTTCGGTAAATTTAGAGGAAGGAAAAGATTGACTTTGGCCGTTTCTGAATAATTACAAAGTCAATAAGAAATTTAAAAAGAAAAGGTATTGTATAAAATACTTAATTTAGGCAATAATAATCGGTCATGTACCAAATAATTAAAGCCTTTACTAAATATGTATCCATTGTCAATACCAAGGAGGGCGAGAAAACTTTTATTGACATGGACTCTAGTTATAAGTAAAATATTAGAGGTATAGAGCTAATCGAAGCAAGGCTATTCCTCAATAAGAATAAGAAAGACCTATAATATAGTGAATTAATTGGGTCTAGGAATTATAAGTTTTAAACCTTCCTAAATGATTTCTTGTCATAATCATTATAAAATTATTATTCCCAGGTTAAGAATCTTCAGCGTAATAGATTCTAACTGAGACAAAATTTTCTGGTATATTGTTATCGTAGTCTTAAAAGATCCAGAAGAAAAATAAAAAGGGCAAAGTAAGGAACATATCGAATTATCGAATTATATATATATGCCTAAATAAAAATTTTCTTCTTAATTTTTTTATTTTATAGTAGAGTTTAGACAGATCTAGACTGATCTAGACTCTTATAATCAATCAAAGATAGTATAAAATAAAATAATAGCTTAACGAATCAACTATTTTCCATGTACAAAGGCAAAAGGAAATATGTACCTCGACTAGAATTTTTTTTAATCATAAAAAACTAGAGAGGTAGCAGATAAATAAATAAACTCTTAATTTATTTATCTGATTCGGGTAGATTTCTGATACCTTATGAATGAAATATTAATAGAAAGTAGAAAAGATTGATTGCTACTTTCTTGTCAATTTACTCCTTAGATTACATGCTGATTACATATCGGAGCATGTAGAAGAAAAACAGGGGAGGAAAGAAGAAAGATTTTTAGATTTCGTGTATATTTTTCTTCTTATAAATAACGATAGTTTTATAGAGTTCACCTTTGCCCTAGAGCCTAATAAGGTGAATATGTAAGAAGTTAATCTCTTTGTAGCGAATAAAAGAGATAATTATAGGTAGAAGTATCTTCTACACTTAGTGAATGAATTGTGAATGTGATCGTAACCAATAATTCTTAATTCATCTTCAAGAATAAATATATATATAGAATTTAAGTCTAGTTCAAAAGTGACTGGACAGAATTCAACAATATAAGGGGCTACTAGGTATTAGAACCCATCACTGTCATTCAATAACCTATAACCCAATGTTACGAGCCAGGCGTAACGAGAAAGAAATGAAAGTGAAACCAGCAACAAGTTTTAAATTATTAACAATATTTATTCCACAAAAAAAATAAGACAAGATTCAAAACAAAAGAATGTAAGTAGACAGTACCTTTCAAGTTTATGTCACAAAGTCCCTCTGAAATAATCCATGAGAATTTATAAAACAAATCCTTTGAATATCAGTTTCTGATCCCACAATTTAATGTTCCTGAATTCAGAATTTAAGTCCAGAATGAATAAAATAGTAAAGTAATCCAGTATAGAATAATTTCCAGTGAAAGTATACAAAGATGCCCAGATGAAAATCTTTTCTCCTTATATAATATCAAAGAAGGTTCTAGAAAAAGAATTTACTACAAGCATCTCTTATTTTCCAGTTCCAATCAAGAAACTTCTAAATCTTCCATGACATTCCAAAAACAATTCAGTCCAGAATCAAGGCCGTAAACATCATGTTATTGTAAACATGTTGAACATTCCAGAAAGTTATTTTTGGAAACATAGTAAATAAAGCTATTTATGGAAACATAGTAAACATGTTGTTTAAAACAATTGAACACCCTGTTATATAACACTTCCCCTCTTCAGGGAAAAGAAAGATTTATGTAATAAAGCTTTCTTTTGCCATAAAATTATCATAAAATAAAATACTGATAAAGGCAATTATTATCTTATATACAGCAAGTTACAGGAAACCACAGATCAAGACATCATGCTCTGGACAAGACATCAGGAATAATATTATCTTTTCCCCTGATATGCCTGATGTCAAGATTGTATTCCTGTAACAACAGGCTCCATCTGAGCAACCTCTGATTCTTGTTTTTCATCTTATGGATGAAAGTCAGCGGATTGTGATCACTGAAAACAACAATAGGTGAGGACGAAGAAGTCAGATAAACTTCAAAATGTTGAAGAGCAAGAATGAGAGACAAACATTCTTTCTCTACTGTAGAATAATTCTTTTGATGTTTGTTAAACTTTTTGGAAAAGTAACAAACTGGATGATCCACACCATTGTCATCCTCTTGCAGTAATACACCACCTGCACCAACATCACTCGCATCTACTGCTAACTTGAATTCTTTATTAAAATTCGGTGCCAAGAGAACCGGCTCACTTCTCAGTATGGCTTTCAGTTTATCAAAGGCATTCTGACAATCACTGGTCCACTTAAACCTCATTCTTTTACTAAGTAAATTAGTCAGTGGCTCAGCAATGACAGAAAAATTATGACAGAATTTTCTGTAATAACCGGCCATACCAAAACCTCATCAGTTGTCTTTTGCATGTAGGCACCGGAAAATTTGAAATAGCTTCAACTTTAGCCTCTATCGGTTTAACCTGACCATGACCCACAACATGTCCTAGAAATGTTAAAGTTGCATGACAGAATTCACTTTTAGCAAGGTTTATTGTCAATTTTGCTTCACTTAGTTTATCAAAGAATGCTTTGATAGTTCCAAGATGGTGATTCCATTCATCACTGTATATGATGGCATCATCGATGTAAGCATCGCAGTGCTCGATTCCAGCTACTATGGTGTTGATTAAGCGTTGAAATGTTGCCGGAGAGTTTTTCATTCCGAAAGGCATTACTTTATAGTGATATAATCCATCAGGAGTAACAAATGCTGAGACCTCTTTGGCTCTTTCTGTGAGAGGAATTTGCCAAAATCCTTTCAGAAGATCAAATTTAGTTTTATATTTTGAATTTCCAACTTTGTCAATACAGTCATCTATTCTTGGTATGGGAAAAGTGTCTGTTTTACTCAAATTATTGACCTTCCTGTAATCGGTGCACATCCGATATGTTCCATCAGGTTTTGGCACAAGAATGCAAGGTGAACTCCATTCACTTTGACTTGGTTCAATAAAATCATTGTCCAGCAAATACTGAATTTCCTCTTTAAGATATTTTTGTTTTGTTGGGTTCATTCTATATGGATGTTGTTTGACAGGTTGTGAGTCCTCAACATTCACATCATGATAAATTTTGTCAGTCCTTGTAGGAATGTCCGGAAATAAGTGTTCATATTGATAAATTAACTGTTTCAGTTCCTTTCTTTGGACTGGATCTAGGTGTGAAAGTTTCTGGTCGAGATCCTTTAGAATATCAGAATTCTGAAGTTTTGATGAAGCAGGATCAGATTTGGTCAAGTTTATGTCTTCAGAGTTCACTTCACTTTGTTCTTGAGGGACCGAACTAACAACACTAATTGGTGTAACAGAAGAGCAATCCCTATCTATGTATTGTTTAAGCATATTAACATGACATAACTGTTTTTGTTTGCGTCTCCCAGGAGTGTTAACAATGTAATTTACATCACTAATCTGTTTATCTACAGTGTAAGGGCCGTAATACCTGGCTTGCAATGGTTTGCCAGGAATAGGCAAAAGAGCAAGTACCCTGTCTCCAGGCATGAATTTTCTTTCTTTTGCATTTTCATCATACCAACGTTTCATTTTCCTTTGTGCTGACTTAAGATTGGTCCGAGCAGCCTCACAAGCTCTAGACAGTCTGTCTTTAAAATCTGATACATACTGAAGTAAGTTCAGAGAACTGTCATCAACTGAGAGAAATTTTTCTTTCAAAAGTTTCAAAGGTCCACGCACAGTGTGGCCAAATACCAGCTCAAATGGACTGAAACCAAGAGATTCCTGAACAGATTCTCTAACAGCAAACAACTACAAATGAATGCCTTCATCCCAATCTTTTTCAGTGTCAAAGCAGTATGATCTGATCATATTTTTCAGTGTCTGATGAAATCTTTCAAGGGGACCTTGACTTTCAGGATGGTAAGGTGACGATTTATGCTGAGTAATGCCCAACTCATGCATGACCTGCTGAAAAATTCCAGACATGAAATTTGAGCCCTGATCCGACTGAACAGACTTTGGGAGGCCTATAAATGTAAAAAACTTTACCAAAGCCTTAACAATGTTCTTAGTTTTAATATTCCTAAGTGGAATGGCTTCTGGGAAACGTGTAGAAGCACACATTATAGTGAGAAGATATTCATTACTTGACTTTGTTTTGGGCAAGGGACCAACACAGTCAATAATTATTCTGCTAAAAGGTTCATCAAAAGCAGGTATGGGCTGTAAATGAGCTTTTGGTATTGTCTGGTTGGGTTTTCCTACCATCTGACAAGTATGGCAAGATTTACAAAACTGAGAAACGTCAGATTTTAACCCTGGCCAGTAAAAATGGTTAAGAATTTTGTGATAGGTCTTGTTTACACATAAATGACCTGACATGGGAGTCTCATGGGCCAAGTTCAAAATTTCAGGGCGATAAACCCTTGGAACCACTATTTGGTGGTTAACAGTCCACTCGTCCTGCTGAGACATCAGGAGGACGCCATTTTCTCATTAAAATACCATTTTTGACATAGAAACAGACTGGGACTTGATCTATTTCTTTCTCATCTAAAGCCCTTTCAAGCAAAGGCAAAATTTCAGGATCATTATACTGTTCCTTACAAAGCTGTGACCTTGACACCAAGTCATGACCTTGACCTTGGTCATTTAATATTGCAGAGTAATGACTGGACTCTGACTTGTTACGTAACTCCATCTGTTTGTCAGACAGGCTGGATGAAAGAGAATTTGTAATCTCATGTTTAAAAGACTGACCCAAAAAAGGTATCAGTTAAATCAATGTCCCCATCATTCTGTTTTGCTTTCTTAGCCATGGCCCTAGTAACGGCACAAGATGGGTACAGATCAGGGATTTCCTGTTCAATGGGATCAGGTGGCTGATCAAGACAAGGTATAGTAGTCAAAAGTGGGTTTACCACAACCTTATCTCCTGCTAAGTCATTGCCTAACAGTAAATGAACACCTTTAAATGGTAAAAGGTCGAATACCAACAGCCACTAAGCCAGTCACCAAGTCTGAGGATAAATAAATGTTATGAAGAGGAACATTAACAAATCCACACTCTACACCCTGAATAAGGACACTTGTCCAAGAAGAAGTCTTCTCAGAAAAAGGCAGAGTATCTGCTAAAATAAGGGATTGTGAAGCTCCAGTATCTCGTAAGATTTTAATTGGGGTAGATTGGGCATAGTCACTATTTAGTGACACAAAACCATCTGATAAGAATGGTTCATAAATCTCCATAACAGAATCAGTCTCAGGCCTTTTGGTCTGGATAGGATCTTCCTCCTTAACACATGACTGTGGTTTTGACCGTAAAGAGGTAAGGCCAGTAGGTTTAAGCCCCTCTTGTTTTTCTTTCTTTCTTTTCAAATGTAAACATTCAGATATAATATGACCTGTCCTTTTGCAATAATTGCAAATTGGTTGAGATAAGGGATTTTGATCTTTATTTTCACCAGAAGGTTTGGGTTTGGGAGTAATTGTTTGGCTATGACTACCAGGTGGATTACTAGGACTATGTTTGGATCCTGAATGTGGGAAAAATGGTCTTCTAGAGGGATTTGACTTATTAATAAAGGAGACTTTATGTGTTAAAGCATAATCATCTGCAATTCGAGCTGCAGCTTCCAAAGTTTCAACCTGTTTCTTATCTAAAAAGGACTTAATGTCTGAATTTATGCACCTTTTGACCTCCTATACAAGCATGCTGCCTAAGTTTTTCATGATTAGAGCCAATTTTCTTTGAAGAGCACCATCTATCAAACAACTGTTCTTTAGTTCTAGCAAATTCTACATGGGTCTGCTCATTTTCTTTCTTACAGTTCCTAAATTTTTGCCTGTAAGCCTCAGGGACCAACTCATAAGCCTTAAGTATTAATTCCTTTACAGTATCATAACTGGAGCTCTGCTCAACAGTCAGCTGAGTATAAATTTCTCGAGCCTTCCCGATTATAACACTGCAAAAGCAGGGTCCAATGCTCTTTTGGCCATTTTAAATTTTCTGCTACTTTTTCAAAATGAAGAAAATATTTGTCAACCTCTTTTTCCTGAAATGGAGGAACCAATCTGATGTGTTTGGTAACATCAAAATGAGCGCCAGAGTCTAAAGATTGCCGTTTTACCGTCATGTTTTGCAATTCTAGTTCTTTCATTCTTAATTCTGCATCAAATTTTAATTTTTCCCTTTCTATCTGCATTTGTCTGTCTTGTTCAATTTTAAATTTTTCTTGCTCTAATCTTAATTTTTCAAACTCAATTTGCCTCTGAATTTCAAGTTCTTGCATTTGTAAACCTGTCTGCGTAATGATAACAAGAGACAAAGCAGAAGAATCAAGTATTTTCTGATCAACCAAAAATTGAACCAAAATATTTTTTATTTCCTGTTTTAGCATTGACTTGTTGACACCAGTCAATTCATAGTGAGCAGCAATATCCAACAAATCTGACTTTTTGGCCAAATTTAACAGCTCCTGCGAGGGTGCAGCAATAAAAGCTTGAAGGTCAAATGACATGATTGCTTTTTGCTGGTTTTATCAAGTAAATTTATCGATCAGTTTATTTATTGATATTTTTCAAAAGTCAATACTTGCTCTTTTTATTATTATTATTTACTTATATTTTTTGAAAGTCAATACTTGTTTTTTTTTATCAAAATAAAGATTTTTATATTTACTATTTTTTTTTTTTTTAAAGTCAGTACTTGTTTTATAGCAAACAATTTTTTTTTTCTTTAAAAATCAATATTTGTTTTCTTTGAAAAGCTCACAAGAAAATGTTCGATCCCGGACGAGCCCCCAATTTCTGTTACGAGCCAGGCGTAACGTGGAAGAAATGAAAGTGAAACCAGCAACAAGTTTTAAATTATTAACAATATTTATTCCACAAAAAAATAAGACAAGATTCAAAACAAAACAGACAGTACCTTTCAAGTTTATGTCACAAAGTCCCTCTGAAATAATCCATGAGAATTTATAAAACAAATCCTTTGAATATCAGTTTCTGATCCCACAATTTAATGTTCCTGAATTCAGAATTTAAGTCCAGAATGAATAAAATAGTAAAGTAATCCAGTATAGAATAATTTCCATTGAAAGTATACAAATATGCCCAGATGAAAATCTTTTCTCCTTATATAATATCAAAGAAGGTTCTAGAAAAAGAATTTACTACAAGCATCTCTTATTTTCCAGTTCCAATCAAGAAACTTCTAATCTTCCATGACATTCCAAAAACAACTCAGTCCAGAATCAAGGACGTAAACATCATGTTATTGTAAACATGTTGAACATTCCAGAAAGTTATTTTTGGAAACATAGTAAATAAAGCTATTTATGGAAACATAGTAAACATGTTGTTTAAAACAATTGAACACCCTGTTATATAACACCAAGACTGTACATGTCTATAGTGATTAATAAATAAAAATATGTTGAGCGAGTACTAGTGACTACTACTCGGTCACTAGTAATCCGACACAATGATATGACACTAGTCTACAAAACTACTGCCCGGTGGAATTTCGTTAGAATGACCTGGCACTAGTCTACGAACTGCCTCTCAGTGAAAATTTTGTTATAGTCGGAAGTTTAACTCTTTCTAGCGGATGAAAGAGATAAAACATAAGTTAATTTAAAATATTAATGGAATTACAATGGAATATTAAAGATTCTAGTCTGATTCGGGAAAGACTGTTCAGAATTTTATGTATAAAAAGTTACAATGTATTTCACTTAATAACCTATATCCATTGACTTAAATGTGTATGGAGCTCTATGAACGATAATAGATTGTTCGGGAATTATTGATCACTATTTTGACACTAGTTACCTGACATAATGACCGGACACTAGTATTCGTAACTGTTGCCCGGTAATTAGACAAATTGATCGGATATTAGTATTCGTAACTCTAGTCCGATGAAAAAAAGAGATTATATATGAAAACTGACCATGCACAAGTATTCGAAACTTTTTCCCGGTGATAATTAATTATTAGGCAAAAATTGAGCAGACACTTTTCTGTAAAAGTTTGCCTGGTGAAAAAATCAAAAATAATATAATAATATGACCGGGTATAAATATCAGAAATATTTTTTTTTTTTTGAATCTGAATTTTATTTTGTAATTTCCTGTTACAAAACACCTTCTGAGATCCTGGTAATCTCAAAAGGGTCTCCAGTCCTTTCATACAACGTCATTCTTCCCATATATTCATATGTGCACCACACTCATATTCATATTCACTCTCTGACAGTCTGGAGCCTGTCTTACAGAAAAAAGTAAAAAATTATATGTTGAAAGACCTTTACAATTGTTTGTGGTGCACCTCTCTCACTATCAATTGCACTACAATTTTATGGCAAGTTACAGAAGGAAATGTTAGGTTTCAATAAAGATTTTCTAAGCATTGTTATTATACATATTTACACCAGTATCTCTCCATAAGATGATCGGCCTCAGAGATACAAAGTTTGGCTTAAAATTTTTTTTATATATCTCTGTGCATTATATTGAGATTTTTTTGTCATTGTTTGTATGCTTTCTGTGGCCATATTCCAAAATATTGAGAAATTCTGATGTAATCACAGTGGTATCCTTATACAATACATATTAGATTCCCATTTTTGGTCTGGCAACTATTCCAAACGGGGTGGGGGATTGGGGTGGGGTGGGTGTTCAAACGGAAGGGGAACATGGCAAGTGTAGTGGGTGGGATTTGGTGAGGTCAGGAAATTGCTTGCACAGTAACTGTTAGAGTTGTTATATTTGTTCATTTAATCTAATGTATTCATTCTTTTTTTTTTTCTAATTTATATAATATCATTTATTAATAACTCATACTGACTCCATTCTTTCTGAAATGTATCAAACACATTATTTTTGGTCGCAATATACTGGTGCACTTTATGCATGAATTTCAATTGTTTTTTAAAAGGATTGAGAAACAAAGATCACTGTTTGCAGCGTGATACATATATGTAATATTTGGCATAAAGAATAATGAACTTGATAGCTTTAGGATAAACATGCTTCCCCTGTTTACCAAACATGAACAACTCCTCTGTAACAATGTAATTCAAGTCATAAGACCTTAACCATTCAAGTAACTCTTTGATAAACTGTTTGGTGCATTCGCACTGCCATAGCAAATGTATTATAGTTTCATTATTTTGTCCACAGAAGGAACATGTTGCATTGTTTCTCAGTTTCATTTGATAAAAGAAGTTTATTAGTAATTAATATATTATGATTAATGCTGACCTGAAACCAAACCAGTGCTGGGTATTTTGTAATAGTAAAAGGGAAGCTATATATCTGTTTCCAGTCTTCTTGTGAAAAACTATATCTTGTTCCAGGAAATTTTACCTGTTGAACCTTCTTTATTTTCATTTAAAATGTCATACGTTACTTTTGATCCATTATGTTGTATTAAAGATGAAACATGACTAGGAATAAAAGGGGATTTTTCTTTATGGGTTATGTTAACCTTAATTTCTTTAAGATATGATTTTATTGCCCTAATAGTTCCATGATATACGAGGGTATTAGGATGTATTCCTGTAATGTCTTTGAACTCCTCATAGGTGTAAAATTCTCCATTATCTTTAATTAAATCATTTATATATTTAATTCCAATCTGAAACCATGCGCTGTAATAAATATATGACCCCCCTATTTTTACATTTTCATTATAAAATAATGGACTTTTTAGCACTTGCTCCTGTTTAGAATACTTTACCTTGTTAATATTTATGAAAGACTGCAACACATCTTTCCAAAAATTGTTTTGTATCTTACTAATAATCTTTTCAATATACTTAGTCCCACATGCAGCCAAGTTTTTCATATCCATTTCTGATTTGATAAAATTTTGCCATTTACAATCACTTAGTAAGAGCCTCCTGATCCATGTTGATTTAAGGGCTCCCATAAAAGCATTTTAATTTAGCATTTTTAACCCGCCTTCACAATATTGTTCTGTAACTATAGTTGTTTTGATTTTACTTGGCTTTTTGTTCCACAAGAAGCTGTACAGAATGTTATTAATGTAATCTACAACTGCTTGATTTGGATTAGGAAGAGCTATAAATAAATGGTTAAATACTGATATCATGAATGTTTTGATTACTGTGATTTTCCCCAAGGGCGTCATCAACCTTTTATTCCATATGTTAGTTAAATTTTCTAACTGTTGTATTTTTATTCTATAGTTTTCTTTAATCATCTGGTTTAGGACAAAATTAAAAATTATTCCTAAAATTTTAAATTTACTGCTTCCCCAAGAAAGTTTCCATTTAGTTTTGATTGCGCTTGTGCTATGCTTTTTTGAGCCAATCCATACAACTTGTGTCTTATCAAAATTAATCTTAAGACCTGATACATTTGCAAACTTGTCCAGTTCTGTTAATGTACAGTTTAGGGCATCTGATGATCCATCTAAGAATATAGATGTATCATCTGCATATTGTGAGATTTTGAACTCAGTGTCATGAATTTTTATGCCTTTTATTTTACTGTTTTGTCTAATTTTAATAGCCAAAAACTTGGCACATATTATGAAAATGTAAGTTGAAAGAGGGTCACCTTGGCGGCATCCACGTCCTATTCTAAAAGATTCTGACATAAATCCACATTAAATAACTGATGAAGTAATGTTACTATAAAAAGTCTCTATCCATCTACATATTGATGGGCCAAAGTTTAAGAATTTCAGTACTTTTTGAATGAATGACCAAGATAAAGAATCAAATGCTTTTTCAAAATCAATGAGTAAAAGTAAACCAGGTATATTATTTTGCTCTGTGTAATTTATCAGATCGTATATTAAACGTGTGTTTTCTCCTATGTACCTTCCCTTTATAAATCCTGTTTGATCTTTACAGATTATTATGTCTAAGACTTGTTTCAACCTGTTTCCTATTGCTCCTGATGCTATCTTATATACAACATCTAGTAAGTTAAGGGTCTCCAATTCTTAAGGAAATTCTTTGGTTTATTTTCTTTGGGAATACAGGTTATAATACCTTGATGCTGAGTTAGTGAAAGTTGTTTATTATTAAATCCTGCATTTATTGATCTAAGAACAAAATGGCCTAATCTTTTCCAGAATACTTTGAAAAATTCTGCGGTTAATCCGCTTATACCTGGACTCTTATCTGATTTCATTTTATATAATGTATTGCTGATTTCTTTGTAAGTTAATATTCCTTCAGTATTGTTTGTCTGATCATTGTTTAACTTCATTACTTCATAATCTTTCATATAGTCTCCTAAGTCAATATCTTCTAGGGAATCATCTCTTGATTTGTATAAATTTTCATAGAACTGTTTTGTTTCCTTCAAAATTTCCTCCTGATCTCTTATTTTCGTGCCATCTTCCTGTTCCAGATTACATATGATTTTTGATACATAGTTGTGTTTTTCTAGTGCAAAGAAGTATTTTGTTGGTTTCTCACTCTGATCAATGTATTGTGCTCTTGATCTTATCATGTGTCCTTTAAGCTTTTCATGTCGTATGTTTATAAGTTCATTTTTTTAGTTTCAATTTGTTCAAGATTGTCTTCAGTTTCAATATTCTCAAGGTCAGCTATTGTTTTTATTAGATATTTTTCTCTAGTATCTTTTTCTTTATTTTTGAAACTTGCAAAAGAAATGGACTTACCTCGTATTTCCATCAAAAGCACATCTAAAAATAATTGGTCATTTATCGTAAACTGAATTTCCTCGTTTGGTATTTTATCCAAATCTTCTAGATTATAGACTGGTAGTGCGTATTGCTGTTTAACTTCTAATATCTTTTCATTGATTTGATTAATATAATCTATGTCACTTAATAACGAATTATTGTGTTTCCAGTAAGATCTACCTTGTTTAAAGTTGGTGAAGTTCAGTTCTAATATTACCACTGAATGATCTGATCTATATCCTGATTCAATTTCGGATTTCTTAACAAATTGTCTCATATTTTCTGAAATAAGAAAATAATCTAATCTAGCTTGCTTACAAGGACTCTTTTTCCTCCAAGTAAATTTCTTTTTTGTTGGGTAATTTTCCCTGAAAGGGTCTATCAAATATTTATCATTTATAATTTCTAATACAGTTTCTCTGGCCTTTGCATTGTTTATACCCTTATAGTTGTAGTAATCTAATTCTGGATTTAAAACACAGTTATAGTCACCACATATAATTATATCTGTATTATGAATATTATCAATATGTGATGAAATTTGTTTAAAAAAATTAGCGTTGTCAGAATTGGGTCCATACAAGTTTACTAAGGTGAGTCATTGATTGTATATTGTCATATCAACAATTATAAAGTTTCCACCATCATCTATTATTTTTTGATGAATTTTTAGGTCTATGTCATTATTAAATAATATTACAACACCTCGTGAGTTGGACTTAAAATTGCTTATAATACCTTTGCTATTGCCCCACTGATTAATTATATCGGATTCGTTTTCATTTACAAAATGAGTGTCTTGTAGACAATAAATATCATATTGCTTATTTTTTTATGTATTCAAAGACATCAATCCTTTTTTCAGAACCTTGCAGGCCTTGTGCATTATAAGAAAGAATACGTAGGCTAGTCATTCTTAGCCCCTAGATTGAGAA
Organism: Anodontia alba; assembly: GCA_964016985.1. NCBI lineage: Eukaryota > Metazoa > Mollusca > Bivalvia > Lucinida > Lucinidae > Anodontia > Anodontia alba. The sequence goes on from OZ024824.1 coordinate 126,692,345, forward strand.
ATATATTTTTGTACTGTGCAAGATGGAAATAATATAATAATATGACCGGGTATAAATATCAGAAATATTACTGATACTTTGCCCGGTGAAAAATTTTAATAATTAGACATAATGACCGGAAGTTAGTATACGTGACTATTTTGTCCCGTGAAATATGTCAAAAAACTAAGTCTTTCCAGAAAATAATTAAATTATTGACTGGAGACTAGTTGACTGGTGCCTGGTTGACCGGTGACTGGTGACTGGTTGACTGGTGACTGGTGACTGGTTGACCAGTGACTGGTGACTGGTGGACTTAGACTTTATCGGATACTAAGTACCCAAAGATGCCACCTTGATGGGTCTTACCCCGGCAGTATAGCCATATGGGGTGGGGCTCCCATCAGTAAAGAATTGTCTTATAACCCATCAAGGGTTGACAAGTTCTTTACAATAAGCTTCTCCACCATGAGAATCTTTAGCCAACTGAAGATTTCTGCAAATAAAAGTCCAGGAAAATCATATCGTAAATGCTGAATAACCTGGAACGAAAAGAACAAAAATATTCTGCATATATAAACACGACTATCGAACCGATCGAGCACGAGCGTTGTGCCGAATAGCGGGTCGCGAAAACGCATGTCGAGAAAAGGCCAGTCAAAAAATACGTGAAATCGAAAATTGAAAATTTTAAATAATAACATAGAAAGTGAAAGGAGTGATAAATAAACAAAAGAAACACAAGGATACAGAAATTTATCCGTGAGGAAAGAAATAATCCAAATTTCTATCACAGGTAAATAATCCTTGTTGAATTTCTTTGTCCACAGAAAAGAAACTGACACGTGATCAATTGAGCGGGAAGAGTTACGTCACATAGGTAACTACCTAAGGGACCTTCTGGTTTAAGACTTTAATTGACGACTGAAAGGTCGTTTTTTCTGTGGAAGGTGTGAAAACAGAATAGCACATTATCTATAGGTTAATGTATTACGAAGTTAAAATGAGTAGAATGCAGAAATGTTCCTTTCACATTGTTCTGTTCTTCAATCATCCTATTCTAGTTGATATGCAACATGATGATATTCAACATAATTATGTTAATTTTTGTTGACTGCCCCAACCCACCCTTGGACACAACAAAGTGATCTGAATATCAAATCTTCATTGCTCCAGTCATTTTTTTTCCAAAATATAGATAAAACTTGATCAATGAGAACAGAGATGAAGTTCAGGATGAATATATAATCGGGACAGTGTTTACCAAAGACAAGTTACAAAAGATCAAAAGTTTCAGTGTAGCTCATTGTATATGAGCCAGGCCACAGTGTTTTAGTCTAGAAGATCACATGGGTGCCCAGGGAAGACTTAGCTCAGCTTGCACAGTCTGGTCAGAGTCTTCACTGTCTGCCTGGAGACACTTTGGATCTTTGGCTATCATCATGTAATGATTCTGATCAAATTGAGCCAATGAACAGACTGATCTGTGTCCTCCCTGGGCAAACAAGCCATCCTGGAGGAAATGCTGTGCCCTGGCTTGTAATTTACATAGGGCTCTTGTGTAAACAACCCTTGTACTGTGGCTGTATGTTTTGAAATGTTTTGCACTGGTATTTATTTATTTATTTATTTATTTATTTTTTTTTTTTTTTTGATTTGGGTTTTACGGCCCTTTCAAGAATATTTCACTTATATCGAGCAGATCGTTCATCAAAGGTGGGCGAAAACCGGAGAACCCGGAGAAAAACCACCTGACCATCCGTAAGCAGAATTTGGCTTTCCCACATGTGACCCGAGCTAGGCTCGAACCACAGCGGTGAAAAACCTAATGGATTAAGAGTCAACTCTCTTATCCACTAGGCTACGGGGGCCCGCCTCACTGGTATTTAAAACTGATTACAAAAATATTATGTAATATTTACACACATGTAGTAGAACAGCCAACCAAAGTGCATATATGTATATAGGCATAACTGACCAGCCCAGCTGGTCAGGACCTTTTAGTGTAGTGGTTATGTGCTCACTTTGTAATCCCAGGGTCCTGGTTTCAATCCCCAGTATGGCCATTTAAACAAATAAGACTTTATGGATTTTTCTCCTATGTAAAAACAGTGATGCACAGTACAAGAATGATTACCTTTGGAACCTGGAAAGTGAAAGATAATACCTAAACATTTGATACAAATGTTTCATAGTAGGATGGAGGAATGTAGTGAAATAACCAACAGATGTGTATATAGGTGTATGAGTGCATGACTGACCAATCAAACTGGTCTGGACCTTTCAGCCTAGTAGCTGAGTGCCCATTTGCAATCCCAGGGCCAAGGGCTTGATCGCAGGTCAAGGCAATGAACTAGATTGTTTTTTTTTTATTTTTCTCCAACTAGCTACTCACAAAATGCTATTTAAAAGTATTTTGTAGATACCTGACAGGCAGGAAATATATCTGTGTTTGTTGTTTCCTAGCATTTGTCAAGTAACTTTGACCATATAGAGGTCACCTTTTCTGCTACTGGCCAGTTGGTGGATTGCCTTCTTCATCAACTGACCTAATTATGGATAACATTCTTCCTCTACTGACCTACTAGAGGATTATTTTCTTCCTCTACTGACCTACTAGAGGATTACTTTCTTCTTCTACTGACCTGCTAGAGTATGACCTTCTTCTTCTGACCAACTAGAGGATTACCTTCTTCATCTACTGGCCTATTAGAGAATTACCTTCTTCTCTACTGACCTACAAGAAGATTACCTTCTCCCTCTACTGACCTACTAGAAGATTACCTTCTTCCTGAACTTAACTACCTTAGGATTAGCTTCTTCTCTACTGAACTTCTAGAGGAATACCTTCCTCTACTGACCTACTAGAGCATTATGCCCTTCCTCTAATGACCAACTAGAGTTTTATCTTCTTCCTCTACTGTCCTACTATTTTCTACTTCCTCTACTGACCTACTGGGCGGTTACCATTATTACCTTTTTCCCTGTACTGACCTATTTGAGGATAATCCTCTGCTCACCTACTTCCGGATTATCTTCTTCCTCTACTGAACAAACCAGAGGACTATTTTTGTTTGTGTTGAGGTTTTACGGCCCAGTCAACCCAATGGGCTCATATCGAGCACTGTCAGTTTACCTAACCACATGTTTGTTTTGTTTGTGTTGAGGTTTTATGGCCCAGTCAACCCAATGGGGTCATGTCGAGCGCGGTCAGTTTACCTAACCACACATTTACTGGGCAGGCTTAGTCCTCTAAGCGGTTAACCAGTATTGTGCACATTCTTTCGCCAGAAACTGACAACTGCCCTTCTTGAATCAGCGGAAGGGAGAGAATGACCATAGAAAATATTTCATGATCAATCTCCACGAAAGAATGTTGCCGACCTCGGCGGGGGTTGAACCCACAACCTCCTGGTCTCCAGTCGGACGGCGCATCCAACTGAGCCACCGAGGCCGGCCCCTAACCACATGTTTACTGGGCAGGCTTAGTCCTCTACATGGTTAACCAGTATTGTGCACATTCTCTCACCAGAAACTGACAACTGCCCTTCTTGAATCAGCTGAAGGGAGGGACTGACGTAGAAAATATTTCAAGATCAATCTCCACCTCGTCGGGGGTCAAACCCGTGACCTCCTGGTCTCCAGTCAGACGTGCATCGAACTGAGCCACCGAGGCCAGTATCAGAGGAATATCTTCTTCTTCTATTAACCTACTAATGGACCATCTTTTTCCTCTACTGACCATCTAGAGGATTACCTTCTTCCTCTACTGACCTACTAAAAAACAACTACCTTCTTCCTCTACTGACCTACTAGAGAATAACCATCTCCCTCTGCTGACCTACCAGAAGAATTCCTTCTTCCTCCATAGACCTACTGGAGTATCATCTTTTCCTCTACAGACCTACTAGAGGACTATCTTTTTCCTCTACTGATCTACTAGACGATTATTTCTTCCTCTATTGACCTGCCAGAGGATTATTGTCTTTCTTTACTGACCAACTAGAGGATTGATTTTCTTCTCCACTACCGACCTACTAGAGGATGACCTTCCTTCTCTACTGACATCTAGATGATTACCTTTTTCTCTACCAACCTACTAGAGGATTACCTTCTTCCTCTACTGACCTACTCGAGGATTACCTTTTTTTTTTTTTTTCTCTACTGACCTACTAGTAGCTTACCTTCTTCCTCTACTGACCTGCTAGAGGATTACCTTCTTCCTCTGCTGACATATGAGAGGATTACCTTCTTCTCAACTGACCTACTAGAGGATTACCTTCTTTCACTACTAACCTATTAAAAGTTACATTCGTCCTCTACTGACTTACTAGAGGATTTCCTACTGACCAAATAGAAGATTATCTTGTTCTGCTACTGACTTACTATAGATTTATTGTCCTCCTCTACTGACTAACTTCTTTCTCTACTGACCTTCTGGAGAATTATCTTGTTTCTTTACTGGCCTTCAAGAGAATTATCTTTCTGTAATAACCTACTGAAGAGTTAGCTTTTTCCTGTACTGATCTATTAGGGATTACCTTTCTCTACTGATGTACAGGAGGATTAATTTTTTTCCTCTACTGACCTACTTGAGGACTACTGTCCTCCTCCACTGACCCAGAGAATTACTTTCTTGTTGATACTGCGGTGTTAACGTCAGTACTTAAGTACTGAATTAGATAACTATTTTTATACCTAAATCTTTGTTTTTGTATAAATTCAAAAAAATTTCTAAAACTAAGACTGACTTGTCAAAATGACATGTATCTTAGTGAGTTCAGGATCCACTTTTTAGGCTTATTTTGCTTTCTGTATGTCTTGCTGCTTGCCAAGACATGCGCATCATAAGTTTCATTTCCAAACTTTTGGGGTTTAGCCACACTGATGAAGTTTAAATAACAGAAAGGCCTCTGTGGCACTAAATTAGGTATAGTTAAGCTCGTATTTCTTCCTCAACTGACCTACTAGAGGATTACCTTCTTCCTCTACTAACCTACTGGAGGATTACTTTGAAGTTCTTTCTCTACTGACCTCCTGAAGGATTACCTTCTTCCTCTACTGACCTAAATGAGGAGTACCTTTTTCCTCTACTGACCTACTGGATGGTTACCTTCTGCCTCTACTGACATACTAGAAGGTTATCTGCTTCCTCTTTTGAACTACTACAGAATGAACTTCTTCCTCAACTGACCTACTAGAGAATTACCTTCTTCCTCTACTGGCAGTCTGGAGGATTACCTTGTTTCTCTACAGACCTTCTACAGGATTACCTTCTTTCTCTACTGCCTACTGGACAAGCACCTTTTTTCTCTACTAATGTTCTGGAGGATTACCTTGTTTCTCTACTGACCTACTAGAGGAATATCTTTCTTTACTAACCTATTGGAGGATTAACTTTGTTTTCCTACTGACCAACTGGGGGATTACCGTCTTTCTCTACTGACCTGCTGGAGGATTACCTGCTTCCTCTACTGACCTGCTAGAGGATGACATTCTTACTACAGGATTCTTTCTTTCTCATCTTGCCTTCTGGAGGATTACCTTCTTCCTCTACTGACCTACTAGAGTATTACATTCTTCCTATACTAACCTACTGAAGTATTATCCTCTTTTTTCTACTGAGCTTCTGGAAGATTACTTTCTTTCTCTAATGACCTGCTACCTTCTTCCTCTACTAATCTACTAGAAGATTACCTTCTTCCTCTTAATCCTCTGTTGACCTACTAGAGGATTATCTTCTTTCACTACTAACAAACTAGAAGATTATCTTCTTCCTCTTCTGACCTACTGATGAACTTCTGACCTACTAGAGGATTACTTTCTTTCTCTACTGATCTACTAGAGGATTACCTTCTTCCTCTACTGACCTACTGGATGATTATCATAGTTCTCTACTGACCTATTAGAGGATTATCTATTTCCTCTACTGACCTTGAAGAGGATTTTTTTTCCCTCTACATAGTCTTTTGTGTATTTCTTGCTTTTTGTCTTGTTAGGTACAAGATATGATCCTTTAGTATTATTAGTCAAGAGGTATCTGATTGTTTTCTTTGTTCATAAAGTGCTTATTTAGAATGTGTCAAGGTAATTAAATGCTAGGGCAATAGGTCCATTCAGAGCAAATTATCAGGATATTGAGAAACCATAGCTATAGTCTCTTATCCTAAGTATGTATTACATCTGATCACAAAGAATTCCTTCCTTCACAAAAGTGTTGAACCCTGGAATGATAGAATGACCAAGTCACGTCCTCCGCTCTTCAATAATAACAATGAATGTTTATTTGTTTGTTTGTGTTGAGGTTTTACGGCCCAGTCAACCCAATGGGGTCATGTCGAGCGCAGTCAGTTTACCTTACCACACGTTTACTGGGCAGGCTTAGTCCTCTAAGCGGTTAATCAGTATTGTGCACATTCTTTCACCAGAAATTGACAACTGCCCTTCTTGAATCAGCGGAAGGGAGAGAATGACCGTAGAAAATATTTCATGGTCAATCTCCACAAAAGAATGTTGCAGACCTCGGCAGGGGTTGAACCCGCGACCTCCTGGTCTCCAGTCAGACAGCGCATCCAACTGAACCACCGAGGCCGGGAGGAGTTTAAATATAAATGAATGTTTATGGATGGAAGAATGGCTGTTCTAAGGATTGGATTGTTGAGACTAAATACCCATCTAGATCTACTGGTACAGATGGGGTCATGCCAGACGGTGAACTCTCATGAGAATAACTCTCCTTGATATTTGTCAAGTAGAGCTAATAAAAATAGTATACCTCTGTAATAGAAACCAGCCTCTGCCATCTGTCTTTGGGTCTGTGTTGCTTCCCTTGGCCATGCACTGAATGATTCAATTCTCTGTCTGAGTTCTGCATATTCAGGATGAAGTGGCACGCCAGCATTGTCTCCAGAGGAAGTTAGCCCTACAGCACTTTCTGGTCTGTTTGTGGCACCTGTCAATTATGCCAAAAGTTCTGTTATCTGCTGCTAGTCTCCAAAGACAGATTATAATTGGGTCACGTGAAGCAAAAAGGGATCTTCGAGTGTGTGTGGACAGCAAAAGCCCAGATCAACCTGTGCACATTCATTGAATCATTAGATAGAATGTTGCAATAGAGAGCAAAGACTTGGATGATACTTTATGCATGTGCAGAATGATCTGAATTTATGCATTTTGTGCATACTTGAAGCAATTATAAAATGTCACGTCTTCTAGTCTGTCAGAAAAAATACTGTATTTACCAAAAGTATTTAGAAGGACAGGCTTGTAGCAGGCTGTAGGATCTGATTTGGCTCCACACAGCTTGCGGTAAACAAACAGTAGTAAAATGGACTTGTTCAAATTTTAGACAAGTAGGGTAAAGAGTTCAGGTGTCAAAATATTTAAGGTAAATATGGTATGGTAAATGTCCTAAAGTTTTGAACATCAAAGTTTCTGACAACTGTATATGCAAACAATGCAAACCTAGATCTGAAGAAGCAGTCTGATCAGGGTCTTCACTATTTGCAATTCCACTAAGTATTTTAATGGCTGCACAATAGCAATGTTTTTCATCTGAACTTTGTTCTTCAATATATTTTCTCCACAGGTTCAGATATAAATGATATACCATATATTTTATGCAGATTTTGTCACCAGAATACATGTAAATTAATATTCATGAATATGTAAATTGGATAATTTGCAAATTTGAGTGTAAACTGAAAGAATAATGTCCAAAAGTTAATCTGATACTAATGTTATACTCTTTGTACTAAAACAAGCTGAGATATAATAAATATACCATGAATACCATCATCACTGTACTTTGCACTAACTGATTATATATAGTAGCCATTTTGATGTTGTCATAAAGCGACTCAGATGCAGAGTTCAGATGGGTGAACTGGTTTAAAATGAAACTAAGACATCAAAGAACCTATTTATATAGGTCACCAAAAATCGTCAAAAAATTTGCACTGGATTCCCGATGGGCAAAAACTAACAAAAATATTTATAAAGTGCACAGCAAGGTGCTTTGAATGGCACTGTGCAGGGGTTCTGCTCAAAAAGGAAACAATTTATTCCCCTTTGAGAGAAGAACATTTCAGGAAGGAACTTGCAATGAAAGAAAGCAAACAGGAAGTATCATAATAACTCTAAATACTGGGATAGACAGATCTGTGCAAACAGTGTGTACTCGGACCATATACCTCAGAAAGTGGTGTCTGATCAGGGTCTACACTGTTGCCACTCATCCAGGAGTTTTAACACACATAAGCAGATAGCAAAATGGACTTGTTCGCTTTTAGAACAAGTATGGTAAGGAGATAAGGTGACCCAATACTTAGGGTAAATACAGTAAGTGTGCCCAGTCCTTTAAAACTTCATATAAATATTGTTGCTGTGCGCAGGCTTGTACCTCACCTAGAGAAGAGAGAGCTAATCTTAGTGCTTTTGGTACGTTTGTTCTATTTGCGCTTGTTTGGTTTTGTCTATTTCCTTTTCCTCTTGGTGTCTGGGAAGGGCTGCTGCTTGTGATTGTGGCCCTCCCTGGAGTTTTCTCTTACCTTTTTTGTATGCCCTAATATTTAGAGAAAATTTACCTCAAAATATGGGACACCTTAATTCCTTATTTTATTTCACCTAAAATTTGAACAACATCTGACAACCTGTCAATTATCTTTATGAGTGACAATCAGTGTAGACCCTGATCAGACATAGCATTCTGCGGCACCTGATCTGGGGTCTTCACTGTTTGCTCAGGCCTGTCTACAGTAGTATTTACATGCAAAGAGCCTTACCTGCATGATTTCAAGTATATGTTCTGTTTTCTTGTTGAACTGGAAAGAAAACTTACCACCACAATTATCAAGTGGCTCAAGATTAGCAGAAGAGTATTTTCATTTTTATTTTCCCATGTTTAGTTTAAATACATATCCGAAAGAACATAGGAAAAAAACAACAACATATTGCCAATTCATTAAAGAACCAAAGTTGAACTATTCTATGTACTTTTTAAACCATGGACCTTGCTAAATCATATCTTCAAAAGTCAGAGTATACGAACTGAGGTTTTCAACAAAAACCGTTAAACCTACTCAAAAACAGGAAGAAAGCTATTATAATCAGATTTTTTGGTCTCATAAATTTGAATACAAGTGTTACGAGCCAGGCGTAACGAGAAAGAAATGAAAGTGAAACCAGCAACAAGCTTTAAATTATTAACAATATTTATTCCACAAAAAATAAAACAAGATTCAAAACAAAAGAATGTAAGTAAACAGTACCTTTCAAGTTTATGTCACTAAGTCCCTCTGAAATAATCCAGGAGAATTTATAAAACAAATCCTTTGAATATCAGTTTCTGATCCCACAATTTAAAGTTCCTGAATTCAGAATTTAAGTCCAGAATGAATAAAATAGTAAGTAATCCAGTATAGAATAATTTCCAGTGAAAGTATACAAAGATGCCCAGATGAAAATCTTTTCTCCTTATATAATATCAAAGAAGGTTCTAGAAAAAGAATTTACTACAAGCATCTCTTATTTTCTAGTTCCAATCAAGAAACTTCTAAATCTTCCATGACATTCCAAAAACAACTCAGTCCAGAATCAAGGCCGTAAACATCATGTTATTGTAAACATGTTGAACATTCCAGAAAGTTATTTTTGGAAACATAGTAAATAAAGCTATTTATGGAAACATAGTAAACATGTTGTTTAAAACAATTGAACACCCTGTTATATAACACAAGTCAGGGAAGTAAATTATACTGATATGACAGATGTTTTTTCCTTCTTTTACATAACTCTAACATCTACTTACCATACTTGTCCTATAACACTGTATTTGTTTGTTTGTGTTGAGGTTTTACGGCCCAGTCAACCCAATGGGGTCATGTCGAGCGCGGTCAATTTACCTAACCACACATGTACTGGACAAGCCTAGTCCTCTAAGCGGTTAACCAGTATTGTGCACATTCTTTCGCCAGAAACTGACAACTGCCCTTCTTGAATCAGCGGAAGGGAGAGAATGACCGTAGAAAATATTTCATGATCAATTTCCACGAAAGAATGTTGCCGACCTCGGTGGGGGTCGAAGCCGTGACCTCCTGATCTCCAGTCGGACGTGCAGCCAACTGAGCCACCGAGGCCTATATCCTAAGTATTAGGACACCTTACCATACTTGTCCTATAACACTGTATTTACCCAAAGTATTGGGACATCTTATCTCCTCATCATACTTGTCCTATAACACCATATTTCCCCTGTGTATTAGGACATTTTTATTTGAGATAACTGTCCAATAACAATATTTAACCTATGTATTGGGACACCTTATCTACTTACCATACTTGTCCTATTATACTGTATTTACCCTAGGTATTGGGACATCTAATTACCATACTTGTCCTATAATACCTTATTTAACCTAAGTCTTGCGATACCTTGTCTACTTACCATATTAGTCCTATAATACCGTATTTCCCCTAAGTATTGGGGCATCTTATCTAAATATCATACTTGTACTTTAATGCCGTATTTCTCCAATGTATTAGGACACCTTTACTTAACATTCTTGTCCTAAAATAGCATATTTAACCTAAGTGTTGGGACACCTCTACTACTTAACATACTTGTTCTTAGTACCATATTTAACCTAAGTATTGGGACACCTTTACTTACCATACTATAATGCCATATTTACCCTAAGTATTGGTACCCTTTATCTAATTACCAAACTTGTCCTATAACAGGTATTTACAAGTATTGATACACCTTATCTTATTACCATGCATGTCCTATAACACCATAAATCACTCTCTGTATTAGGATACTTTCACTTACCATACCTGTCCTATAATACTGTATTTAACTAACATATTGGTACATGCTATCTACTCCCCATATTTTTCCTATAACATGCTATTTACCCTAAGTATTGGGACATCTTATCTACTTACCATACTTGTCCTATAACACCATATTTAGCCTAAGTATTCCAACATCATATCTACTTACAAAATACCTTATCTAACTCACCATATGTGTCTTATAACACAATACTGACCCTAAGTATTGGGACATTTTATCTACTAACCATACTTGTCCCATAACACCATATTTACCCTACATATTAGGGTACCTTTACTCTATAATACCTTATTAATCCTTAGTATTGGTACACCTTACTTTATACCATACTTGTTCTATAACACCGTATTTACCCTAAGTATTGGGACACCTTATCTACTTACCATACCTGTCCTATAATATCATATTTGCCCTAAGTATTGGGACACCATATCAAATTATCTTCCTCATCCTAAAATACCATATTTTATCCTATGTATTTGGACACCTCACTTATTATACTGTCCTAAAATATATTTATCATAAGTATTTGGGACACCTTATCTACTTATCATACCTGTTCTATAATACCATATTTACCCAAAGAATTGAGATATCAACTTACCATACTTGTCATATAATACCATATTTACCCTAAGTATTGAAACACCTTATCTACGTACCATATTTGTCTTATAATACCATATTTCCCCTAATTTACCCTAAGTATCAGGACACCTTATCTGCTTACCATACTTGTCCTCTAATACTGTATTTACCCTAAGTACTGGAACATCAACTTACCATACTTGTCCTATAATACCGTATTTACCCTAGGTATTGAAACACCTTGTCAACCTACCATACTTGTCCTATAATACCATATTTACCCTAGGTATTGGAACACCTAGTCAACCTACCATACTTGTCCTATAATACTGTATTTACCCAGGGTATTGGAACACCTTGTCAACCTACCATACTCGTCCTATAATACCGTATTTACCCTAGGTATTGGAACACCTTGTCAACCTACCATACTTGTCCTATAATACCGTATTTACCCTAGGTATTGGAACACCTTGTCAACCTACCATACTTGTCCTATAATACCGTATTTACCCTAGGTATTCGACCACCTTGTGAACCTACCATACTTGTCCTATAATACCGTATTTATTCTAGGTATTGGAACACCTTGTCAACCTACCGTACTTGTCCTATAATACCGTATTTACCCTAGGTATTGGAACACCTTATCAACTTACCATACTTGGCCTATAATACTGTATTTACCCTAAGTTTTAGGACACATCTACTTACCATACATGTCTTATAATACCGTATTAACCCTAAGTATTGGGACACCTTATCTACTTTCCATACTTGTCCTTTAATACTGTATTTACCCTAAGTATTTGGACACCTTTCTACTTACTGTACTTGTTCTATAATTTGGTATCTACCTTTAGTATTGGATCAATTTACCAAACTTGTCCAAAAATTTGAAATAGTCCATTCTACCTCTCGATGTGTCTATAATATTGCTGTAAAATACCACATTTTGCGGCATCTGATGTGGGTATACACTGTTTGCAAAGGCCTATCTGTCCCAATATATAGGGTTGTTATGCTATTCTGACAGACTGGACAAAACAAACAATGTAGACCCAGATTCCGATGTCACAGAAGGCAGAATCTGATCAAAATCTGCAATATTTGCCACTCATCCTGTGGTATTGGGCCAATCTTCACACAGTTAAATGGACTTCTTCAAATACTAGGATAAGTATGTTAAAAAAAAGGGTTCATGTGTTAGAATATTTAGAGTACATAGCTCCCTCTCAGGCACTTTTTTTTTTATGCGGATACCCCCTCTTATCTGGAGTTATGGGGTACCATGTATTTTATTGGTAATATCTTACTACTAGTAATTGTAATAGAAAATAATAAAATTCTAATCTGTATAAGAGTAAATCAAATTTCTTTGTTATATAAATTATAAATATACAGATTACATATTATACATGAATGCCTATATTTATAGGAAAAATGGTTTCCCATTATAATGCCAGTTCCATGCTTTTCAATTTAGAAGTTGGAAAAGAATGCAAACAAAGTATGAATTACAGATAATGGGTTAAACCTCAAAAGGTAAATATCACATTCAGCAAATTTTGACAAAAAAAAAAAAAAAAATCTGAGATCAATTGATTTGTAAGTAAAGACACTCCTTAGTGTGACAAGTTGTTGTGCTAGAATAAACAATATTTAAGTTCTGTCAGCAAAAGAGATATAATTTATATAAAAGGGTATGAAAATAAAATTTTTTCTCATTTGTCCTCAAAAACTTCTCATCAGAAGTACTTCTTATAAGTATGGTATGCACAGAATAAGTCCTTGGAGAACAATATCAATTTTTGTTTAAAAACACAGGCTTATCCAGAGCTGTGGATAAGTAGAATACATTTAACATTTAACTTTACCACTCTGGACTGGCTCAACATGACCCTAAGGTGTTGACTGGACCATAAAACCTCCTCAATTGAATTTACCACTCTGTGTGTGTGTGTGTATGTGTGTTTCTAGCCTATGCATTTTCAAGTTGTTGTATATAATGTAAATAATAGAGGGCCTCATGGAAGATTAGCCTGTAATGTTGCTAAATGTGTAACCCTCTGAAAATAAAGACCATTATTATTATTATTATTGGCTAATTCAGCATATGACAAATTGATGACATTTTTCTTATTTTTCCCTGAAAACAGTTCTCCAATGAAGACAATTTGCATGAAATGTCAAACATGTTTTCTGGAAAAAATGAGAAAAATATTTCACTATGTTGCCTGTTGAAAATTTTACCCATAACATAAGGAAGTCAAATGGAAAATCAAATTTCAGTACGGTAAAGATTGCTGCATCCAAATATTTAGGGTAATTATGGTATGTCACAAGGATCTATTTTCTCATGGAATGGCAACCATTTATGTCAAAGGAAACACAAGGGATCAAGCAGAAGGGCATTCTGGGATTCTTGAGCCATACTACGCAAAAATCTTCAAAATCTATATATATAGGTAACTATTTGTGCAATCTGTAATGGGCTGTTACAGCTGTTGATAATTACATGGGCAGTGCCATGCGAAAACATGTCTTCAGACATATGTTGACAGTGAAGGAGCAGATCAGCCTGTGCATCTGCACAGTCTGATCAGGGCCTATGCTGTCCACTAACAGAATCATTGTGCACCATAGAATGTATCAATGGAGAGCAAATGCCAGGATAAGACTTTGCGTATATGTGGGATGAATCTGATTCTATGCATTTTGCTCAGGCTTGCAGACACCTTTTCACTTGGTGTGGCCCATATTCCAGCATATCTTATAATTCTATAGGAGAAAAGCTGAATATGGGCCACTTCAAGCAAAAAAGGGCCTTCAAACAAGCCCAAAATGGCAGGTTCAGAACATCCTGCACATGGGCAAAGTATCATCTGAGCCTTTGCTCTCCATTCATACATTCTGTAGTATCCAATGATCCTGATAGCTGACTGCATAGGTCCTGATCAGAATGCCCGAAGACATGTTTTTGCATGGCGCTGCCCGTATTTGGTGAAAATACTTTTGTTAAGGCAATAAATGCCTCAAACTGTCTCTCTGTAGACACAGCTCTAGATAAGAGGGTTTTCAAGAACAAGTAGCCCAGGGCAATAATCACTCTACCATCCAAGAAGTCCAGTCTGGCCAGTTGTCACTCAAAGTCAAGTAACTCCATGATGAGTTGCCAGATATGGCTGAGTTTAAAACTCAAAGGCAAGTAACTCCATGATGAGTTGCCAGATAGGGCTAAGTTTTGAACTCAGAGGCAAGTAACTTCATGATGTTGCCAGAAATGGCTGTTTTGAACTCAAAGTCAAGTATCTCCATGATGAGTTGCCAGATATGGCTGAGTTTTGAACACAAATTCAAGTAGCTCCATGAAGAGTTGCCAGATATGGCTAAGTTTTCAACTCAAAGTCAAGTAGCTCCATGATGAGTTGCCAGATATAGCTGAGTTTTGAACTCAAGCTCAAGTAACTCCATGATGAGTTGCCAGATATGGCTGAGTTTTGAACTCAAAGTCAAGTAGCTACATGATGAGTTGCCAGATATGGCTGAGTTTTGAACTCAAAGTCAAGTAACTCCATGATGAGTTGCCAGATATGGCTGAGTTTTGAACTCAGAGGAAAGTAACTCCATGATGAGCTGCCAGATATGGCTGAGTTTTGAACTCAGAGACAAGTAGCTCCATGATGAGTTGCCGGATATGGCTGAGTTTTGAACTCAGAGACAAGTAGCTCCATGATGAGTTGCCGGATATGGCTGAGTTTTGAACTCAGAGACAAGTAGCTCCATGATGAGTTGCCAGATATGGCTAAGTTTTGAACTCAGAGACAAGTAGCTCCATGATGAGTTGCCGGATATGGCTGAATTTTGAACTCAGAGACAAGCAGCTCCATGATGAGTTGCCAGATATGGCTAAGTTTTGAACTCAAAGTCAAGTAACTCCATGATGAGTTGCTAGATAGGGCTGAGTTTTGAACTCAAAATCAAGTAACTCCATGATGTTGCCAGATATGGTTTTGAACTCAAAGTCAAGTAACTCCATGATGAGTTGCCAGATATGGGTGAGTTTTGAACTCAAAGTCAAGTAGCTCCATGATGAGTTGCCAGATAGGGCTAAGTTTAGAACTCTGAGGCAAGTCACTCCATGATGAGTTGCCAGATATGGCTGAGTTTTGAACTCAGAGGCAAGTAATTCCATGATGAGTTGCCAGATATGGCTGAGTTTTGAACTCAGAGAAAAGTAACTCCATGATGAGTTGCCAGATATGGCTGAGTTTTGAACTCAGAGGCAAGCAACTCCATGATGAGTTGCCAGATATGGCTGAGTTTTGAACTCAGAGGCAAGTAACTCCATGAAGAGTTGCCAGATATGGCTGCATTTGAACTCAGAAGCCAGTAAGTCTGTGATGAGTTGCCAGATATGGCTGAGTTTTGAACTAAAAAATCAAGTAACCCCATGACGAGTTGCCAGATATTGCTGAGTTTTGAACTCAGAGACAAGTAACTCCATGATGACTTACCAGATACTCAGCCAGTAACTCTGTGATGAGTTGCCAGATATGGCTGAGTTTTGACATCAGTAGCAACTTTATGCTCGTCTTGCTTATCAAGTTTGTACTAAAAATTGCAACCTTTTGCTTGTCTTGCTTATCAGTAAATTTGATCAAGTCTGTATTGAAAATAAAAAGAAAACAAAAACGTTAAACTATAATACCCCACCATTATCGTGTCGCGGGCAGATAGCTCCGTCAAACATTGATGAAATTTGCCCATTAGCAATCCCAAACCAGATCTCCTTCATATCAATGCATGTACCAAGTTTGGTTAAAATCCCTTGACTTTTACTCAAGTTATCGTCCGGAAACGAAAATATGGGCATGTCTCGGGCAGATAACTCCATCAAAATTTGACGTAATTTGCCCATTAGCAATCCCAATCCAGATCTCCACAATATCAATGCACATACCAAGTTTGGTGAAAAATCCATTGACGTTTACGGAAGTTATCATCCAAAAATGAAAATATGGGCGTGTCTTGGGCAGATAACTCAGTCAAAATTTGGGTCATGGTCAGGTTAAACCTATAGAGGCTAAAGTTGAAGCTATTTCAAATTTTCCGGTGCCCACATGCAAAAGACAACTGATGAGGTTTCTTGGTATGGCCGGTTATTACAGAAAATTCTGTAATAATTTTTCTGTCATTGCTGAGCCACTGACTAATTTACTTAGTAAAAGAATGAGGTTTAAGTGGACCAGTGATTGTCAGAATGCCTTTGATAAACTGAAAGCCATACTGAGAAGTGAGCCGGTTCTCTTGGCACCGAATTTTAATAAAGAATTCAAGTTAGCAGTAGATGCGAGTGATGTTGGTGCAGGTGGTGTATTACTGCAAGAGGATGACAATGGTGTGGATCATCCAGTTTGTTACTTTTCGAAAAAGTTTAACAAACATCAAAAGAATTATTCTACAGTAGAGAAAGAATGTTTGTCTCTCATTCTTGCTCTTCAACATTTTGAAGTTTATCTGACTTCTTCGTCCTCACCTATTGTTGTTTTCAGTGATCACAATCCACTGACTTTCATCCATAACATGAAAAACAAGAATCAGAGGTTGCTCAGATGGAGCCTGTTGTTACAGGAATACAATCTTGACATCAGGCATATCAGGGGAAAAGATAATATTATTCCTGATGCCTTGTCCAGAGCATGATGGTTTCCTGTAACTTGCTGTATATAAGATAATAATTGCCTTTATCAGTATTTTGTTTTATGATAATTTTATGGCAAAAGAAAGCTTTATTACATAAATCTTTCTTTTCCCTGAAGAGGGGAAGTGTTATATAACAGGGTGTTCAATTGTTTTAAACAACATGTTTACTATGTTTCCATAAATAGCTTTATTTACTATGTTTCCAAAAATAACTTTCTGGAATGTTCAACATGTTTACAATAACATGATGTTTACGGCCTTGATTCTGGACTGAGTTGTTTTTGGAATGTCATGGAAGATTTAGAAGTTTCTTGATTGGAACTAGAAAATAAGAGATGCTTGTAGTAAATTCTTTTTCTAGAACCTTCTTTGATATTATATAAGGAGAAAAGATTTTCATCTGGGCATCTTTGTATACTTTCACTGGAAATTATTCTATACTGGATTACTTACTATTTTATTCATTCTGGACTTAAATTCTGAATTCAGGAACTTTAAATTGTGGGATCAGAAACTGATATTCAAAGGATTTGTTTTATAAATTCTCCTGGATTATTTCAGAGGGACTTAGTGACATAAACTTGAAAGGTACTGTTTACTTACATTCTTTTGTTTTGAATCTTGTTTTATTTTTTGTGGAATAAATATTGTAAATAATTTAAAGCTTGTTGCTGGTTTCACTTTCATTTCTTTCTCGTTACGCCTGGCTCGTAACAGAAATTGGGGGCTCGTCCGGGATCGAACATTTTCTTGAGCTAAAACAAGTTTGAGCTTTTTAAAGAAAACAAATATTGATTTTTAAAGAAAAAAAAAAAGAAATATTTGTTTGCTATAAAACAAGTACTGACTTTTAAAAAATTTCAGTAGTTATAAAAATCTTTATTTTATAAAAAACAAGTATTGACTTTCAAAAAATATAAGTAAATAATAAAAAAGCAAGTATTGACTTTTGAAAAATATCAATAAATAAACTGATAAATTTACTTGATAAAACCAGCAAAAAGCAATCATGTCATTTGACCTTCAAGCTTTTATCACTGCGCCTTCGCAGGAGCTGTTAGATTTGGCCAAAAAGTCTGATTTGTTGGATATTGCTGCTCACTATGAATTGACTACCGTCAACAAGTCCATGTTAAAACAGGAAATAAAAAATATTTTGGTCCAATTTTTGGTTGATAAGGAAATTCTTGATTCTTCTGCTTTGTCTCTTGTTCTCGTTACACAGACAGGTTTGCAAATGCGAGAGCTTGAGATTCAGAAGCAAATTGAGTTAGAAAAATTAAGATTAGAGCAAGAAAAACTTAGAATGGAAATGGAAGAAAGAGTGCAGAAAGAAAGAATGGAAATGGAAGAGAGGGAGAAAGAAATGGAAAGACAAATGCTGAAAGAAAGAATGGAAATGGAAGAGAGAGAGAAAGAAAAAGAAAGACAAATTCAGATAGAAAGGGAAAAAATAAAATTTGATACAGAATTAAGAATGAAAGAATTAGAAATGCAAAATATGACGGTAAAACGGCAACCTTTAGAGTCTGGCGTTCATTTTGACATTACCAAACACATCAGATTAGTTCCCCCTTTTCAAGAAAAAGAGGTTGACAAATATTTTCTTTTGAAAAAGTAGCAGAAAATTTAAAATGGCCAAAGGAGCATTGGACCTTGCTTTTGCAAAGTGTTATAACTGGGAAGGCTCGAGAAATTTATACTCAGCTGACTGTCCAGCAGAGCTCCAGTTATGATACTGTAAAGGAATTAATTCTTAAGGCTTATGAGTTGGTCCCTGAGGC
The DNA here is from genome assembly GCA_964016985.1 of Anodontia alba. Lineage (NCBI taxonomy): Eukaryota > Metazoa > Mollusca > Bivalvia > Lucinida > Lucinidae > Anodontia > Anodontia alba. The sequence continues at coordinate 126,711,260 of OZ024824.1, forward strand.
TTACAGGCAAAAATTTAGGAACTGTAAGAAAGAAAATGAGCAGACCCATGTAGAATTTGCCAGAACTAAAGAACAGCTATTTGACTGGTGGTGCTCTTCAAAGAAAATTGGCTCTAATCATGAAAAACTTAGGCAGCTCATGCTTGTAGAGGAATTCAAAAGGTGCATAAATTCAGACATTAAGTCCTTTTTAGATGAGAAACAGGTTGAAACTTTGGAAGCTGCAGCTCGACTTGCAGATGATTATGCTTTAACACATAAAGTTTCCTTTATTAATAAGTCAAATCCCTCTAGAAGACCATTTTTCCCACATTCAGGATCCAAACATAGTCCTAGTAATCCACCTGGCAGTTATAGCCAAACAATTACTCCCAAACCCAAACCTTCTGGTGAAAATAAAGATCAAAATCCCTTATCTCAACCAATTTGCAATTATTGCAAAAGGACAGGTCATATTATATCTGAATGTTTACATCTGAAAAGAAAGAAAGAAAAACAAGAGGGGCTTAAACCTACTGGCCTTACCTCTTTACGGTCAAAACCACAGTCATGTGTTAAGGAGGAAGATCCTATCCAGACCGAAAGGCCCGAGACTGATTCTGTTATGGAGATTTATGAACCATTCTTATCAGATGGTTTTGTGTCACTAAATAGTGACTATGCCCAGTCTACCCCAATTAAAATCTTACGAGATACTGGAGCTTCTCAATCCCTTATTTTAGCAGATACTCTGCCTTTTTCTGAGAAGACTTCTTCTTGGACAAGTGTCCTTATTCAGGGTGTAGAGTGTGGATTTGTTAATGTTCCTCTTCATAACATTTATTTATCCTCAGACTTGGTAACTGGTTTAGTGGCTGTTGGTATTCGACCTTCTTTACCTTTTAAAGGTGTTCACTTACTGTTAGGCAATGACTTAGCAGGAGATAAGGTTGTGGTAAACCCACTTTTGACTGACATACCTTGTATTGATCAGCCACCTGATCCCATTGAACAGGAAATCCCTGATCTTTACCCATCTTGTGCCGTTACAAGGGCCATGGCAAAGAAAGCAAAACAGAATGATGGGGACATTGATTTAACTGATACCTTTTTGGGTCAGTCTTTTAAACATGAGATTACAAATTCTCTTTCATCCAGCCTGTCTGACAAACAGACGGAGTTACATAACAAGTCAGAGTCCAGTCATTACTCTGCAATATTAAATGACCAAGGTCAAGGTCATGACTTGGTGTCAAGGTCCCAGCTTTGCAAGGAACAGCATAATGATCCTGAAATTTTGCCTTTGCTTGAAAGGGCTTTAGATGAGAAAGAAATAGATCAAGTCCCAGTCTGTTTTTATGTCAAAAATGGCATTTTAATGAGAAAATGGCGTCCTCCTGATGTCTCAGCAGAAGACGAGTGGACTGTTAACCACCAAATAGTGGATCCTAGGGTTTATCGCCCTGAAATTTTGAACTTGGCCCATGACACTCCCATGTCAGGTCATTTAGGTATAAATAAGACCTATCATAAAATTCTTAACCATTTTTACTGGCCAGGGTTAAAATCTGACGTTTCTCGATTTTGTAAATCTTGCCATACTTGTCAGATGGTAGGAAAACCAAACCAGACAATACCAAAAGCTCATTTACAGCCCATACCTGCTTTTGATGAACCTTTTATCAGAATAATTATTGACTGTGTTGGTCCCTTGCCCAAAACAAAGTCAGGTAATGAATATCTTCTCACTATAATGTGTGCTTCTATACGTTTCCCAGAAGCCATTCCACTTCGGAATATTAAAACAAAGAATATTGTTAAGGCTTTGGTAAAGTTTTTCACATTTGTAGGCCTTCCAAAGTCTGTTCAGTCGGATCAGGGCTCAAATTTCATGTCAGGAATTTTTCAGCAGGTCATGCATGAGTTGGGCATTACTCAATATAAGTCATCGCCTTACCATCCTGAAAGTCAAGGTGCCCTTGAAAGATTTCATCAGACACTGAAAAATATGATCAGGTCATACTGCTTTGACACTGAAAAAGATTGGGATGAAGGCATTCATTTGTTGTTGTTTGCCGTTAGAGAATCTGTTCAGGAATCTCTTGGTTTCAGCCCATTTGAGCTGGTATTTGGCCACACTGTGCGTGGACCTTTGAAACTTTTGAAAGAGAAATTTCTCTCAAATGATGAGAGTTCTCTGAACTTACTTCAATATGAATCAGATTTTAAAGACCGGCTGTCTAAAGCTTGTGAAGCTGCTCGGACCAATCTTAAGTCAGCACAAAGGAAAATGAAACGTTGGTATGATGAAAATGCAAAAGAAAGACAATTCATGCCTAGAGACAGGGTACTTGCTCTTTTGCCTATTCCTGGCAAACCACTGCAAGCCAGATATTACGGCCCTTACACTGTAGATAAACAGATTAGTGATGTAAATTACATTGTTAACACTCCTGGGAGACGCAAACAAAAACAGTTATGTCATGTTAACATGCTTAAACAATACATAGATAGGGATAGCTCTTCTGTTACACCAATTAGTGTTGTTAGTTCAGTCCCTCAGGAACAAAGTGAAATGAACTCTGAAGACATGAAATTCACCAAATCTGATCCTGCTTCATCAAAACTTCAGAATTCTGACATTCTAAAGGATCTCGACCAGAAACTTTCACACCTAGATCCAGTCCAAAGAAAAGAACTGAAACAGTTAATTTATCAATATGAACACTTATTTCCGGACATTCCTACAAGGACTGACAAAATTTATCATGATGTGAATGATGAGGACTCACAACCTGTCAAACAACATCCATATAGAATGAACCCAACAAAACAAAAATATCTTAAGGAGGAAATTCAGTATTTGCTGGACAATGATTTGATTGAACCAAGTCAAAGTGAATGGAGTTCACCTTGCATTCTTGTGCCAAAACCTGATGGAACATATCGGATGTGCACCGATTACAGGAAGGTCAATAATTTGAGTAAAACAGACACTATTCCCATACCAAGAATGGATGACTGTATTGACAAAGTTGGAAATTCAAAATATATACCCAAATTTGATCTTCTGAAAGGATTTTGGCAAATTCCTCTCACAGAAAGAGCCAAAGAGGTCTCAGCATTTGTTACTCCTGATGGATTATATCACTATAAAGTAATGCCTTTCGGAATGAAAAACTCTCCAGCAACATTTCAACGCTTAATCAACACCATAATAGCTGGAATCGAGCATTGCGATGCTTACATCGATGATGCCATCACAACAGTGATGAATGGAATCACCATCTTGTAACTATCAAAGCATTCTTTGATAAACTAAGTGAAGCAAAATTGACAATAAACCTTGCTAAAAGTGAATTCTGTCATGCAACTTTAACATTTCTAGGACATTTGACGAAATTTGTTTATTCGCAATCCCAAACCAAATTTCCATAATATCAATGTACATACCAAATTTGTGAAAATCCATTGATGTATACTCAAGTTATCATCTGGAAACGGATGGACGGACGCATGACTGACGGATGGACAGACACACGGATGTCCAACATGAAACCATAATACCTTATCACTATATAGTGGCGGGGTATAATAAAATTATTATCTGTGCAACAATCTTCCAGTATTGCCACAGCAACTAGGACACAAACGTGCTGTAAAAAGGTCAAAGGTCAACCTAGGATCATCATTTGAACAAACTTGGTAGACTTTGAATCCCCAAAGCTATATACCAAGATTTAGCCTCAAAGCTTTCTTGGTTCTGAAGAAGACTTTTAAGTACTTTTTACCATATATGGGCATGTCAGCCATCTTGTTCTTTGATGCCCAACCATGAACAAATTGTCAATATCCCTTCGTTATAAGGTCCCATGTGAATTTGGTGAAAATTGGTCAAGTGGTTTAGGAACAGAAGACATTTAAAGATTACACAATTGTAGACATGTATACAGCCCTTGGGCAAGGGTAGATAATGCCCCGGGGACAAAATTTTGATTGTAACTATAAAGTTTCAGCTATTAGTCTTTAATATATTTTAGGAAAATGATTTTTCAACATTTTCCCCATACAAATGTATGGAGATGCAAATTTGACCTTGCCGCATAAAGGTCAACGGTCAACCTAGGATCATCATTTGAACAAACTTGGGAAACCCTGAGTCCCCAATGCTATATACCAAGATTCAGTCTCAAAGCTTTCTTGATTCTGGAGAAGAAGATTTGTATCCCCCTTAACAGAAGGCTCCACATATAATTTAAAGAAAATTGGCCCAGGGGTTTCAGAGGAGAAGGCGTTCAAAGGTACGAATGGACGGGCGGATGGACAATGGACGGCAAGTGATCACAATAGCTTATCCTGAACCCGTGAGCTAAAAATATCAGTACTTTTCAGTTTAAAAAAGTGCCTTATCTGCAGCTATGGGATTTGAGTTTGGTTTGGGGTTTTACAGCCCAGTCAACACTATAAAGGCCATGCTGTGCCTGTCAGTTTACCTAACCACACTTTTACTGGGTAGTCTTAGCCCTCTAAGTGGTTAACATGTACTTATACACAAACATTCATTTGCCAGAGACTGACAACTGCCCTTCTTGAATCAGCCAAAGGATGAGAATGAGTGTAGAGCATATTTCATGATCAATCCCCATAAAAGAATGTTGCTGGACCTGGTGAGGATCCAACCAATGACCTCCTGATCAACAGTCAAACACGCATCTGACTGAGCCATTGAGGTCTGTAAAATTGGCGAAAAATAAAGGAAATTATGGATGCTCAAGAAAGAGTTGCCCCCTCAAAAGGATAAAATAAAATCTGCATTTTAAAAGTTAACGTTTTACATGTAAATGCATATGAATAATCTAAAACATTTTTATCTACTGTTTACACTGATCTAATTTTAGCTGCTCTAAGCTATATTACAAATTTCCGTTTCTATATTTAATACATAATGATATCATGACTTCCTGTTTCTATATTTGAAGCAGCATATTTTTTTGTTATATAAAACAGCTTCCAACTTAGTACAAAATAACAAAGCACAATTAATCATGATCTATAATAGTCACATGAATTTTGAAAAGTTCAGTGAAATGCTACTATATAAATAAACATATTTCTATACAGAACTATACCTCTACTAGTAAATTTGGGGCTGGGGGAGGATCTAAGTGTAGGTGAGTCACATTTAAATTATCAATTGTTAGAGTTCTTATCAAGATCTTCAGTTTGACACCAAACATGGCTATGTATGAAGGTTCACCACTGATAATCCTCTCCTCTAGTGTGTGTATGTGTGTGTGTGTGTTTGTGTGTGTGCGGGGGGGGGGGGGGGGGGGGGGGGGGGGGGGGGGGGGGCGGGGAGGGTCAAGACTCGTCATCTTTTGCACTTATCAAGACCTTCATTTTGATAAAAATATACCGCCATGAATGGAGCTTTATCTCAAATGACCCATAATTGCAAGTGAGATCTATATCAGTAATCTATAATTGTGTAAGTCAAAACTTAGATTTGACGTGGCTATGCTTGGAGGTTGGCCTTTAATATCTCTTTCATGTGGATGGTGGTGAGGTTAAGGGTTCTAGTGTTGTTTGTTCTTTGTGGGGGCTGTTCTCTTCAGGGCTTATTTTCATGTTTTATTCTGTTGATTGTCTCACTATTCTGTATGGTACCATATATACCGTAAGTATTTGGACAGACAGGCCTGAGCAAACAGTGGAGACCTAGACTGGATGCTGCATGATGCTGTGCCTCATCAAGATCAACACTATTTGCCACTCATCCAGCAATTTTTAGACATGGGTAGTAAATTGTACTTGTTCAAATTTGAGATGTTGGGGAAGGACCACAGTCATAGAACACAGTCTACCAGTGATATAAGAGGAGGAGTAAACTTCAACAGACAACTCACACATTACAAATCAATGAAATAGAAACTACAATAGACAACTCACACATTACAAATCAATGAAATAGAAACTACAATAGACAACTCACACATTACAAATCAATGAAATAGAAACTACAACAGACAACACACACATTACAAATCAATGAAATAGAAACTACAACAGACAACTCACACATTACAAATCAATGAAATAGAAACTACAACACACAACTCACACATTACAAATCAATGAAATAGAAATTACAACAGACAACACACACATTACAAATCAATGAAATAGAAACCATTACAAATCAATGAAATAGAAACTACAACAGACAACACACACATTACAAATCAATGAAATAGAAACTACAACAGACAACACACACATTACAAATCAATGAAATAGAAACCATTACAAATCAATGAAATAGAAACTACAACAGACAACACACACATTACAAATCAATGAAATAGAAACTACAACAGACAACACACATTACAAATCAATGAAATAGAAACTACAACAGACAACTCACACATTACAAATCAATGAAATAGAAACTACAACAGACAACTCACACATTACAAATCAATGAAATAGAAACTACAACAGACAACACACAGATTACAAACCAATGAAATAGAAACCATTCAGCTCCCCCTTCCCCAACAAGGTGCTTACAATGACATATACAACCTTCTGTAATTACTCTAAGTATCTGGACACCTCAACTCCCAACCACACTTGTTTCTTAAATTTGAACATAAGGATGGGCAACGGTGGCGACGTGGACAGGATCCATTTCAAGGTAACGTTGTTGACAAAACTGGAATGTTTGATGGTGGATCCATTATGGTGTGGGGCTGCTTTAGTCATGACCACAAGTTTGATCTTGTACTGGTTAGACAAACTTTGACACGTCTCCACCAAACAAGTGCATGCACGTCCGTAAATCGTAACAGAAAACGGCTCTCGTCTGACCGACTGCCCAGGATTGTTTCCATGATCAGGCGTCAAAAATGTTTGACAGCGAGGGCGAAGTGCCTTCAATCTGGCCTTGTTAAGTAGCCAGTTAATAGTTCTGGTACTGGCACACACATTAGGATTTTGCCACTGTTGACAAGGTTCAGAACAAGAAGCCTTAGGATCATGAACAGCCGATCATACAAGCACTCTATTGCTGGCTGCAGAATAGTCTTGGTCTGTCATTTTGAGATGATTTTTTGATGAACGATAAATGTCAGACCAATGGACGGGGATGTCATTGATTTGGCGATACTTTGCAATTAATCGGCTTACTTGGCCCTGATTTATCCCAAAGCATCTGGCAATTACAGTCTGAGTTTGGCCAGCCTCACACATACCGATTATGTGCCAGCAGTCCTTAATTTGCAGAGAACGATGCATCATGATGTCTTCTTATCAAACTTGAAATTTTGGTACTTGAGGGAAGCCCAAGACAAACGTAAGCCATATGCAGTACATTTTGTATCAGCAAAAAAGCATGCTATTGTTTTATCAAATGCATATAGGACAATTTATACCATGTTAAACAAATTATATCAAATACGCAAATTTTCTTACTTTTGCTGATTTTCAAAAAATATGATAAATTTTGGCAAGGGGTACAGTATGTTGAAAAAAATACTGGTAAGTGAAAAACAGGCTCTCATAAGACTGTTATGTGATAACTGACCTAAAGGGAACTGATCCACTTTCAAAGGAGGATTATATTGTTTTGTCTCCCTTCTGTAAAGGGGTCTACACTAATAGGAAAGAAATGACTCCCCTTGTCAACCCTCTGAAAATGGGTCTTCTTTAAAAGGTAAAAAGTTTCTCCCAAGGGGAGCAAATTGTGTCCTTTTAGAGTACATCCCTTTTCAGAAGGGACTTCTTGTACAAGGCAACAAACAGGGAGTCACAAAAATTGTTTCCCTTGCAAAAAAGGCAGAAAATCCACCAAGTGTATCCACAGGGAATAATAAAGTACAGTTGACTCTCATTATCTTGACTTTGCTTATCTCGAATAAGCGCTTATCTCGAAGTGAGAATCTGTCCGTGTTTTACCGTGGAAATCTAACAACAGGAAACAAAAATATTGTAGAAAAGAGGAGAAATTGCTCCTAATTTCTCCTCTTTTCCACAATGTGTTCAATATATCTCTAACTTCAGGAGTTAAATTTGTGAAATGTGGTTTGTTCGCTTTATTGTTTTCCTCAATTCTGCAAATCTGATATGTCGAAGTACGGATATCTCAAAGTATTTCAGAGAGTCATGTGGACTTCAAGATAACTAGAGTCGACTGTATTATTATTCACAATATGTGTGTGTACAGCTGTGTGTGTGTGTGTGTGCGTGTGTGTATGTGCGTGTGCGTGTGCGTGTGTGTGTGTGTGTGTGTGTGGTTCATTATTCCAAGAAAAGCTCACCTTGACTCCTTTGGTCCTCATGCCTGGCACCAGCTGGCTGTGCCTTTCCTGGCAGCAAAGCAGCCTAGTAGGAAACAGAAAAAATGGAACAGTTACAACCTAGTTTTGTTGTATAACAGAAGCTTACAACCAAACCCTACACTTTTCTTTTTTGACCCTTAAAGCTCCATTCAAAATTGTAGCAATCAACATTCAAAATATTTTTTTTTTATTTTTCCGATAAAAATAAGGCTAAACACACTCTTGCAAATTGTCTATCTAGCCATCTCTAATCTTTGTTGGTCACTAACAAAATGTATGTACCTTAAATATTTAATTATAGAACAGTGCAGGCCCTGATTAGACTGTGTGGATCACCTGAGCCTATGCTAGTCACTAACATAATGTATGGACCTTAAATATCTTATTATAGAACAGTTTAGACCCTGATTAGACTGGATCACCTAAGTCTATGCTGATCACTAACATAATATATGGACCTTAAATATCTTATTATAGAACAGTGTTGCAGGCCACCTGAGTCAATGCTGGTCACTAATGTCATTTTTATGGACCTTAAATATCTTATTCTAGAACATTGTAGACCCTGATTAGACTGTGTCAATCACCTGAGTCTATGCTGGTCAATGTATGGACTTTACATATCCTGTTATAGAACAGTGTATACCCTGCTTAGACTGTGGATCGCCTAAGTCTATACTGATTACTAACATAATATATGTACTTTAATTATCTTATTACAGAACAGTGTAGACCCTGATTAGACTGTGCTGATCACCTGAGTCTATGCTGGTCACTAACAAAATGTATGGACCTTAAATATCCTGTTATAGAACAGTGTAGACCCAGCTTAGACTGTGCGGATCACCTGAGTCTATGCTGGTCACTAACAAAATGTAAAGACCTTAAATATCCTGTTATAGAACAGGGCAGACCCTGCTTAGACTGTGCGATCCACCTAAGTCTATGCTGGTCACTAACAAAATTATGGACCTTAAATATATAGGATCTTACATGAGTGGTCATTTAGAATGAAATTTATGAAACGAGTTTGGGTAATTTTGATATTTTGCCAGCCTTGGAGAGCAAAATACTGAAATTACCCAATGAGTTTCATAAAATTCATATTAAATGACCACGAATGCAAGATTTTGGTTATCACATGGCCCTTCTGATGACAAAAAATGCACAAAATATATTAAGATAACGGCTTTCCATAGCTAAGCGGAACAACTCGCTACCAAGGATTCAATAACACTACTGAACAAAAATAGTTCGCATATTATTTGATAAGTACTGAAAATAACTAGAAACAAGATGATGACATACTTTAATACATATTTGAGCTAACAAATATTTCATTTGAATAAATCAATTCAAAACTTAATATTCAACTGAACAATGTCATTCAGCAAGTCAATACGTCACTAAGAATCTGTAGGGAAATCTCCCAAAGTCAGCTGTCATATTTAAAGGTCATTGACCTTGATCATTACAGTTTATATGGTTTTTGATACACTCAAGTAAATAACAGATTTCAAGAATATAAAACATTTTAACTGTAGTTTGGATTATAATTTGACACATTTATTGCATGTTTGAGTCATGTTAGCCTCCAGTGCTTTTTTGAAGGAGGTGAATTTTTTTTTTTTTCATTGACTGTTTGACAAAATCGATGTTGAAAAAGCCAGGAATTTTAACCACCATGAATATTTCTGGTAACCGTGTTATTCATATTGTGATTGTGATTGTGTTGTGTCTTCCCCTTCCATCAGCCTGACATTTATCATTGATCTCAAAATCATCTCAAAATTGAATGCAGGATCTGTTTCAAAAGTGAAAGTTGTATCGGCGACACCATCTTGGTTGCTATCAATAAGCGGAGTAATATGAATATTAATGAGGGTGATTAGGCTAACCAATGGGAAGCCTTGCAGGTGTTATTACACATGTGGTTATATGATTTTTATGACATGGGTTATTTCACCGAAAAACTTTACTGTCATGTGATAAATCCTGTTATAGAGCAGTGTAGACATTGATTAGACTGTGTGGATCAGTTGAGTCTATGCTGGTCACTAACATAATGTATGGGCTTTAAATATTTTATTATAGAACAATGCAGATCCTGATCAGACTGCGCAATCACCCGAGTCTATGCTGCCTGTATTTGTCAGAAAGTATTTATCTATTTGGAGAGGTTCATATATATAAGGACCGGTAAATTAACTCAAAACAAAAAGTTGACTATTGTACATAATACCAACTGAGACAAGTTCCACACAAATTTGACACCTAGACCCAGATAAGAGGTGGTATCAGGAAAATATTTTCTTACTTCTCCACGAAAACATACATGTATGTTGCAGGTACTCATTAGAGACATCTAGGTGAGGAGCTTCTAATGAGTACCACAACATATGTTTTTGTGGAGAAATAACAAAAATATCAATACTTTTTGGCCGACTAGAAATGGTTCAAAAGAACAGGGATGCTCCTGCCTGAAAAACTTACATGCAAATTGCTAACGCCATCTCGGATGTGGATGGAAACTGAGGGACAGGGATAACACTGTATGTCCTTTCCATCATTCTTTGAATAATGGGGGCATAAAAAAGTGCCTTATTTGAAGCTATGCTGTTTACTTTGGTATAGCACAATTGAGTTGGATCGACATAATCTGAAAGACTATTAGCATCAACGTAGCTCCAGATAGGAGGAGGTATTCAGATAATATTTTGCAGGAAAACATAATTATGTTGTGGGTACTTATCAGAAGCGCCTTACCAGGTTTTCTTCTTTGTGCACAAAAGAACATATATTGTGGGTACCTCATCAGAAGCACCTCAGTGAGGCACTTCTAATGAGTACCCATAACATGTCTTCCTGCACAAATAAGAAAAATATCAATACTTTTCAGTAGAAAAAGTGGTTTATCTGCATTATTTTAGCATTTTGTTCACAGGTGAGATCATAAACAAGAGGGCCAAATGGCCCTATATTACTCACCTGAGTTTTAGTGGCTCATTGTTCAAATTGTACATGTAGTGGTTATTTACTAGATGCCAGTAATTGACAAATGACTTCTTGAATCAGTGAGAGGGGAGAGAATGACTGTTGAAGTTATTTCATGATCAATACTCATGAAGATATGTGGCCTTGTTGTGTTATTGTCTTAAACAAATAATCTTGCTAGAGGTCACCAAAGGAATATTTCTGCCAAATTATACTGAAATTGGTACAGAGGAGTCTAACAAGAAACCTTTTAAATTTTCAATACAGATATAAAGGGGAAATAAGCCTTGCCTTGTGGCCATATTTTCATGAACAATCTTGCTAGAGAGTCATCAAAGCAACAATACTGCCAAGTTATATAGATATTGGTCCAATGGTTTCAGACAAGAAGACTTTTTAAATTTTTTCATATACAGTCAAACCTGTGTCAAGCAAGAACCTAGGGGAAAGCAAAACGTGGCTGCTTAAGACATGTGCTTGCTTAATGCAGGTAAATTTACACTTATTTGGTTTTTAAAGTTAACAAAATTGTGGCCATTAAAGAGCTTGATACAAGTGGCCACTAAGACATGTTCGATTGTAGATATATAGGGGAAATTATGCCCCACCCTTTGGCAGTCATTTTTTCTAATGAATCATGATGGGTTGGACCATCTTGGTACAGGGTGACCAAAGCAATGTTTCTGCCAAATTATATCAAAAACAGTCTAGTGGTTTCTGACAAGAAGATTTTTAAAGTTTTCTTTATAGATATATAAGCAAAATAAGTCCCACCCACGCCTCCCTTGGCAGCCATGTTTTTTGACGAATCATCACAGCTTGAACAATCTAGGTACAGGGTTACCAAGGAAACATTTCTGCCAAATTATATTGAAATCAGCCTATGGTTTCTGACAAGAAGAATTTTAAAAGTTTTCTATATAGATATAAAGGGAAAAAAAGCATCACCCTCTTGCGGCCATGTTTTGACAAATCATCACAGTTTGAACTATCTTGCAACAGGGTCACCAAAGGAACATTTCTGCCAAATTATATTGAAATTAGTCCATTGGTTTCTGACATTTAGATTTTCAGAGTTTTCTATATAGATATATAGGGGAAAATAAGCCATGCCCATTGATGGTCATGTTTTTTGCTACTCATGATCGCATGAACAATCTTGGTAGAGATTCACCAAAGGAACATTTCTGCCAAAATATATTGAAATCAGTCCAGCAAATTCTGACAAGAAGATTGTTAAAGTTTTTTATATAGATAAATAGGAAAAATAAGCCCCGCTCCCTGGCAGCCATGTTTTTTTAATCAAACATCACGGCTTGAACAATTTTGGTACAAGGTCACTAAAGGAACATTTAGGCTAAATTATACTGAAATTGGTTCAGCTGTTTCTGACAAGAAGACTTTTAAGTTTTCTATATAAATATATAAGGAAAATAAGCCCTGCTCCTGGCGGCCATGTTTTTTGACAAATCATCACAGCTTGAACAATATTGGTAGAGGGTCACCAAAGGAAGATTTCTGCTAAATCAAATTGAAATTGGTCCACTGGTTTCTGACAAGAAGATTGTTAAAATTTTCAACATGGATATATAAGGGAAAATAAGCCCCACTCCCTGGCGGCCATGCTTTTATACAAATCATTAGGCCTTGAACTATTTTGGTAGAGGATCACCAAAGAAACATTTCTGCCAAATTATATTGAAATTGGTCCCGCAGTTTCTGGTAAGCAGAGTTTTAAAGTTTTCTAAATAAATATATAGGGGATAATAAGCTCTGCCCCTGGCGGCCATGTCTTTTGACAAATCAAAATGGCCAAAACAATTTTGGTAGAAGGTCACCAAGGAATATTTCTCCTAAATTATATTGAAATCAGTCCAGCAGTTTCTGACAAGAAGATTTGTTGTTTTTTTTTCATTTTGGTTGCCATGGTAACCAGAATTCTGGAAGAATTCCAAATGTTTGAACAATTTTCAGTCAGTGTCACCCAAGGATCATTCCTGTGAAATTTGGTTAAAATTGTCTCAGTGGTTTAGGAGGAGATGTCAAATGTTAACAGACGATGGAAGCTGCCAGACAACTGGCCTATCAAAATAGCTCACCTGAGCCTGTTGTGCTCAGGTGAGCTAAAAATGTTGATCATCCTGAGTGATCTAATTGGCGATATTGTAAGAGGCCCCCCTTTAGTGGTATAGTAAAGTGGTACCATACAAACTTTTATACAAGAGGCCCATGGGCCACGGCTCACTCACCTGAGTGACATAGCCACTGCAGATATGCAGATGTTATGCAACGTCCAATCCTATCATCACAACTAATGAAAGGATCATCATTTCAGCAGTTCTTAGTTTTGAGGAAGAATATATGGGCCTGACGTATTCAGCACTTTGGCAGGGAAATATAATAAACATAAACAAGACAGTGGCCATCTTAGATTTCAAATCAGAACAATTTTAGCTACTGTTGATCTACAAGTCAACTCAATACTTCCAATATAAATGTATATGGCCCATACAAATGCATGGGGAAGCAAATTTGAGCTTGCCATAAAAAAAGTCAAACCTCAACATAGAACCATCATTTTAGCAATTTTGGTAGATCTCCTGTCCCCCATAATTTGTGCAAAGATTAGGGCCCAGGGCTTATTTGGTTCTGGAGAAGCAGATTTTTAAAGGTTTTTACCATATATGGGCATGGCAGCCATTTTGATCAATGCCCATTTTTGCCCATTTTTGCAATCTTTCGTTCTCCTGCGCCAAGGAGGCTCCACATGAAATTTGAGCAACATTGGTCCAGAGGTTTCAGAGAAGTCATTTGAAATTATGAACATTTTTTCCATACAAATATATGGGGCCCATACAAATGCATACAGAAGCAAACTTGTCCTCACCTTAAAAAAGTCAAATGTCAATGTACGACCATCATTTTAGCAACTTTGATAGACCTCCCGTCCCTGATGGTTTGTGCAAAGATTCAGCAAAAAGGCATCCTCGGTTCTGAAGAAGTAAATTTTTAAAGGTTTTTACCATATATGGGCATGGCAGCCATCTTGGTCAGTGGACGGCAACTATTTTAGCAATCTTTCATTCCTTGCTCCAGGGAGGCTCCAAATAAAATTTGAGCAACAATGGCCCAGAGGCTCCAGAGGAGAAATCGTTTGAAATTCTCAACATTTTTCTCATACACATGCATAGGGAAGCAAACTTGACCTCTCCGCAAAAAGGTCAAATGTCAATGTATGACCATTATATTAGCAATTTTGGTAGACATCTCGTCCCCAATGATTTATGCAAAGATTCAGCAACAAGGCATCCTCGGTTCTGGAGAAGAAGATTTTTAAAGTTTTCACCATATATGGGCATGGCGGCAATCTTGGTCAATGGATGGCAACCATTTTAGCAATCTTTCATTCCCCTGCCTTAGGGAGGCTCCAAATGAAATTTGAGTAACATTGGCCCAAAGGCTCCTGAGAAGAAGTCATTTTAAATTCTCAACATTTTTCCCATACAAATCCATAGGGAAGCAAACTTGACCTCGCCATAAAAAGGTCAAATGTCAATGTACGACCATTAATTTAGCTATTTGGGTAGACCTCCAGTCCCTGATAATTTATGCAAAGACTCAGCCACAAGGCATCCTTGGTTCTGGAGAAGAAGATTTTTAAAGGGTTTTACCATATATATGGGCATGGTGGCCATCATGATCAATGGAAAACATTTTAGCAATCTTTCATTACCCTGCCCCGGGGGGTGGCTCCAAATGAAATTTGAGCAACATTGGCCCAGAGGTTCTAGAGGAGAAGTCATTTGAAATTCTGAACATTTTTCCCATACAAATGCATAGGGAAGCTAACCTGACCTCGCCGTAAAAAGGTCAAATGTCAATGTAGACCATTATTTTAACAACTTTGGTAGACCTCCCGTCCCCAATAATATATGCAAAGATTCAGCCATAAGGCATCCTTGGTTTTGGAAAAGGAGATTTTTAAAGGTTTTTACCGTATATGGGCATGGCGGCCATCTTGGTCAATGGACCGCAACCGTTTTAGCAATCTTTCATTACCTTACCCCAGGGAGGCTCCAAATGAAATTAGAGCAACATTGGCCCAGAGGTTCCAGAGGAGAAGTCATTTGAAATTCTGAACATTTTTCCCATACAAATGCATAGGGAAGCAAACTTGACCTCCCGTAAAAAGGTCAAATGTCAATGTACGACCACTATTTTAGCAATTTTGGTAAACCTCCCATCCCCAATGATTTATGCAAAGATTCAGCCACAAGGCATCCTCGGTTCTGGAGAAGAAGATTTTTAAAGTTTTACCATATATGGGCATGGTAGCCATCTTGGTCAACGGACCGAGACCATTTTAGCAAAATTGGCTCAGGGGCTTCAGTGGAGAAGTCGTTTGAAAATGTTAACTAATGACAGACGCACGTCCGGACGGATGCATGGACGGACAACGGACGAAAAGTGATCACTATAGCTCATCCTGAGCATAGCTCAGGTGAGCTAAAAATACTGTTAATGTAAACCATCTGACCATAATAACCCTAAGTATTAGGGCAGATACGCCTTTGCAAACAATGAAGACCCAGAATGCTGCATCTGATCAGGGTCTACACTGTTTGTCATAGCAGTATTTTAGACATATCAAGAGGTAGAAGGATGGACTATTTCAAATTTATAGCAAGTAGATTAAAAGCCCCAATACTTAGAGTAAATACCATATCAAAAGCATTTTAATGAAATTTTATTTTTTGAATATCTTAAAACTTTGAGTTTGGTTTCTGTAACATATGTAAAAACAAAGAAACAGTTTCTGAAACTTGATTCAAGTATCCTTTAGACAAGCTATGAGATGGCTATTTTCTTTAGCTATATTGAACGTATTAAGTATGCTTTATAATCAATTAAATTCTTAACTGCTAATATATTGAATGTATTAAGTACACTTTATAATCAATTAAATTCTTAACTGCTAATATATTTTGATTGATTGTGTTGGGGTTTCACCACACATCAACCCTTGTAGCTCATTTTGTGTCGTCTCCCAGAGAAAGGGAGAAAAGAGATAGTAGAGGACATGAAAGAGAGGGACAGGGAAGAAAGAGGAACTGGAATGAAAGTGAAAAAACAGAAGATATAAAAAACATTCCCCCTCTACCCTTACCTGCTACAAGGATAGCATGCCTTGCCCAACTGTAAGCCAATATCAGTTGGATGCCCTGGTGACGTAAGATACCCAACACCTTCGCCGCACGCAAACATTTCTTTGACTGCATAAGATTCCTTTATAAAGCATTCAGACTTGAACATTCTCATTTAGAAATACCACAAAAATTTTATAGAGTACACATACATGACTCCAAGATATCTATGAGTGGATCCCTAATGAGCGCTGTATATTTTAGCCAATCTTTTAAATCTAAATGTTTCAACTGATTATGGAACTGAGATTGCATTACCATATCTACTCTAAGTATTGGGACACTTAACTCCTTACCATACTTGTTCAAAAATTTGAAAACATGTTGATGTGTCTAAAATAGTGCTGGATGAGAGACAAACAGTGTAGACCTGATCAGATGCTGCATTCTGTGGTATCTGATCTGGATCTACACTGTTTGCTGAGGCCTGTCTGTCCCAATATTAAGGGTTATTATGGTAATTTGTGCATTCCTGCACATCAATATGCCTCTGAAAAGGGGTCTACTCTAGGGAGCAAATTCATTCCTTTTAGATTAACCCTTCTCTTGCTGAACACCTCATGCCCTGTCTTAGCAAACAGTGTAGATTCAGATCAGTTGGCTTCTTCATCTGGATCTTCTTCTTCTTCTGGATCTGCACTGTTTGTCATTAAATATGTGAATTTCTATACAAAAATCAGGATCAAGTTATCTGATTGGCTGGAAATTAGAAGTGGGCATGGCATCTTAATTTATTCAGCATGACAAAGGTTAAATGCCTTTTCAGAAAGAGGCAAAACTGATCTGACATAGTTGCCTCCCTTGAAAGTGTATCCATGCACCTTAGGTCCAGTTTAACCTGCACACAGGCCTTTTCTACCCATGCTTACAGACTCTGAATGCTCTAGGACTTACAGACTCTGAATACTCTAGGACTTACAGACTCTGAATGCTCTAGGACTTACAGACTCTGAATGCTCTAGAACTTACAGACTCTGAATGCTCTAGGACTTACAGACTCTGAATGCTCTAGGACTTACAGAATCTGAATGCTCTCATCAGTTTAGGTATTAGCAAATCAGATCTGAGTATTTGCTGCTCATTTGTGTGAAGAACCTTATTGCTGGATACAATCTTATTAGCAATAGTATCATTTGCACAGGGTTATAATCTATTTTGAGTAAAAGACTCTGGATGTGTGCTCTTGTTTATCAGAGATACGTAGCTGCAGTTTCAAGATAATGATCAGGATTAAACAAAACTTAATTTGAATAAAAGTCTTCGAGTCATGATATAATTGTGACAGTCAAACTTATATATTTTATCATCCCACTTTATTACACATGAGCCAGGGCACAGCATTTCAAAGAAGATTGCATGTTTGCTTGTTTGTGTTGAGGTTTTACAGTCCAGTAAACCAAATGGGGTCATGTCCAGCGCCGTCAGTTTACCTGACCACACTTTTACTGGGCAGGCTTAGTCCTCAAAGCAGTTAACCAGTAATGTGCACATTCTCTCGCCAGAAACTGACAACTGCCCTTCTTGAATCAGCAGAAGGGAGAGAATGACAGTATTAAATATTTCATGATCAAATCTCCACGAAAGAATGTTGCCGACCCGGCGGAGGACAAAACCGGCACCAGTCGGACGCAAATCCAACTGAGCCACTGAAGCAGGCTGAAGATTGCATGCGTGCCTAGCAAAGACTCACATCAGCCTGCACATCTGCTCAGTCTGATCAGAGTCTTCCCTGTCCGCCTGAAGATGCTTTGGATCTTTGACTACCCACAGAGTTCCCTTCAAAGACTGATCAGACTGCATGCATGCATAGCCTGATCTAAATCTTCCCTTGGCACACATACAATTTGCATGCTGGGTAAAAATTTCAGCTGACAACATTCTGAAATATATTTCTTCTTTGTCCTAGAAAATAGGATCTGACACTTCATGCAAATTGTCTAGGAGACAATTTGCATGAAGTGTCAGATCCTATTTTCTAGGAAAAATAAGAAAAATATAACCAATTTGTGGTCAGCTGAATCTTTGTTTGTTTGTGTTGAGGTTTTACCGCCCAGTCAACCCAATGGGGTCATGTCGAGTGCGGTCAGTTTACCTAACCATATGTTTACCGGGCAGGCTTAGTCCTCTAAGCGGTTAACCAGTATTGTGCACATTCTTTCCCCAGAAACTGACAACTTGAATCAGCGGAAGGGAGAGAATGACCGTAGAAAATATTTCATGACCAATCTCCACGAAAGAATGTTGCCGACCTCGGCGGGGGTTGAACCCGCGACCTCCTGGTCTCGTCAGACGGCACATCCAACTGAGCCACCGAGGCCGGTGTCAGCTGAATCTGCCCATAGCGTGGTAAGTGTTAAAAGTCCTGGTACACTGGCCTTGCAATAAATTCTCAAACCATGCTCTTTAATTATCATTTCAGGTTGTATAAAGGAGCAACCCAGTGAAGGACACAGCAATGAGGGATAACTAGGTCAGATTATGGCTGTCACAATGAGTGGAAAATATGGCAAATAGGATAACCAGGTCAGCAACTGGGAAAAGGAAGCACAAGGGGTCCTGGCAGTATAGGAGCAGGTATCAAGGTCAACAGCAGGAAACAGGTCAAGGAGGTGAGAGGGAGTTGTTCTCAGAGGCAGAAGGTAAAAGGAAATCCAATGCAGACAGAAGCATGGACTGATCTAAACCCTTGCTGTTCATACATGCTTGAAGACAGAAACTTTGTGCTGTAATTTATTTTCTTTTTGTTTTTTTGAACCATTACACCAACTTCTGTTTGAAAAAAAAAATCTGTGCTATAATAGGAAAGTTAGAAATAAATGTATTTTAACTGAAAAGTGTTTCATTCCTAAAATTATGCTTACCATATTTACCCTAAGTATTGGGACACCTTATCTACTTACTATACTTGTCCTAAAATTTGAAATAGTTCATTCTTCTACCTGCTAATGTGTCTAAAGTAGTGCGGAATGTATGGCAAACAGTGAAGACCCAGATCAGGTGCCACATTCTGTGACGTCAGACCTGGTCTAAACTGTCTGCATAAGCCTTTCTGTCTCAATACTTAGGGTTATTATGGTAGTTCATAATAGACAAGGTCTGTTGCTAGGTAAGACAGCTTGACTGAACTTGTGCTTCTCTATCAGATCTTTGGCACAAAACTTTGACATAAAATTTCTAAGTCCGTGACCTTGACCTCTAGGTCATGAGCAGGGGTGTAGATAGTGCTCAATAAAATTTTGGACCAGCATCTATAATCATATCAAATATTAACTAAATCCATCTGAGGATTTAGAAAGTATAATGTCTTAAAAACTTTGACGTAAAACTTTTAACATTTTTGTTAATGCCGCTGCCAATGCCAACAGTAGTGCAATAGCTCTTCTTGCACTTTCATACAGGTCAGCTAAAAACAAAATGAGCTTAACACAATTCAATGAAGGCCCAGCGGGCTCGGCCTGTACATCCAGTTGGATCAGTTACCTAACAGACGCTTTGAATACTGCACTATCTGCCATTCAGTCAGCATGTGACATACCAGCAGATTAAGTATGGTGTAGGAGTTGTGGTAATCATTCAGGATAATTAAGAAATAGTTTCAGATAAGAGAAGGTATCCACATAATATTTACATATTTCTCCACAGAAACATATGTTGTGGGTACACACTAGAAGTGCCTTGGATAGGTGCTTCTAATGAGTACTCACTACATAAGGTTTTGTAGAGAAACAGGACAGCTGTCAGAACTTTTCAGTTGAAAAAGTGTTTTATCTGGAGATATTTTATGATAGTTGAGCCCAGCAGATAGATAAGAGGATACCCAGACAGTTTTCTTATGTCTCCAAGAAAATATGAGTTTAGTTTATCTGGCCATAAGGCGACAAAAATGTATCAAGAATTAAGGGTTATTTGGAGCTGTTTGTTGCACTCTGATGCTTTTATTTAAAGACAACATTTACTATACTATATCAAAAGTTATAAGTAAATGTATATCTTTAAGACATTTAGCTTGTTCTTTTGCTGTTTACTTTCACTGTAATATGTGGAGCAACCACTAAATCATCTGTGGGAGATTGCATCTGTGACCAGCCCAGTCAGCAAGGACTTTTATTTAGGGTAATTACTGTTATATATAGAGGAACATGACCCACCTTATAAGAATCAAGGACGTCTTGTCCAAGGAAGATATAGAGAAACATACAATCTAGAGAATGGCGTACATATTTCTGTTTATTTAAGGTAAACACTATAAAAAGAAGAACACAACCCACCTTGTAAGCATCAAGGACATCTTGTCCAAGGTAAGTATAGAGGAACAGACAATCTGGAGAATGACGGACATGTTCAAACAATGGTTCATCATCAGCACTCCAATCTTTAAGACCAATACCACACATGTGACAGCGAATCAAGTCAAGGCGACCTGAAACATTTCAATGGTAAGATTCAAATATGTTTTATTTTCTTCACAAAAATGTTAGCCTTTAGCAGTCAGCGGGGTAACTGTTTTCTGTAACATTTTTATTGCTAGATAGCTCGAGGTAAATAGAGATTATTATAAGTCAATTTTCATATCATATACCCTATCAACCCAAGTCACCCATAAAAGCCTGAGAGACGAAGGCCGGAGGAATGATACTGGTCCAGGGTTGATAATGAATATGATACGAAAACTGCCATATCATAATCTATTTATCATATATTTTTCTTACTGACACATTTACCAAATTCATATCAATTGATATTCATATCAATACAAGATGTCAGATGACAAGCGGCACTAGCAACATGTTTTAGAATAGAACAGAACAGCTAAAAGTTCTGAGTGTTCCAAATGTTGTCATACCACCTTTTCTCCCTATGGAGATTACAGGTCACATGGGTGATATGGCTTTTCCTCCCAAGGGGGTGATACGGCATTTAGCTAATTTAGCCCGATCTAGTCTTTTAGCTCTACAATCATGATAGGAGCATAAAACTTGTGTCTTTATTGTAACAAGAGCTCTGCAAGCGGGGCATCATAAGCCTGTAGCAAGTAATCAGATGTAGCACCTTTGCTGACATAGAGGGGTTAGCCAAAAAAAAAGTTTATACAGTTGGACAAACAGGTATAATTCTTTTGCTATTTGGTGGACTGTAACCTCAAAACAATATGCACTGCTTCACATCATGGTCAAACTATAAATCACCTTTCAGCTTGACGGTTGTAAACTGCAGGAGGAATATTGGTGGTCTGTAACCTCAAAATGATATGCTCTGCTCCACATCATGGTGTAACTTTTTGTAACATGCCATGTTTTTCTCTTAGAGAATTTCACCCCCACTAACCTGACTATTACTATATCAAAGTCGGGTTAGTGGGGTATTGCTTTCTCATATGTTTCTGATGACTGAGACCATAAAACTCTGCCCAGTTGCCAATAAAATGATGCTCTGTTATGCTATTAGTTAAGTAATACTGATAAGACAGTTAACTAGAAACCTGCACACAAAATTCTTAAATATAAAACACAATGAAGAAGCTCAAAACCGATACTAAAATCTACATCTGCATCAAAAATTAATCAAATTACAAAATTTAAATGGTTTCCTATGTTAAAAAATAAAGATTTTAACACTATATTTTGCAGTGCAGGGAACCAGTGTTATCAGAGAAAAGTAGTTCCCCAGGTAAATCTGGTAATACCACCTGTTGTGAACAGACTCATTAGTGTAGGAGAGCTGAGGGCAGTAGCCATAAAACATCTGGTTGAATTATCAGTTGAGTATGAATTTTTTTGCCACTTTTTTTCTAAGAGAAAAAGTTGTCATGATGTATCAGCTTAATCGACTGTTATCTATAGGAGGAGTTAGCTAATGAAATTTTCAAAGAGGCATTACAGCTAATATTTCGTGGACTGTAACCTTAAAACAATATGTACTGCTCCACATCATGGTCTAACTATAAACCAATTTTCAGCTTGATCGAATGTAAACTGCAGGAGTTAGCCAGAAACCAAACATTTATTGAAATTTTCAAAGGAACATAGCTCTGCTACTATCCGGTAGACTGTTAGCTCGAAATAATATGCACTGCTCAACATCATCGTGCAACTATTTACAAAGTTTCAGCTTAATATAATGTAATCCACTGGAGGAGTTAGCCAGAAACGAAATGTTTACAGAAGTTTTCAAAGGGGCATAACACTATTAATATTTGGTGTACTATGACCATGAAACAAAATGCCCTGCTCCACATCATGGTCTAACTATAAATCAAGTTTCAGGTCAAACTGATGTATCCTGTAGGAGGAGTTAGCCGGAAAGGAAAAGTTTAAAGAAATTTTCAAAGGGGCATAACTCTGTTAACATTTGGTGGACTGCAATCTCAAAACAATATGATCTGCTCTACATCATGGTCTAACTATAAATCAAGTTTCAGCTTGATCAAATCTAACTTATAGGAGGATTTAGCCAGAAACGAAATGTCTACAAAAGTTTTCAAATGGGCATTACTCTGTTAATATTTGGTGGATTGTAACCTTGAGACAACATGCACTGCTCCACATCATGATCTAACTATATATCAAGTTTCAGCTTGATTGGATGTAAACTGTTGGAAAACTTAGCCGGAAATGAAATGTTTACAAAAATTCCAAAGGAGCATAACTCTGTTAGTATTTGGTAAACTGTAACCTCGAAACAATATACGTTGCTCCACATCATGGTCTAACTATATATCAAGTTTCAGCTTGATCCAATGTAAACTGTAGGAGGTTACAAAAAGTTTACAGACCGACGGGTGGATGCTGAGGTGCATAACATAATATGTCCCGTTTTTCAAACGGGCAAACAAAAAGTACATATTTTAAGTAAATATATGATAAGGCACTTTCCTCAACTGAAAACTATCCATATTTTTCTCATTTCTGCATGAAAACATGTTTTGGGTACCCGCCGACGCACTTCTAACTAGAGCAAGTGCCCAGAGGGTCACAAATACCTCTGGCCAGCGCCATTTCTTAATTATAAAATATTTTGAAGTTAATGATATAAGGCAAGATATAGTTTATAATGTCAGTCTGTGAGTGACACTGATCTATCATCCCAAGTACAACTTCCCTGGAGTAAATAGTCTTCAAGACATGAAGCAAATTTGCTGGGCCATAAAATATAGGTCACTGGCCTACACATACTTAAGAAGAAGATTAATCTGATGGTCACACTGATGCATTATACCAACTATGATGTTAATCCATTAAATAATCTAAAAGATATTAAGCAAAATCACTAGACCATGAAATTTAGGTCATACTGATTTATATTTATATTGAGGTGAAAGTTTGGGTCACACTGTGGCATTATATGTAAAGATGACATTTAGGTATCAAACAGTGGGAGATATAAGACAAAATCAAAGGGCTATGAAATATAGGTCACATAATTCCAAAATATGATAGCAATACATCAAATTGTCTTCAAGATGTAACATAAAATCACTGGACCATGAAATATAGGTCACACTGACCTACATTTACTTTTAGGTCAACTGTTGGATCATACATATTCATAAGACCAAATAATGATGTTCATACATCAATTAACATTCAAGATATGTGGCAAAATTACTGGACCATAAAATATAGGTCAAGGTGATCTACATTTGTTATGCTGCCAATCATGGTGTCACACAGAACCAATATTCGAAGTATCACATTAATCCATGAAATAGTCTTCAAGATGTAAGGCAAAATTGCTGGAGCATGAAAATATGATCACAATGACCTTGACTTTATTACACTGAATGTTGATGTTATAAAACATGTCTGATGTCCAGCCTTCTTTAAGAAGATGTTTGTATAAACAAACTGCAACATACTACTTTATTGAGGCATTAATCCATGAAATCGGCTTCAATATATAATTTAAAATCACTGAAGCATGAAAATAAGGTCACAATGACCTTGACCTTATTACACTGAATGTTGATGTCTGATGCCCATCCTTCTTTAATAAGAGGTTGTTTGTATAAACAAACTGCAGTATACTACTTTATTGGGGGTGTCCTAGATTTTGACCTCTAGCCCTGCCCTGGGGCACAACCCAGGAGTCCATAGATGTAGAATGAAAGAGAACCCTCCCAAGTACCCCCATACCAAATATGAAAAGTTTTCGATCAGTGGCTGCAGAGTTATAAGCAAAGGACAAAAACTTCACGTAAAACTTTGACATAAACATCATACTATTTCTTAAGTCTGTGACCTTGACCTTGGGTCAGCAGCATCAGCAGAATGATGTCAGCTATTCTGTAATCATCTAGTAGTAACACTAACCACACATCAACGTCCTAAAGTGTAAGCTTTCAAAAATATATGCAAAAGGAAAAAAACTTCATGCAAAACTTTGACGCAAAATGTTAACATTTGTACAGATGGACGGACGGATGAACAGACGAACAAAAACGGACGAACATACAGAAAGACAAAAACTATATACCCCTCGACATAATTCGTATGCCAGGGGTATAATGACTATGAGTTCCCACTACATGTGTTTTTGTGCACAAATAATAGAAATATTATCTGGAGCTATGTTACTGTTCGAAATTATTTTTCTCACAATTTATAAATTATTTTCTCTCATAAATCAAGAGTTTACTTTTTTTGGTTTTGAAACAATAACTACTTCTGATTATATGCCTTGAAAATTCATTGCATGCAATTCCTCTTCTTAACTCCAGCAATTACAACAGAAATATAGCCAGTTTTATGATGAAATAAGTGCAAACTGTAAAAGTCCAAACTTACAAATTTCCCAAAAATGCACACAAAAAGTTTCTGATTAGTACATTTTACCTTTGTGTATACTGACTTTCTGAAATATGATTTTGTGATGTTGACCTCAGACCCATTATACAGAATTCAATAATCAGAGAGAAATAATCCCATGATCAGCAAAAATCCAAATTTGAGAAGAAATGAATACAAAATTTGGTGAAACCAGAAAAGTCGAAGAAATAACAAGTCACTTTTTTTTTTTTTTATCTGAAAACAGTTAATGTACAAGGTAATGAGAAACAGTTACTCTCCAGACTGTTGATCAGACATGTCTGTCCAATATTTAGGACAAATTATACAGCAACTCTTTGCAAAGTTGGGGTGATTTAAGACTTCTAAAGTAATTTATTCATTAACTACAAGTTACTAGAGGGGAATTAAGAACATTTTGAGACTAACAGGCTTCTGTAGAAACTATTATAGCTATTAGCATGATTTTTTCATGGACTTCAATCGGGTTCAAACACTTCTGCAACAATGTATATCGGCACCAGAATTTTACAGTGACTTAGTGTACAGATTTAGAAAAATTGTTGGAAAATCTAACTTTTCAGAGCAATTCAGTAAATTAATTAACCATTATAAAAGAACTGGCTATAGCCTGCTTGCCTAGTTATCAACCCAATCATTGTTGATGACTATGCTTCACTCTTTAATTGCACGAAGGCGGTTCCGGCCTCAGATTCAATGAAAACTTTAACCTGAGGGATGGGGCTTGACGATTTGTCTTTGGCTTGGCCTGCCATGGTTCAACTATTGGTTTTCATTTACTCTGTCACACAGCAGAATTAACCATGAGTACTTGTCTTTGTTTATCATAGTGATGAATTTGATTTTTATGCTTTTGCTTTGATGCATTGACTGAGTTGGGGACCCTTATGCAAACCAATTTTTTATGTATGTCTGTATTAAGAGTTGCATCTAGACCTAGGGTGAAGTTGGCTGTCTGTAAAAGTGCTTTAAACAGCCCCCCCACCCCCTGGTGGTTTA
Source organism: Anodontia alba (assembly GCA_964016985.1). Taxonomy (NCBI): domain Eukaryota; kingdom Metazoa; phylum Mollusca; class Bivalvia; order Lucinida; family Lucinidae; genus Anodontia; species Anodontia alba. The sequence continues at coordinate 126,737,582 of OZ024824.1, forward strand.
CTCTAGCTGTTCTAAGCCAGTGGTCCCGGTGTAAGTCTTACTCCTTGATACTTTGTGGTTTATTCTATCAGGGGATTTGTTTTATGCCTTGCCTTGTGCTATTTTGTTCTTGTGTTTTTCTGTCCTTTTAGCATTGCGATTACCTCGCTTGGGGAAGAGAGCTATCTTAGTGCTTTTCATACGTTTGTTCAATTTGTGCTTGTTTGGTTTTGTCTGTTTCCTCTTTCTCTTCATGTCAATGGCCATGTACATCAAAAATTTCAACACAATTGGTTTTAATATAGCTGAGTTACAAGCATTTTAACACACTGAACCTGTATACACTGGTATTATTATTTATTTTAGAGGTAAGGAGGATCCAGGTAGAATGGAAATTAGGTCCTACATAAAGATGCCATGTTCTCTGAATATACCAGCCAAGCAGTTTCTGCAAGAATTTTCCCACCTAAAGCCACTGTTAATAGGTGAGTAAGGGTTTAATAAGGGTGAATCTAGAGTCCCAGATCTACCTCATGTAGTACACTCTGAAATGTCAACATTCTCCTACAACATTGTTGCTGTAGCAGCCATGATAGCAGAAGACTCGAGACTTCCCAAATAGCTGCATCAAGGGTCATTCCATCAGGAAGTGTTCATGAACTAACTAAACCCATGAAATTATGGAAAGTGTATGCCAGGTGGGTACCCCATCTTTTGATCAAGGAGCAAAAAGCCCAAAGGGTGCAATGTGCAAATAATTTCTAAAAACTATAAAAATGCAGAGGAAAGGGTTTAATGAACATCTCACAGGGAATAACACACAGATATATTATTTGAACCTCGAAGGCATAGAAACAACTAGAAAAAGTGTCCATAGGACACGGATGCCCCCACCAAATGCCATTCAGAAAAAGGGTTTATATGTAATTGTAACAGGTATACCATGAAGTTATCATTAAGGCCCGGACACAGTTTACTATATGGAACTAAGTCAAGGGAAGATAATTCAAAAACGAAAAACGCAAGATTTGTCTTCCTTGTTCATGACACATCATCTCAATGTGATGCATGCACCTGTAAAGTTTCATGAATATATTGCATATGGTTTAGGAGTTATGGCCCGGACACGGTTAACTATATGGAACTAAGTCAAGGGGAAATAATTCAAAAACCAAAAATGCAAGAGTTGTCTTCCTTGTTCATGACACAACGTCTGAATGTGATGCATGCACCTGTATAGTTTCATGAATATATTCCATACGATTTAGGAGTATGGCCCGGACACGGTTTACTATATGGAACTAAGTCAAGGGAAGATAATTCAAAAACAAAAAATGCAAGAGTTGTCTTCCTTGTTCATGACACATCGTCTCAATGTGATGCATGCACCCATAAAGTTTCATGAATATATTCCATATGGCCCGGACACGGTTAACTATATGGAACTAAGTCAAGGGGAAATAATTCAAAAACCAAAAATGCAAGAGTTTTCTTCCTTGCTCATGACACATCTTCTCAGTGTGATGCATGCAATGGTAAAGTTTCATGAATATATTTCATACGGTTTAGGAGTTATGGCCCAGACACAGTTAACTGTATGGAACTAAGTCAAGCGGAAATAATTCAAAAACCAAAAACGCAAGAGTTGTCTTCCTTGTTCATGACACATCGTCTCAGTGTGATGCAGGCACTGGTAAAGTTTCATGAATATATTTCATACGGTTTAGGAGTTATGGCCAGGACACAGTTAAATATATGGAACTAAGTCAAGCGGAAATAATTCAAAAACCAAAAATGCAAGAGTTGTCTTCCTTGTTCATGACACATCGTCTCAATGTGATGTATGCACCTGTGAAGTTTCATGAATATATTACGTACGGTTTGGGAGTTATGACCCAGACACGAAGTGGGACGTACGGACGGACAGACGGACGGACAGACAGACGGACAGACAGACGGACAGACAGACTGACAGACGTACGGGACGGACAGGGGTAATACTTAATGCCCATCCGCTATTCTTGGAATAGGCGGGGGATGCCCATCTGCTATTCTTCGAATATGCGGGGGCATAATAAACAGCAGGAAAGAGTAACAATGACCAGTTATTGCAAAAAGAATTCAAAGTTGCAAAACGGTACTTTACACAATTTTCTTCAATTCCTTAAAGGCCCTGTTGTGCTAATATCCAGTTACTTGCAGACCTATTACTGGAAAGTTTTACAGGGACGACAAGGCTCTAAAATCAATTAGACAACATTACTTTAAGTGTCGCCCTTAAACTGGTTTATGAGGTACCTGCCTTATTTATGACAATGTATCTGAACACAAGAGCAATATATTACAGAAGTATTTATGGGATAAGTCAGTCAAGCAAATGTCCCACATCTTGGCCCAACCGGAGTCCCCTTAAGTTTTTTCTCTTTTCTTCGCTGAAAAATGTTGGCATTGGTACAATTCTAGTGGAGCTTTTAGTAGCACGGTGTATCAGTGTCTGCACAGTATACCATGTGAAGACTACTCTGGCTTTCAGGTCATAGATAGCTTGGACAGAAAAGTCTGTTTCTGTTAAGGGTGAATATTTTGAGAGACTGGTGTTGGCAATATGCTAAAATACTTGTTTTTCTATATCTAATATGGACAATCTCAAAATTTCTTGAATTCTCTTCATACATATATGGCAAAAAAATGTCCAAAAATATCAATTACAAACTGTGCAAATGCAAAAGAAACTCAGCCAATATTGTTTACCTCATTTACATTTTTTTTTTTTTTTTCATTCGTCTGTCATTACTGACAATGACCAATCCTAATCAACTGTGTGATGTGTTATTATTTGTGTGTTCTAAGATGGCTGATGAGACCAATCTTAGCTCTAAACTGCCTGTTGCAGATAGAACAAGAGAGGAAGAAAGCTCTGTTGGTGATGCTTTAGCTCTGGCTTTCCGCTGTGCACGTTTCTGCTCAGCTTCGCTGATTCTTTTTGCTTTGTATTCACCAGCTTCCCTTTTTATGAGGCCTCGCCACTTTGTACAATCCTGTGCAATCTGTTCCCATGACTCTGTTGGTATGTTGAAGTCTTTAAGGGAGGCTATGAGTGTGTCCTTGAATCGCTTCTCCTGACCACCATGGGAGCGTTTTTCTACTTGAAGTTCTCCATACAGGATTTTCTTTGGCAAACGTTCATCAGGCATTCTGGTAACATGGCCTGTCCATCTTAACCGTGCCAATTTCAGAAGAGTATGTACACTCTGCATCCCTGCCCTTTTCAGGACTTTTGTGTCTGGAATCCTGTCTTGCCACTTGATCTTTAGAAGTTTTCTAAGACAGCTTGTATGGAAGTGGTTCAGTCTTTTGGCATGCTGTTAGTAAACTGTCCAAGTTTCACATGTGTTCCTCATTTACTATGGATGTGATGTAATGACAATTGGCCGAGTTCCAGGTGAACTGGCCAGATCTTTTTGCTGATTTTGTTAGGAGTTTAATGGCCCAGTCAACACTATTAAGGTCATGTTGAGCTGGTCAGTTTACCTAACCACAATTTTCCAGTGCAAGCTTAGTCCTCTAAGCAGTTAACTAGTAATTGTGCACATTCTTTCACCAGAAACTGATAACTGCCTTCTTGAATCAGATGAAATGAGAGAATGACCACATTAAATATGTGATAAATCTCCATGAAAGAATTTTTCTGACCAGGCAAAGATCGACCTTGTGACCTCCTGGTCACCAGTCAGAGGCCCAACCGACTGACCCACTGAGGCTGCCTATCTCTGTAATTGCAGAATTTGTGATTGATATGTATTAAGATTAATATTAGATCAACAGGTTGTTTTACAGAAATTTTGTTTTGGCCCACCTTCTGCCAATACAGCAGACCTCAGACCTGTAACTGGCGCAATACAAAATTTCTTGATTAACACATTATACGGTAGTTTTGGCCTTAGTCACTCTTATAGTTTGTGTGCACTGACGATGCGATAATGCATGAGAGTGAGTGAGTGCATTATCACATGTACAGGCATAAAACCATGGTACAACTGATTTATCACATTTGCCTGCATGCAGACCAACCACATCATGAAATATTTAATGCTGAATGTAGGGAAATTTGGCTACTATGTGAATATATATTCACTATGAAATTCTGCACAGATAATTGGACTGCTGAAAAACTGCAATTATTTTTTTCAATCTGCAAGTTATCTTCAGTGCTTCAGTAGACAACCTTTTGAAATATACTCAACAAAATAATTTAAGGGCCACATAGTGCAAATTTCCATATATACAAACTTTGGCCAGGTGTATGGGCAAAACCACAGAAGATATCAAAATATCGCTGAATGTTTCTTTAAAAGGAAGCCCTAAAGGAGTAAAACTTTTTGAAATCAAAATTTTCATTTTAAAATTTGCAAAAAAACACTACCTTTTATCAAAAAATTTAAAATTGACATTTTTGCGTCAAAAGTGATGTCTGGGCTCCCAACAGTGAAAATATCAGAAAGAAAGCCTTATTTGTTATAAAGAAATGCACATTTTGCTAAAGGTACCCTCTGCAAATTATTCACTGTCTATGGGGAACATTCAAGGCATTTTTAGCCTCTCAAAGGGTTGGCCTCTTTTTCTGGCCAGATCTGTGTGCCTTTTACTCGAAAGAAAGTTGAGTTTGCATGATTTTGTTGTGACAGAGTATTGTTTTCATTAAACAAAGAAATTTTTCGGTATTGTGAAAAAAGTTCATTTTGGGTAAAACATTGTTGTTGTTTTTTTTTTAAATTCCTGTTTTTCTTTAGAATCTTTTGGTCTGCCGTTGTTGGTGCCATTGACACTTTTGTAGCTGAACATGTTGCGAACATGTTGAGCTGATTGAAATAGGGCTGAGACTTCCAGTTTTGCCCATGAAATAATTTTAAAACTTGAGGGTCGCATTTTAGTGATAATCAAAGGGAAAATAAAACTGGTGGACCTTAAATTATTTTGTTGAGTATATATTTCTTATTCTCTGTGAAAAATGTTAAAAAAAAAAAATAAATCATTGTCGTCTGCCGAATTTTTCCATAGGATGGTAAAGGTTTAATAAATTTCAAATCTATGCAAACCTGTATAAAAGAACCCATTAGAGACCATATTCTCAGGATTCTGTCCGGTAGATGAAGGCCACTGGGCAAAGGATTGTCGTCGTGCATTTTCATCAACATACTGCTGATGGCGTGGTCGTGAAGACAGTCTGCGTAGCTGTTGTGTAGATGTACTGACAGGTTGTATCCTTGGTGTGAAAGAAGACAGCAAGTGTAGATTGCTCTGTTCTGGCTGTGAAGGAAGAGCGTAGCGGTCTCTCGACAGTAATCCTGACGTTTCTGGTGTGGGATCATCTTCACTTGGCTGAAAGTAAATGTATGTTAGTATCAGTGTTGTGTCATAGTTCCAGATAAGAGTGGGTATCAACATAAATTGCTTTCTTATTTCTCCATAAAAACATTATGCTGCGGGTGCCCATCAAACGCCTCACTGAGGTGCTTCTAATGAATATCCACACTATATATATTATTGTTGAGGAAAAAATATCATTATTTTGCAGGTGAAAACAATCACCTTATCTGGAGCTAAGTGTAATAATGCTTACATAAAATTTCAAAAGAGTCCACTTATACTGGCTTCAGTAGGACATAATCAAAGAAATTTGTGCCTGTTTTTGTTACGGTCGTATCTTTTTTTTTTGACTGTCCCTTGTTTTTGTGGCACTCTGCTTCATATTTAGCACTGTAAAATTTCTTTGAACAACAGAGTTTTCTGCCATTTTTTTTTACATCTGGAGACATCTTTTATGACTTATTGTTTGCTTTCTTGCACACCAAGCCGCTTCTTAAACTGGGTCTACCCTAAAAGGAAAGGGACTGGTCCCAATGGATAGCAAATTATTTCCTTTTAGAAAAGACCCCATTTCACAATGGAGGCAAAAACAATTTTGACACTGTATGTCCGAGTTGAGATTTTATGGGCCAGTCAACCCTTTAGGGTCATGTTGAGTGCAGTCAGTTAACCTAATCACACCTTCCTGGGCAGGATTATTACTCTAACTAGTTAACCAGTACTTGTGCACATACTTTTGCCAGTAACTGACCAAAGATGGCTCATTGTTTAGAATAAATAAGGTATCTTTAGGTTTTTTTGCTAGATTAGACTAATTATGCCATACTTGTTCTGCAGACAGATTTTATGAGGGCGAGTCGATAAAAAACCAGCCTAACTTATTTCTGGGTGAGATCAATCTCTTCTTTTTCGATGTAATTGCCCTCTAGAATGATGCACTTGGACCAATGGTGTTCCAGTGCCATCAGCCCAGAACTGAAGAAGCCAGTGTCCTTGTCTCTGACCCACTCCTCAACTGCCGCCACGACTTCTTCGTTGGACCAGAAATGACGTCCATGGATAACCTTTTTCAAGTTTGGGAATAGGAAATAGTCACTAGGAGCTAAGTCCGGAGAATAGGTGGGGTGCGGTATTAGCTCGTACCCATTCCGCTCAACAGCATCCATTGCAATATTGCAAATGTGGACTCTCACATTGTCCTGTTGGAGCTGAATCCCTTTGGAGAGTTTACCTCGGCGTTTTTCACAGATCACAGTTCTCAGCTGGTCAAGCAAAGTGCATAATACGCAACTGTTATTGTACTTTTCTTTGCTAGATAGTCCAACATAATAAAGCCTTGTGCATCCCAAAATACAGTTGTCATCACCTTGCCAGCAGAAGATTGCGTTTTGAAGTTCTTTGGCCTCGGAGACCCCAGCCCTACACTCTGGCGACTTTGAGCTTTATTCTCTGGCTCATAATAATGGACCCAGGTCTCATCTACAGTCACCAGACATGAAAGGAAATCATCTTCCTTCGACCTAAACCGCTTCAACAATGCGCTGTATACTGATGCTCTGGTTGCCATTTGCTCGTCGCTAAGGGATTTTGGGACCCAACGGGCTGTTAGCTTGTGCTTACCCAAGTGATTATGTAAAGTTGTTGAAACGCTACCATGTGAAATGTGTAGTGCATTCGCTATTTCTTCCACCTTAATTCGTCTATCAGAGTACACCAGATCCCGTACTTTGTTAGACATTTCTTCATCGGTGGCATCTGATGAGCGTCCAGACCTGGTTTCGTCTTCTAAAGACGTTCTACTGCGTTTGAATTCCCCATCCCAGAATTTAACTTGTGCATACAATGGTGCAGAAGACCCATAAACATTGGTCAACTCGCAATGTATTTCCTGACCTGTTTTCCCTTTCAAATGCAAGTACAGAATAACACAAGAGCTGTCGGAGGACAGCGAGCTCGCCTGCTGGGTACATTTTATATTGTAACATTTTTATCATTAAGCCATATAATATAGGTCACACTGACCTAGATGTATTTGTGTGTAAATCATTTTGTCACATAGATATAATAATCCAGGTATGACAATTCTCCATGAAATAGTAATAAAAATAAAAGGCAAAATCACTGAAGCATGAAATATAGGTCACAATGACCTAGATATAGTAAGTGGTCATTCATTGGGTCACATGGAACTAATATCCCAGGTGTGACATTTATCCAACGAATATTCAAGATATAAGGCAAAATCACTGAACCATGAAATATAGGTCACACCAACAGATATATTTTGACGTCAATAATCGGGTCACAAGGAACTAATATCCCAGGTGTGACATTTATCCAACAAATAGTATTCAAGATATAAGGCAAAATCACTGAACCATGAAATATAGGTTTTTGATTGTGTTGGGGTTTAACGACACGTCAACCCTTGAGGGTCATTTTGTGTCGTCTCCCAGAGAAAGGGAGAAAAGAGATAGAAGAGAGAGTAGAGATGAAAGAGAGGGACAGGAAAGAAAGTGAAGAAACAGAAGAAATAAAAACATTCCCCCTCTACCCTTACCCACTACAAGGATAGCAGGCCTTGCCCAACTGTAAGCCAATATCAGTTGGACGCCCCAGTGATGTAAGATACACAGCACCTTCGCACCACCCGACCACCCCCATGAAATATAGGTCACAATGACCTAGATATAGTAAGTGGTCATTCATTGGGTCACATGGAACTAATATCCCAGGTGTGACATTTATCCAACAAATAGTATTCAAGATATAAGGCAAAATCACTGAACCATGAAATATAGGTCACACCAACAGAGATATATTTTGACGTCAATAATCAGGTCACAAGGAACTAATATCCCAGGTGTGACATTTATCCAACAAATAGTATTCAAGATATAAGGCAAAATCACTGAACCATGAAATATAGGTCACACCAACAGAGATATATTTTGACGTCAATAATCGGGTCACAAGGAACTAATATCCCAGATGTGACATTTATCCAACAAATAGTATTCAAGATATAAGGCAAAATCACTGAACCATGAAATATAGGTCACAATGACCTAGATATAGTAAGTGGTCATTCATTGGGTCACATGGAACTAATATCCCAGGTGTGACATTTATCCAACAAATAGTATTCAAGATATAAGGCAAAATCACTGAACCATGAAATATAGGTCACACCAACAGAGATATATTTTGACGTCAATAATCGGGTCACAAGGAACTAATATCCCAGGTGTGACATTTATCCAACAAATAGTATTCAAGATATAAGGCAAAATCACTGAACCATGAAATATAGGTCACAATGACCTAGATATAGTAAGTGGTCATTCATTGGGTCACATGGAACTAATATCCCAGGTGTGACATTTATCCAACAAATAGTATTCAAGATATAAGGCAAAATCACTGAACCATGAAATATAGGTCACAATGACCTAGATATAGTAAGTGGTCATTCATTGGGTCACATGGAACTAATATCCCAGGTGTGACATTTATCCAACAAATAGTATTCAAGATATAAGGCAAAATCACTGAACCATGAAATATAGGTCACAATGACCTAGATATAGTAAGTGGTCATTCATTGGGTCACATGGAACTAATATCCCAGGTGTGACATTTATCCAACAAATAGTATTCAAGATATAAGGCAAAATCACTGAACCATGAAATATAGGTCACAATGACCTAGATATAGTAAGTGGTCATTCATTGGGTCACATGGAACTAATATCCCAGGTGTGACATTTAACCAACAAATAGTATTCAAGATATAAGGCAAAATCACTGAACCATGAAATATAGGTCACAATGACCTAGATATAGTAAGTGGTCATTCATTGGGTCACATGGAACTAATATCCCAGGTGTGACATTTATCCAACAAATAGTATTCAAGATATAAGGCAAAATCACTGAACCATGAAATATAGGTCACACCAACAGAGATATAATTTGACATCAATAATCGGGTCACAAGGAACTAATATCCCAGGTGTGACATTTATCCAACAAATAGTATTCAAGATATAAGGCAAAATCACTGAACCATGAAATACAGGTCACACCAACAGAGATATATTTTGACGTCAATAATCGGGTCACAAGGAACTAATATCCCAGGTGTGACATTTATCCAACAAATAGTATTCAAGATATAAGGCAAAATCACTGAACCATGAAATATAGGTCACAATGACCTAGATATAGTAAGTGGTCATTCATTGGGTCACATGGAACTAATATCCCAGGTGTGACATTTATCCAACAAATAGTATTCAAGATATAAGGCAAAATCACTGAACCATGAAATAAAGGGCACACCAACAGAGATATATTTTGATGTCAATAATCGGGTCACAAGGAACTAATATCCCAGGTGTGACATTTATCCAACAAATAGTATTCAAGATATAAGGGAAAATCACTGAACCATGAAATATAGGTCACAATGACCTAGATATAGTAAGTGGTCATTCATTGGGTCACATGGAACTAATATCCCAGGTGTGACATTTATCCAACAAATAGTATTCAAGATGTAAGGCAAAATCACTGAACCATGAAATATAGGTCACAATGACCTAGATATAGTAAGTGGTCATTCATTGGGTCACATGGAACTAATATCCCAGGTGTGACATTTATCCAACAAATAGTATTCAAGATATAAGGCAAAATCACTGAACCATGAAATATAGGTCACAATGACCTAGATATAGTAAGTGGTCATTCATTGGGTCACATGGAACTAATATCCCAGGTGTGACATTTATCCAACAAATAGTATTCAAGATATAAGGCAAAATCACTGAACCATGAAATATAGGTCACAATGACCTAGATATAGTAAGTGGTCATTCATTGGGTCACATGGAACTAATATCCCAGGTGTGACATTTAACCAACAAATAGTATTCAAGATATAAGGCAAAATCACTGAACCATGAAATAGTGGTCACAATGACCTAGATATAGTAAGTGGTCATTCATTGGGTCACATGGAAGTAATATCCCAGGTGTGACATTTATCCAACAAATAGTATTCAAGATATAAGGCAAAATCACTGGACCGTGAAATCTAGGTGACCTGGACCGTAAAATGTAGGTCACCATGACCTTCACTCTCTTACACTTAAACTGATGTCACATAGTTAGCTGATGTATAACCATTTGTGTCTATAACCTGTAGACATATAAGATTTTACAAATGTGTCCTAGATTTTGACCCCTAGCCCCACCCCAAGGCCCACCCTGAGGTATGAACCCAGGGGTATGTTCTTTTGGAATCTCAGAAGACTCGTCCAGGTACCCAAATTCTAAATATGAATGCTCTATGAGGAGTGAAAGTCAAGATATAAGAATTTGAAAAACTTTAACACAGTATTACAAAGGTGTCCTAGATTCTGACCCCTAGCCCCACCCAGGGGCATGAACCCAGTGGTTTATTCTCTTGGAATCTCAGAAGACCCTCCAAGGTACCTAAGTTCCAAATTTGATGCCTCTGTGAGGAGTGACTGTTGAGATATAAGCATTTGAAAAACTTTAACGCAGTGTGACGGGAATGGGAACGGGAACGGGAACGCAAACGTGGACGACCGGGGTGACTACAATAGCTCTCCATGTACTTCGTACAGGCGAGCTAAAAATGGTACTCAACTTTTGATGAAAAGCTTACTTTTGCATCGCTAGCCATGTTTGGCATTCAATATGTCACCGGGTATAGGTATATAACACACTTGTACTGCCTTGCGGTACAAGCCGGCTTTTATAGCGGCTTTTATAGCGACGCGGTAGAGTGTAGGACTTTGAGTCCAGCGGACCGGGTTCGATCCCCGATTGGGGAAAAATGTTATTTCCATTTTTCACCTGTTACATTTGGCGCCCACCCTAAATAACCCACGTGTGCATAAAACTCCTTGAGTCCCATTTCACGTGATTCTCGGACTCCTAGAAATTCAGGGACAAATTTCAGTTTGGAGGGGGAGAATGTCACCGGGTATAGGTATATAACACACTTGTACTGCCTTGCGGTACAAGCCGGCTTTTATAGCGACGCGGTAGAGTGTAGGACTTTGAGTCCAGCGGACCGGGTTCGATCCCTGGTTGGGAAAAAATGTTATTTCCATTTTTCACCTGTTACAAATATCTTATGAGTGAATGATATGATAAGGGTGCAATTTTGCCCTCAGGCCTAAAACATGTATTGAAACAAGGCATGAAAATCTTGGGTGTCTCGGTCCATTGGAAATGGGATAGGCTGGTTACTTTTTGACTTGCCCTCGCATCTTAAATGTTCAGAAGCCTTAACCCTTCACCATACTTGTCTTAAAATTTGAACAATTCCATTTATTACCTGATGATGTGCCTAAAACCGCTGGATAAGTTGCAAACAGTGTTGATCCTGATAATATCCATGTAATATTTTTCCTATTTCTCATTGAAACATAATTATGTTGTAGGTACTCAACAGAAGCACTTTGGTAAGAACCACAACATATGTTTTAGTCAATAAATAAAAACAATCAATACTTACCGTATTAGACCTAACCACCGCACTGTGCGCTAAGGTTTTTGAAAATATTCGGGAAAACTTGTGTTAAAATATGTTCACACCTATACTATGGGTAAACTTTAAAAAACATCAGCCAAGGACTCATCAAATGATGCTTATGCAATGTTTTTGTATTTTTTTTTTCCTGATTTTCTTTATAAAAGCATATATATATCATATCATAATTGGATTTTTGATTAACGTGCAGGTACAGGGGCAACATCCACATCAGTGGGCCCCCTTCCAGATAGCTGGCTTGCTGCACCAGTGTGGCGAACCCACGTGACCATTTGATACAGTGAACGGAATTAGGACAAGTAAACATGCTCGCTTCAGGTACGGTTTTCCCTGATATTTTTGTTATTACAGTACGCATTTATACGAACCATATACCAAAGTACTCTGCTCAACTTCTGATTTTCGATGACGTTTGCTTTGAAGGCAGAAACTGCCTTGTTCTCGAGAAATGCTCACTCAATTTTTTTCTTGGAGCCCCGAAAGGTGATGATAAAATCCATGGCAAACAAGAAAAATCATTAATTTATTGCCAATAGTGTTTAAATTGGTCCTACCGCATTCTGAATTACAAATATTATCTCTAGAATATTTCCATATAAGAGTTAGCACCGACACACCGTTTGTTTGCCTGTTATGCAAAGTTTTATAAAATGATCAAGTTCATGGTAAAAATTAAGAAGGTAAAGTTCACGGTAGCTTCACAACCATGATAACATAAACGCCATCCTGATGATACTTTTCAACATATCGCAACAACAATGTGGGTATTCATGTGATGATGGTCATGGGTAAAACATTTTTTGTTGATACACAATCTATACCTTTTTCAGAATGACATTTGTATGCCAAATGTCTCACCGAACATAAAAGGAAACACAAGGGCACAGCCACATGCGTTTGTTGTGGAATAATTTTTTTTTTTCTCTCAGGCTAACTTGAAGAGACATCAGGGCAACACTCATGGAGCAGTAAAGGATTTTGTGTACTCAACATGCCAGAAAGCGTTTGCCATAAAAGCAGACTTGGTAAGGCATGAGAGAAGAGAGAAAGGCCAGTTCAGCAAGACATGCGACTTATGTGGTTTCAAGGCTGAGGACATAAGCTCTATGAAAGAAGATGTAAACAAGAACACAGGTGAAAAGTCCCACAGGTGCAACGTCTGCCACAAACAGTTTCGTTACAGGTCAAACCTGAGTAGGCATATGAAAACACATAAGTGATGTATTTGTATATTACTGAGGGAACAGAAAGAAGATCTTGCGATTAAATGGGATTTTCTGTTTTTTTCCCCCGATTCCCATCATTTTCAACCTAGAATTACTTGCTTACTTTGTGCACACCTACTTCGGATGATGGTACGTGAATATGATACACAACATGTGCATTTTTCACTTTGCATGTATGCGGATTGATTTGTATTATTTTTAGCTCTAAATTAAGATATGTGCATTCTAAATCAGCGGCTAAATGCAGGTGTAAAACTTGTTTTACCCCTTGGTTGCACCCATATTATACATATTTGTACAGTTGAAGCCTCTAAATGTTTCTAAATGATGTTGTAATTTGCTACATTTACTTGGAGCTTACTTCTGAGGTTTCTACAACTCTGTTCCGTCCATTCTCAAGATGCCAATACACTTGTTGTGAATATTTGACGCGACAGTTTCCTGACCAATGGACATCTTGGGTAAAGGGGGGTGGGGCCTATCTAAAACTGAAGAAATTAGTTTCTGCCTTCAAAGTAAACGTCATCAAAAATCGGAAGTTGAGCAGAGTACTTTGGTATATGACTCGTATAAATGCGTGCTGTAATAACAAAAATATCAGAGAAAACCGTACCTGAAGCGAGCGTGTTTACTTGTCCTAATTCCGTTCACTGTATCAAATGGTCACGTAGTTCGCCACACTGTGCACGCATGGCAGATCTCACACCAGATCTCCAGGTACGTCTACCATGAGGGTTGATAGCCGAGAGCTTCCACTCTCTGCAATCCCTCTCTGTCAGCTGCTTCCATGTCATTTTGGGCCTCCCAGGCCCACGCTTTCCATCAACCTGTATGTCAAAGGCTGTCTTGATTGCACCATTGGAGCGTTCCACATGTCCATACCATTGGAGTCTTCTCTCCTTCAGAAAGAGGACCAGATCCTCAATGCCAAGCCGCACAAGTAGCTCACTGGACCTGGTGGTGACAATGTCTTGTGGCCTGACATTGCAGATCTGTCTGATCATTGCTCTGTCATTTCGCTGAAGACGCTGGAGGTTCGGCTTTGTCAATGGCCAAGTCTCGCTGGCATGGAGCATTGCGCTCCGCACACAAGAGCTGTACACACGGCCACGTGTTTTGAAAGAGAGGTGGCATGAAGAGAGGACTGGTAGCAGATCCTTGAACTTCTTCCAGGCGGTTTTCACACTTGTTGTGGTTGAAAGTTCAGAGCCACCTGCTGCTGAGAGCATGTCTTCTAGGTAGCAAAAGGAAGCTACCACCTCAAGCTTGTCAGGTCCAACCTGGACTTCCTTCTGTGGTCTGCCATCCAAGGGGCATGCAGTTCCCTGGCACCGTGTACATCTATAGTCAGGGTCCTTTTTCAAGCGCTTGAGCCCACTGCAGTTCTTGTGCACCCAGTGCTTGCAGCCATTGCAGAAGATGCTGTTGCTGCCTACTCCAGTGTGACAGACAGTGCATGGAAACTAGCCTGAACTCTGCAGGAGGTCCAGTCCCGTACCGCAGATCATGACCTTTGTCTTTCCTGCATTTACTCTCAGTCCTTTCTTCTCCATTGCTTCTTTCCAAGTCAAGAGCCTCCTGACACATTCCTTAAGCGATTCAGCGATGATAACAAGCTCATCGGCATAGAAGTCCTCCCAGGGGACCCCAGAGCAGAACTCTCGTGATAAGGCTTCAAGCACAATGATGAAGAGCAGTGGGCTGAGTACTGATCCTTGGTGAACACCAAACTTCACTTCAAACTCTTCACTGTACCCCTCACCAACATGGACACGGCTCCGTGCAATTGCATACATCCCCTGCACCAGTCGCACAATCCACTCCTCCACACCAAGTTTTCTCAGCGCCCACCAGATGACCTTCCAAGGTACTCGATCAAACGCCTTCTCCAGGTCTACGAAAGCCATGTAGAGTCTCTTATTGGCAGCTAGCTTCTCTTGCAGCTGCCTGACAACAAAGATTGCGTCTGTAGTGCCTCTGCCTGGGACGAAGCCAAACTGGGAATCGTTGATTGACACCAACTGTCTGATGAGGCCGTCCACAATCCTCTCCAGGATTTTCATAACCTGCTCTGTCAGCTTGAGACCGCGGTAGTTGCCCCTTTCCAATACGTCCCCTTTTTCCTTGTAGAGGCCGACAATGAAACTCTGCTCCCAGTCAGGTTGGCCGTGCAGGCACTGGATACAGGGAAGTGCATGGTGGGATGGGGTATGGCAGGCCAGAACCAGATGTTGAGGGTGAGAGAATCCTAGAGTACACCCTAGCATTTGACCTGCTTCTTGGGAACACGTTTCAAGAAACGTGACAGCCATCTCATCACATACAAGTCTGGAAACATAGCCACACAGATAGACTTTATCTATGTTGTAGACAAGTTGATGCAATTCAAATGGGTACCCACAACATACGCCTTATAAAGAAGTAGACAAAAAGTACATTGGCTGTAATCTGAAGACTAGCTTGGCTGTGCACTTATAGCGTATTTGTGTTTGAATTAGATTGAATAAGGTAGTGCAGATGTGGTATCTGAAGTTTTTTCAGCTCATATAAAAAAACGTTTTGTCTACCAGAGCTACAGATAAGAGGGAATAAAGAGTATTTCAGCATTAACTTTTTTGAAAATCAGCACTGAATATGAAGTTGTGTGGGTAAAACACTCAATGAAATGTTCGTTTTCAGCACTTAAATCAAATTCAGGGGTAACAATTTTATAGAAAAATGATCAATGTCAGAGTAACTCAGATTTTTCTTTTAAGATTCTTTATGTATACCCAAATTTTAGATGGCCAGCATCTATTCTGCATAGACAATATCTGTTTATGAAGCAATTTTCCACACACTGATTCTTTTGTGAGCAGTACTGCTACATTAGATTAGAAAGGGCTTAACCCTCAAAGCACCAATGACAAATGCAGCAGACAACATTCTGATTTTTTTTTCTACTTTTTCAGAGAAAATATGGCACACAATCTACACAAAATACCAGGCCTTATTTTCTGTAAAATAAAACAACAGAATTTTGTATGCTATATTTTTGCTTGATGCTTTAAATGTTAAGCACTGCAGATGTGTATTTTAGCGTTAAGCTTTAAAGGAGGTAAAATACTCATTGTAGCAGAACCTTATCTGGAGCACTGGCATACAGGCTTTATAATGGATGAATGTCTGTAATAATTTACCTGAGCATGAAGAGATGGAGTTTGTGCCTGACTTCTTGGAGGACGTCTATCTAAAGATCTCTCATTCTTCTTTCTTCTGGCAGGATAAACCAGTGTGACTGGATTTCCCCATTGCCGACTGTTCAAAGGTAGGTTAGTTATTTCTCTTAAATGCTGTCTTATTTCAGGACGAAGTTCCTCTGTGGTTTTACAATACAGTTTGATACTGATTGGTTTCTCTTGCTTCTGGTTTTCTGACTGATCAGATATCTCAGAATCAGAGAACACACACCTTTCATGTATTCCAATGTGAAAAGATCTTTCTTGACAATTATATCTGTTTTCAATATGTGACTGCCTGGCTTTTTTTCGTCTTTTTTTAACTAGATGACAACCATCAGATGCATCCAAGCCCTTGTCACAAACAAAGTCAAGAAATTCTTTATTTGATTTATTCTGAAGAGGTTCAAACAGGAACTCTGGTTTCTCTGCTATTACAGTGCCTTTATATAAACTAGCTCCTTGTTTGTGCCAACTATAGGACAAATCTACAAGTTGTATCCTTTTTCTTCTACCAGCCAAGTTATCGTAAGCTTCTAATGTATCTATTTTACATTTGTTCTCTCCTTTGACAGAAAAATCAGCTTCTAATGTATCTATTTTACATTCGTTCTCTCCTTTGACAGAAAAATCAGCTATCTCTACTTGACACTTATGCTTTTCTGCTACATGGCTGTTCTCACTTGTTGGAATTATAGTAGTATGGTTTCTGTAGAAATTACTAACTGTCTCGTATCTTAAATAGTACCAATTTCTCTTCCTGCTATATCTGTTTATCAAAAGGTCAATCAAAGGATTACAGCTGCCAGTCTTAAGAAATGTAACTTTCTGTTTAAACCTAACTCCAATGCATTTATCATCAGAGTCAGCATTGTAGATCTCCTCTCCATCTGATGAAATCTTTGACAGTAAAGCAGCAACAGTTGGTTCAATGTGAGGCAGGAAAAAAGCTTTAGTTTTAATGGTCAGAAGTAATGAATCTGGATTACTCAATTCTAGAAGTGGCATTAGAGATTTCCTTGGCACCTGCTGGTCCCGGGGAAAACATATGACATAAAATAAACTGCTGAAATCTCTCAGTTGACCATCCGCTGCCATTCTTGCTTCTATTTCTCATAGTCAGTAAACAGCAGGAGAGTGACTACCAAATACTGTAAAGAAACAAAACCTGTGAACTTATGTAAAAAGGGCTGTGATAGGACAGCACAGCTTGCCTGATTCGTGCTTTGCCAGTAAAATGAAACAAGAATTACACAGGAGTCAACATTGCACCTGCACTGGGCTTAGTCACATGAGTATACTACATAGGTAAGTAAGTAACATAGTGCGGTGAAAGGGCTCAAAAAGAAGAAAATGCATGGGTAGAAGGCAGTAGGTATTATAAATGATTTCAGTCCTTCTCTGATCCTGAGCAGGCTTCTTGATCAGTTTACCAGTAATTAGTGCATATCCTTTCACCAGTAACTGGCAAATGCTCCACTAAAATCAGCAGTAGGGAGAGAATGGCTGTAGAAATTATTTGATGACCAAATCTCAATGAAAAGATTTTGCTGGACAAAAAAAATTGAACAAGCGACTGTGCATGCAAAGCAGATGCACATCCAACTGAGCTTCCATGCCCAGTCTTCTGTGATTTTTCCAATCAAGAGATGTTCTGCTTGGTTTCTATGTAAGAAATTGATAGCGAAACATTTTGCAGAATATTTATGCCAAACATCAATATGATATAAAAATTTCATCAAAATCATCATCATGATTTGGTTTAAACAATATTTTATTCATTTAAGTTCACATAATACATCGCATAATGTTATATGGTACAGGATTTGATAAAAAGCTAAAAGCTTATATAAATCATCATGATTTAATGGACAAGACGAAATTTAGTTTCTCAGTTTTGGCTGAATAAGTCTGAATTTGTCTGATTACTAACTGAATCAGAGTCAGAACCAGAATCAGAATATTTTACTGACATCAATATTTTACTGACTGGATATCAACAGACACCCATTCACCAAGGCCAAAGACTAGTCTCTAGATCTCAGAAGTGATGTAAATCTGGTGACAGAATCCTCAGAACTTTCAGCAGAGTATATTATAGATGCAGGATGTGCATTCCAATCCATAATGGTGTCTGGGAAGAAACGGTACTTGTAAATGTCAGTTCTAGCATATGGCAATTGAAATGCTATTGGATGCTAATTCCTACTGTGCCTATTTAGGAATTGAAGGTCATCACAAGGAATACTAGCCTGTACCTTACAGACCTTTGAATAGCAACAGGAGTTTACTACCTTTGCGTCTCTTGTGAAGAAACTCCCACCCTAACTGTTCAAGAATGCTAGTCATATTTCCAGTTTCATAGTTGTAGTTACCAGTTACAAAGCTAGCTGCACAATTCTGAACCTTTTCCAATTTTTTCCTGCCCAACTATTCCATGTGGGTCCCAAACAGGGTTAGCATACTCCAGGATTAGTCACACCAACCCTTTGTATGCGATTTCCTTAACATCTTGGGGGGCATGATGATGTCTTAAGAAACCAAATGTTCTGCTTCCTACAAGCGAATGTCCTATTGCTCATCCCCATTCTTGTTTAAGCAGGCCAGGGTACTTACAAATACCTAATCATAAGAATTTGGAGGAAATATGAGGCGATATCTCCAGAAACTAGAACAGTGTTTTCGGAGGAAAACATATGTCCCCCCCCCACCAGTTTGAACAGACATATTGTTAAAACAGATTGTATCTATAATTAACTCAAGGTCACAATATACCTATATGTAAGTTTGGTCAAAATTCATCTATTCCTCAATGAGATAGGGTGCTGACAAGCCATTTTCTAAAATCATAGCCCTTGTGTAACCTTGAAAATGGGATCAAGGTCACAAAAAATCTAATCAGTTCTTGTCTCTGTCTCAACGATATAGCTCTGCAAGTTTGGTCAAAATCCATCCATTCATTCAGCAGATAGCGTGCCGACAAGCCATTATCCAACAACCTGAGCCTTCCTGCGACCTTGAAAATGGGGTCAAGGTCACCAAAATAATATTAGTTATTTTCCATGCCACAACAATTTGGCTGTGCAAGTTTAGTTAAAATCCATCCATTCCTTCAAGAGATACAGTGCAGACAAACCATTTTCTAACAAACTAAGCCCTAGTGTGACCTTCAAAATGGGATCAAGGTCACCAAAATCTAATCAGTTCTTTTCCATGTCCCAAAAATATAGCTGTGCAAGTCTGGTCGAAATCTACTCATTCCTATAGAAGACAAGGTGCAGATAAGCCATTTTCCACCGATCTAAGCCCTAGTATGACCTTGAAAATGGGGTCAAGGTCATTAAAATCTAACCAGTTCTTTTCCATGTCTCAACAATTAAGATGTAGAAGTTTGGTCAAAATCCATTCATTCATTTAGGAGATAGGGTGCAGACAAGCAATTTTCCAACAATTTAAGCCTTACTGTGACCTTGAAAATGGGGTCAAGGTCACCAAAATCTAATCAGTTCTTTTCCATGTCTCAACAATATAGCTGTACAAGTTTGGTCAAATCCATTTATTCATTCAGGAGATAGGTTGCATACAAACCATTTTCCAACAAATCTAAGCCCTCCTGTGACCTTGAAAATAGGGTCAAGGTCACCAAAATCTAATCAGTTCTTTTACATGTCCCAGCATTGTAGATGTGCAAGTGTGGTCAAAATCTATTCATTCCTACAAGAGACAGGGTGCGGACAAGCCACTTTCCAATAATCTAAGCCCTCTTGTGACCTTGAAAATGGAGTCAAGGTCACCAAAATCTATTCAGTTCTTTTACATGTCCCAGCAATATAGATGTGCAAGTTTGGTTAAAATCTATTCATTCCTTCAAGAGATAGGATGCAGACAAGCCATTTTCCAACAATCTAAGCCCTCCTGTGACCTTGAAAATGGGGTCAAGATCACCAAAATCTAATCAGCATTTTTCCCCCTCCCAATGGTATATTTGTGTAAGTTTGGCTAAAATATGTTCATTCAATAAGGAGATAGAGTGCAGACAAGAGGCTATGCCACCGCCGCGGCCGCTGGGATCGGCACTAAAAACAATATTCCCCCTAACCCATGGTGGGGGGACATAATAATAAATGAAATAGAAAGTGTGTACAAAAATATGGTATTTTCCATATGAAAGACAAACTGATCCTATATAGACCCCTTAGTATGGGTAGTTACACTTGCTATTGTCCTTCTAGTTTGAATTAAGTTTCCTTTCAACTAGTAAACCTTAATTTAAGCAAGTGGAGAATGAGTCACAAACACACACTGAAAATAAGAATGCCTGTTATAAAATTGGAATTTTGTCAAAACAAAGACACAGTGGCCCCTCATGGACCTCTGGATAAGTTAAATAATTCCAAATCCCACTCTAGTTTGAGACAAGGCACATTCCAAACTAAAAGGCATATAGTCGTTTAAGAAAATAAGACATAGAATCTCTAGAAATACTAACTGAAAATAGAAAACCTAACATAAGAATTTTACCAAAACAAAGACATATTGGTCCCTCAAGGGCCCCATATTATGCAACATTACACTACCAAGCACACATTCTTGTTTTAAACAGAGTACATGCATATTACAAACTTTTAAGCATGCATGTCTTAATGAAATCAGATGAGAAGCCGCCAGAAATAATGAATGAACATATATATGAAAACTTTGGGATTTGTCACAAGGAAGAAATACTGCCCCTTCCTGAGCCCCATACTAGGGAAAGTTACCTTACTTTCTCCCATTCTAGTTTGAGTCAGGGTACATACTAAACTAATAAGCTTGATCATTTCAAATACTTTAACACTTAGTCTCAAGAAATACGAATTGACATTATACCTATAAAATTGGAATTTTACCATAATTATGTCACATCCGCTCCTTGTGGGCCCCTTGCAAAGGAATGTTACCCTATCTATAACTTCATTTTTATTTGAGTGAGGGTGCCTTTCAAACTAATAAGCATAATTATTTCAAAGAAGCAAGCGGCAGAGTCTCCACAATAGCAGCTGAAACAAAAATGAATCTTACTGCACTAGGAATGACCCAAAAGAGCCTCTGCCAAAGTAAAGGCATATTACCCTTCAATGACCCCTTACTAGAAAAATTTGCCCTTCCTTCCACCATTCTGATGTGAATCAGATTTTGTTAAGCATGTTTAAACCAAACAAAGTCATCAGTATTACATTTACTTTGTTACAGGTCACTGTAAGTCATTGGTGACAGACCAAAGAAAATTCACTTGATATTGTAAGGCAGAATGAAGTGGGTGGGGTAATGTGATGTGAAGTATATACTGAAATGGCAAAATATGCAATAATTCAAAGTTAAATTCAATATTTTACGCCTTTGAGGTAATTCCTGGTGCAGTCAGCAGAGGTTCTAAGCCATTAAACACAAACAGCAATCTTATTATCATGTGAACACTATACATTTATTAATAATATGCTTTAACAAGCCAGTTTGTGACCATCATAACATGCCATAACATGCCAAAAAAATCAAATTTAATATTTTCGATTTTGTCCTACTTTTGATATGTTATATTTGAATGTTTAACTTGTACAAAAATGCAAAAAGCATTTGTGTTGCAATTTGTTTTGGGTCCCCGCACAGTTTGACTGTACTGACTGCTTCTAGCTCTTGTCCTTTCAGACTATAAATGTCACAGGTTTCTTTGCTCGTGATACTCTCAATGCATTGCACTTGTCGGGATAGAAGGACACTCCCCAGGTTTGTAAGCACGGGTCACCAGTCCGCATCGTGGCGCTTAGCATGAATAACCCACGGGGTTGGCGTTGATGTGCAGGTAGAGGCTAGAGACTGATGGTAGGTTCAGCTGATGACTGGTGACTGACACGACTGTCGGCCTGGCTAGCTCAGTTGGTAGAGCAACTGACTTGGAAGCAGGTGGTCATGGGTTCGAGTCCTTCATCGGGCACACTTTTACCTCCTTAGTTTACTTTACCTAGACATCGTCATGCTTGAAAAAAAAAACAAACAAGAAAATGTGCTCTAAACCGGAAGTTGAGGCAGACGATTAACCGAAAGGGTCCGAGACTATTCGGGTACGTACAAACACCGGATCGGACCGGATCGGGCTCAATTACAGGATCGGACCGGATCGGACCCGGTTTTCGGATGACAAGCCAGCACCAAACAGCGGGACAACGTCGGACCGACGGCGATACGTTGTTACGTCGTATCGCCGTCGGCCAACACCGGACGTCGGCCCGACGTCGATATGGCATTCTATGTTGACTGTGCAGATTCTAAAGCATGAGATTATCTAGCAACAAATCAATGGCCCGTTCTTCTTACCCAGCAGGCACAAGTCGCAATGGCAACGTCATATCAACGTTCTTGCAACAACGTAGATGTGACGTTGCATAAAAGTAATGACGTTGCACGTACGTTGATCTGACGTCGCAATTACAGCATGTGCCTGCTGGGTATATTCTTTGACGAGGCGGTTCTGGCGAGTACCCACAATCAATGTTCTGAGCAGACATAAGAAAAAAATTTCTGCCCTTTATGTAGGGGAGGGTGTGATAAATTAATATAGTGATTAACTGATATATATGTAAATGATGCTGCGAGTGAGGCAAAGTGGCGACAGAGTGATAGTATTGAATCCGCTAATGAAATAGCATCACATACATAATTAAAAAACTAATACAGTATTAAAAATAACAACTAGAAAGAAAAAAAAAAAAGAAAAAAAAATCAAAATAATAGTCAAAATAGGGTCCGATCCGGTAATTGAGCCCGATCCGGTGTTTGTACGTACCGAGACTATTCACACATATTTTAGAGACTTGATCTCGCGCAAAAGTCGAAGAACTTTTAATTTCTGAATAGTTTTAGCTAACAAACTCATCCTGCTCGGGGACTTCAATGCCAGAGTGGGCACAGACCACCAAACTATTCTTTTCTTTTGGTAGGATATCCACCCTATTCATGCTGTCTATATTCTTCTTAAAGTTCCTCCAGTAACATGCGGAGCACACGTCTTCATGCACTTGATTCAAACTCCAAACCGCTATGTAGGTTTGCACTATAAAGAGTAATCGGAAAGGTTCAAGGGCGTGCCACAATCATATGTATTGTGTTGCAATATAACCCACATGGAAACATGATAAGAACCACACTAGAACAACAGCCTTTGCGGTGAAAAACACGAATCACCATGTGTTTCACTTTTAAACTCCTGTTTACAGTTGGCTAACCTTCACACTTGGTTCAGGTGCAATTCTTAAAAAGCATATATTGCAGAAGATTCTTCAGAATGTGTGGAATTATAGTCATATAATTATATTTGCATATACCATATAAAACAATTGAAATTTCTTTCAAGCTGTCCGAATTTCGTAGACATATTTATATCGTCAGTGCTTTCGATGCTCTGAACCTTTGACGTCCCCGTGTTAGTCTTACTCTTTGTTGCTTTGTGGTTTATTCTACGAGGAGATTTGTTTTATGTCTTGCCTTGTGTTATTTTGTTCTTGTGCTTTTAACATTGCGATTACCTCGCTTGGGGAAGAGAGAGCTAATATTAGTGCTTTATGTACGTTTGTTTGATTATCGCTTGTTTGTTTTGCATGTTTCCTCTTCCTCTTGGTGTCTGGGAAGGGCTGCGGTTTGTGATTGTGGCACTCCCTGGACTTTACTCTTACCTTTTTTGATGCTTTGTGATCAACAGAAATATTTCTGTGTAACTGCGGCTTCATAGAGACCGGGCTGCGTTCAGTACTGCAGAGATAGTCCTCTGTACCCTGTGACGAGCGCCAGCAGGAGCCGGGATCCAGGACAAAACAGGCGCAAGTAACTTGCACTTCTGAACGCAGCCTAATACTACATTATTTACGTTACGTTTAAATCTATAATTCCAGTAAATACCTCGTATGTTGCAAGAGCTTCGATACTGCTTCGCCCTGGCGACGTCATTGCGACCTTCTGTATTTGGAACTGAGTGAGCATCCTTGCTTATGTAGTTCAGTTGCCAGGGTGCAAAACTGTCAGGGTGCACCATAGCTTTGTAGCTGAACTATTAAGACTGTCCAATGGCTATTGTAATTGAACTGCTAGGATACACACTTACTTAGTAGTTGAATTTGCAGGGTTCACCCAATGTATGTTAGGGAGCACTATAGATCACTGAGCACAAGCTCATATACAAGAGGGTGCACGTGCACTCTGTACACACTGGCTGGATCCGCCCCTGATTTATGTTAGACTTATACATGTACAGGGTGTACCACTTTGAGTATGCTAGGGCTAGGGTTAAGATTCTATCGTCGCCACAATAAAAGGATAGAAGTATTTTCTATCAACGGTGTTCTAATATGTACGTACATCCAGTCTCTTCAGAGACATTACAATTATTTGAATTAGTCAAAACGTTTTAAGCTACTGTGATCGCCAGGATGCTTAGCAACTGAGCATTGTATTACATATAAAAACACCTTTTTCCCAACAGAAACCGTGTAAAGTTGATCTTTTTACCTCATCATCCACTACTTTTATAACATTATATTAAAACTTCGTTGGCGCGACGTCGTACACGCTGTCATTTACCTGCTCGTCACTGACATCCGGGAAACAAGACGCAAAACATGCATGTAATAGCCAGAATGATTGCTTACATTTGCAATTCTCACATTGACATTATTATTATCCTTTACTTATTATTGTAGTTTTACATGTAATCGACAAGGCAAAAAACTGTTTCCGCGTATTTTTGTACAATGGAGCATTTTGCGTGACACAAAAATGGCGAACCTATTAGTCAAACTGGCAAAATGGTAAAGCAATCATTCAAGTGCGTTTTGCTTGTCGTATTTCATTAATTTTGGCACAATCCTCGAAAAAATCAGTTTTATAATATCATGGCGATCACAGTAATGTGCATTGAGGTGGCAGTCCATGTCATGTAATGATATCTATTTATTTGCACATGGCGCTGTTTAAGGTAAGTACGTTACATTGAAGAGCAGGTGTGAAATAGGAGACATGAACCAAGTAACACAATAAAGTAAACTCAGAAACATTATGTCACAGCCTTGTACACTTTATGCCACCGCATCAAATGGTAAACACATTAAATCTGTGGATAAAAGTACTTAGATTTATTTTTTTTAAAGTATACAGAGGTGCTTGATCTTGTGTATGATCGATACAATCAGATACTTCATACACAAAAACTAAGACAATTTATAGTATCGATTACTTAGTATTAGAATGTGTAGGTAAAGTTTTACCTTTTTAAGTGTGTTTGTCTGCGAGAATACTGGCCAATAGTAGATCAAGAAGATACCGTTTTATCCGGCGTTACCTTAAATTTCGTGGATTGTGCCTCGATCTTTGTTTCCTCGGTTAAAAAAATGTCAGCAACGGCCAGTTCATCCACCAGTTGGTCATGAATTTTAATAAAATGAAAATGCTTTTTTATTGTATGACCGAACTTGCACAACATTTTTTTTCTTTCAGTGTTTGACGGTTTCAGGAAGGTATATACACATATATCAATTAAAGACTTGGCAGTTAGAAGAAGATATGTAGATCCGGATAGGCTACTTTTCATGTTCGATAAACCTATCCTAATATTTTAAATAAATGAATTTTTCTTCCCACCGTTACACTGTTTCTTCAAACGGCGGCGAATCCTACGAAAAATACTGTAATCGGGCGTTATTAGACCGACAATCCGGCGTTACGACCGGTTATTCGGGTTATAGTTGGAATTATCCTCAAAGATGTCCGACCATAGTAGTACATCATCGACACATTTTGTCATGTTAGGTACGTCTGTAACATTCTCATCACACCTTCTTGTTTACCCGTCGCCTGAAGCAATATAGCCTTGTGGCGCAGTTTTGTACCGATATCTACCCAATGGTGTAATGAAGGTAGTCAGATGACAGTCTTCTTTGTGGATTAGAACACTATGGTAACCATTCTAGGAGCCAAAGACTGTTTTTACCATGAGTAACAGATCTAGCTAGATGGAAAGGGGATGGGGCGTGGTGGATTTCACGTGTAGCATGTGCATTAAGGGCCTGGAAACCAACTGTATTTCGAGGCTTGCCATTCCTGTTTGACACAAACAACCATTCTGTGGCAGGCTCACCAATGGAAACAGGCTCAAGTACTCCAAAAAAGGTAAGAGAAAACTCCAAGTCTAACCTACTGATCTAAATCCGCAATTACATCATCGGGCCATGAAGAGGGACAGGTACCGGAGTATAATGGGCAACAGGTTGGACATTTGGATCTACCATGATTCTCATACGAGGACCAGACATTAAAGGTGAGTTTGATGGTAATAAGAATTGAAAATGCTAGATTTGTAATAATCCAAGTCACAATCGAAAGTCAGGCTACAATCACTGGCAGTGGCATTTACATAATGTTAAGAAACGGTTTGGGATTGAACTTGTGTTTCACCTACTGTGGGAAAATTGTGTAAAATGATGCCAAGATCAGAACATGCCTCCTTACTAATAAACAGCCTTTCAGACACGTCAGTTACGTGTCATCTATCGGGTCGCTGTCAACTGCCATCTCTTTCTGACAGATGTAATGCAGTGGCCCAACTTATCTTAATGCCATTCTAATTGTGCTCCTCTTGTTATCTTAATACCATTCTAATTGTGCTCCTCATGTTGCAGATTTGTTTCTTTTTTTCTTGTGAGATTGATTTCATGAAGTGTCTCTCACGGGAAAATCAGGCTGACATTACTGAGGCTTTCAATTAAACTTTAAGATACCTTGATAATTTATTAAATATTGACAATATTTACTTTGACCAAATGGTGGACCACATATACCCTACAGAACTCCAATTAAATAGAGCCAATTCTTCCAATACCGAGGCACCGTTTTTGGATTTGAATCATTGTATATCTAATGATACAGTTTCCACCAAAATTTATGATAAACGGGACGATTTTGGTTTTGCAATAGTCAATTTCCCTTTTCTGGATGGCGATTTCCCCCAGCGTTCCTCATATGGGGTATACATAAAAGGTAAGAGAAAAGTCCAGGGAGTGCCACAACCACAAACCGCAGCCCTTCCCAGACCCCAAGAGGAAGAGGAAAACGACAAATCTAAACAAGCACAAACCGAACAAACGCACGAAAAGCACTAAGATTAGCTCTCTCTTCCCCAAGCGAGGTAATCGCAATACTAAAAGGACTGAAAAACACAAGAACAAAATGACACACGGAAAGACATACAATAAATCGCCTCGTAGAATAAACTACAAAGCAACAAAGAGTAAGACTAACACCGGGACCACCACCTTAGAACGGTCGGTAGAGCAAACCATCGGGGAGTTTAAAGCACTTTTACAGCTAGCTAACTTCACCCTGGGTCCCGATGCTACTCTTAATACAGAAATACATAAAAATTCGGTTCGCATAAAGGCTCCCAACTCAGTCAATGCATCAAAGCGAAAACATAAAAATCAAATTAATCACTATAATAAACAAAGACGAGTACTCATGGCTAATTCTGCTGTATGCCAGAGTAAATGAAAACCAATAGTTGAACCACGGCAGGCCAAGCCAAAGACATATCGTCAATCTCATATACATATCTCAACTTATTAGAATCGCCAGAGCATCTTCAAATCTTAGTGATTTTAACTGCCGTAATAAAGCCCTTACCGCCAGACTTCTTAGGCAGGGCTATCGTTATTTTAAAGTTCGTAAGGTGTTTTCGAAATTTTTTCGTAGACACAGTGCCTTGGTAGAAAAATATAGCGTCAGTCTGAAAACACTTCTGCAACAAGGTATATCAGAACCAGAATTTTACAGTGACTTATTGTACAGATTTAGACAAATTGTAGGAAAATCTTACTTTTCGGAGCAATTCAGAAAGCTAATCAACCGTTATAAAATAATTAGCTCTAACCTGGATATTATGCAACAGACTGCATGCCTAGTTGTCAACCCAATTATTGTTGATGGCTATGCTTCACTCTTTAATTGCACGGCGGTGGTTCGGGCCTCAGACTCAATGACGGCCTCTTCGTAAAACTTTAACCAGTGGGTTGGGGCTTGACGATATGTCTTTGGGTTGTTGCATTGACTGAGTTGGGAACCTTATGCGAACCGAATTTTTATGTATTCATGTATTAAGAGTAGCATCGGGACCAAGGGTGAAGTTGGCTAGCATAAAAAGTGTTTAACCACCAACCTCGCCCCCCCCCCCCCCCCCCCACGTGGTTTATTGACCGTTCTAAGGCAGTGGTCCCGGTGTAAGTCTCTTTGTTGCTTTGTGGTTTACTCTACGAGGCGATTTGTTTTGTCTTACCTTGTGAAACGCTACCATGTGAAATGTGTAGTGCATTGGCTATTTCTTCCACCTTAATTCGCCTATCAGAGTACACCAAATCCCGTACTTTGTTAGACATTTCTTCATAGGTGGCATCTGATGGACGTTCTACTGAGTTTGAATTCCCCATCCCAGAATTTGACTTATGCATACAATGGTACAGAAGACCCATAAACATTGGTCAACTCGCAATGTATTTCCTGACCTGTTTTCCCTTTCAAATACAAGTACCGAATTACAGCATGGTACTCAACTTTTGATGAAAAGCTTACTTTTGCATCGCTAGCCATGTTTGGCATTCAATATGTCACCGGGTATAGGAATATAACACACTTGTACTGCCTTGCGGTACAAGCTGGCTTTTATAGCGACGCGGTAGAGTGTAGGACTTTGAGTCCAGCGGACCGGGTTTGATCCCCGATTGGGGAAAAATGTTATTTCCATTTTTCACCTGTTACATTTGGCACCCACCATAAATAACCCACATATGTGCATAAAACTCCTTGAGTCCCATTTCACGTGATTCTCGGACTCCTAGAAATTCAGGGACAAATTTCAGTTTGGAGGGGGAGAATGTCACCGGGTATAGGTATTTAACACACTTGTACTGCCTTGCGGTACAAGCCGGCTTTTATAGCAACGCGGTAGAGTGTAGGACTTTGAGTCCAGCGGACCGGGTTCGATCCCCGGTTGGGAAAAAATGTTATTTCCATTTTTCACCTGTTACAAATATCTTATGAGTGAATGATATGATAAGGGTGCAATTTTGCCCTCAGGCCTATGTATTGAAACAAGGCATGAAAATCTTGGGTGTCTCGGTCAATTGGAAATGGGATAGGCTGGTTACTTTTTGACTTGCCCTCGTATCTTAAATGTTCAGAAGCCTTAACCCTTCACCATACTTGTCTTAAAATTTGAACAATTCCATTTATTACCTGATGATGTGCCTAAAACTGCTGGATAAGTTGCAAACAGTGTTGATCCTGATAATATCCGTGTAATATTTTTCCTATTTCTCATTGAAACATATGTTGTAGGTACTCAACAGAAGCGCTTCGGTAAGAACCACAACATATGTTTTAGTCAATAAATAAAAACAAAAGTCAATACTCTATTTTACAGAAAGCACCTTATCATGACCTTGTTCTGCAGCATTTGATCAAAGTTTGTTCTGTTTGCTAACCTGTCAGTCTCAATACTTACCGTATTAGACCTAACCACTGCACTGTGCGCTAAGGTTTTTGAAAATATCCGGGAAAACTTGTGTTAAAATATGTTCACACCTATAGTATGGGTAAACTTTAAAAAACATCAGCCAAGGACTCGTCAAATGATGCTTATGCAATGTTTTTGTATTTTTTTTCCTGATTTTCTTTATAAAAGCATATATGTATCATATCATAATCGGATTTTTGATTAACGTGCAGGTACAGGGGCAACATCCACATCAGTGGGCCCCCTTCCAGAAAGCTGGCTTGTTGCACTAGTGTGGCGAACCCACGTGACCATTTGATACAGTGAACGGAATTAGGACAAGTAAACACGCTCGCTTCAGGTACGGTTTTCCCTGATATTTTTGTTATTACAGCACGCATTTATATGAACCATATACCAAAGTACTCTGCTCAACTTCCGATTTTCGATGACGTTTGCTATGAAGGCAGAAACTGCCTTGTTCTCAAGAAATGCTCACCCAAATTTTGTCTCGGAGCCCCGAAAGGTGATGATAAAATCCATGGCAAACAAGAAAAATCTTTAATTTATTGCCAATAGTGTTTAAATTGGTCCTACCGCATTCTGAATTACAAATATTATCTCTAGAATGTTTCCATATAAGAGTTAGCACGGACATACTGTTTGTTTGCCTGTTATGCAAAGTTTTATAAAGTGATCAAGTTCATGGTAAAAATTAAGTTCACGGTAGCTTCACAACCATGATAACGTAAACGCCATCCTGATGATACTTTTCAACATATCGCAACAAAAAGGTGGGAATTCACGTGTTGATGGTCATGGGTAAAACATTTTTTGTTGATACACAATCTATACCTTTTTCAGAATGACATTTGTATGCCAAATGTCTCACCGAACATAAAAGGAAACACAAGGGCACAGCCACATACGTTTGCTGTGGAATAAGTTTTTTTTCTCTCGGGCTAATTCGAAAAGACATCAGTGCAACACTCATGGAGTGGTAAAGGATTTTGTGTACTCAACATGCCAGCAAGCGTTTGCCATAAAAGCAGACTTGGTAAGGCATGAGAGAAGAGAAAGGCCAGTTCAGCAAGACATGCAACTTATGTGGTTTCAAGGCTGAGGACATAAGCTCTATGAAAGACCATGTAAACAAGAACACAGGTGAAAAGTCCCACAGGTGCAACGTCTGCCACAAAGTTTCGTTACAGGTCAAACATGAGTAGGCATATAAAAACACATAAGTGATGTATTTGTATATTACTGAGGGAACAGAAAGAAGATCTTGCGATTAAATGGGATTTTCCGTTTTTTTCCACGATTCCCATCATTTTCAACCTAGAATTACTTGCTTACTTTGTGCACACCTACTTCGAATGATGGCATATGTACGTGAATATGATACACAACATGTGCATTTTTCATTTTGCATGTATGTGGATTGAGCGTTGTTATAGATTTGTATTATTTTTAGCTCTAAATTAAGATACGTGCATTCTAAATCAGCGGCTAAATGCAGGTGTAAAACTTGTTTTACCCCTTGGTTGCACCCATATTATACATATTTGTACAGTTGAAGCCTCTAAATGTTTCTAAATGATGTTGTAATTTGCTACATTTACTTGGAGCTTACTTCTGAGGTTTCTACAACTCTGTTCCGTCCATTCTCAAGATGCCAATACACTTGTTGTGAATATTTGACGCGACAGTTTCCTGACCAATGGACATCTTGGGTAAAGGGGGGTGGGGCCTATCTAAAACTGAAGAAATTAGTTTCTGCCTTCAAAGTAAACGTCATCAAAAATCGGAAGTTGAGCAGAGTACTTTGGTATATGACTCGTATAAATGCGTGCTGTAATAACAAAAATATCAGAGAAAACCGTACCTGAAGCGAGCGTGTTTACTTGTCCTAATTCCGTTCACTGTATCAAATGGTCACGTAGTTCGCCACACTGTGCACGCATGGCAGATCTCACACCAGATCTCCAGGTACGTCTACCATGAGGGTTGATAGCCGAGAGCTTCCACTCTCTGCAATCCCTCTCTGTCAGCTGCTTCCATGTCATTTTGGGCCTCCCAGGCCCACGCTTTCCATCAACCTGTATGTCAAAGGCTGTCTTGATTGCACCATTGGAGCGTTCCACATGTCCATACCATTGGAGTCTTCTCTCCTTCAGAAAGAGGACCAGATCCTCAATGCCAAGCCGCACAAGTAGCTCACTGGACCTGGTGGTGACAATGTCTTGCGGCCTGACATGGCAGATCTGTCTGATCATTGCTCTGTCATTTCGCTGAAGACGCTGGAGGTTCGGCTTTGTCAATGGCCAAGTCTCGCTGGCATGGAGCATTGCGCTCCGCACACAAGAGCTGTACACACGGCCACGTGTTTTGAAAGAGAGGTGGCATGAAGAGAGGACTGGTAGCAGATCCTTGAACTTCTTCCAGGCGGTTTTCACACTTGTTGTGATTGAAAGTTCAGAGCCACCTGCTGCTGAGAGCATGTCCTCTAGGTAGCAAAAGGAAGCTACCACCTCAAGCTTGTCAGGTCCAACCTGGACTTCCTTCTGTGGTCTGCCATCCAAGGGGCGTGCAGTTCCCTGGCACCGTGTACATCTATAGTCAGGGTCCTTTTTCAAGCGCTTGAGCCCACTGCAGTTCTTGTGCACCCAGTGCTTGCAGCCATTGCAGAAGATGCTGTTGCTGCCTACTCCAGTGTGACAGACAGTGTATGGAAACTAGCCTGAACTCTGCAGGAGGTCCAGTCCCGTACCGCAGATCATGACCTTTGTCTTTCCTGCATTTACTCTCAGTCCTTTCTTCTCCATTGCTTCTTTCCAAGTCAAGAGCCTCCTGACACATTCCTTAAGCGATTCAGCGATGATAACAAGCTCATCGGCATAGAAGTCCTCCCAGGGGACCCCAGAGCAGAACTCTCGTGATAAGGCTTCAAGCACAATGATGAAGAGCAGTGGGCTGAGTACTGATCCTTGGTGAACACCAAACTTCACTTCAAACTCTTCACTGTACCCCTCACCAACATGGATACGGCTCCGTGCAATTGCATACATCCCCTGCACCAGTCGCACAATCCACTCCTCCACACCAAGTTTTCTCAGCGCCCACCAGATGACCTTCCAAGGTACTCGATAAAACGCCTTCTCCAGGTCTACGAAAGCCATGTAGAGTCTCTTATTGGCAGCTAACTTCTCTTGCAGCTGCCTGACAACAAAGATTGCGTCTGTAGTGCCTCTGCCTGGGACGAAGCCAAACTGGGAATCGTTGATTGACACCAACTGTCTGATGAGGCCGTCCACAATCCTCTCCAGGATTTTCATAACCTGCTCTGTCAGCTTGAGACCGCGGTAGTTGCCCCTTTCCAATACGTCCCCTTTTTCCTTGTAGAGGCCGACAATGAAACTCTGCTCCCAGTCAGGTTGGCCGTGCAGGCACTGGATACAGGGAAATGCATGGTGGGATGGGGTATGGCAGGCCAGAACCAGATGTTGAGGGTGAGAGAATCCTAGAGTACACCCTAGCATTTGACCTGCTTCTTGGGAACACGTTTCAAGAAACGTGACAGCCATCTCATCACATACAAGTCTGGAAACATAGCCACACAGATAGACTTTATCTATGTTGTAGACAAATTGATGCAATTCAAATGGGTACCCACAACATACGCCTTATAAAGAAGTAGACAAAAAGTACATTGGCTGTAATCTGAAGACTAGCTTGGCTGTGCACTTATAGCGTATTTGTGTTTGAATTAGATTGAATAAGGTAGTGCAGATGTGGTATCTGAAGTTTTTTCAGCTCATATAAAAAAACGTTTTGTCTACCAGAGCTACAGATAAGAGGGAATAAAGAGTATTTCAGCATTAACTTTTTTGAAAATCAGCACTGAATATGAAGTTGTGTGGGTAAAACACTCAATGAAATGTTCGTTTTCAGCACTTAAATCAAATTCAGGGGTAACAATTTTATAGAAAAATGATCAATGTCAGAGTAACTCAGATTTTTCTTTTAAGATTCTTTATGTATACCCAAATTTTAGATGGCCAGCATCTATTCTGCATAGACAATATCTGTTTATGAAGCA
The DNA here is from genome assembly GCA_964016985.1 of Anodontia alba. Lineage (NCBI taxonomy): Eukaryota > Metazoa > Mollusca > Bivalvia > Lucinida > Lucinidae > Anodontia > Anodontia alba. The sequence continues at coordinate 126,771,627 of OZ024824.1, forward strand.
ATTTTCCACACACTGATTCTTTTGTGAGCAGTACTGCTACATTAGATTAGAAAGGGCTTAACCCTCAAAGCACCAATGACAAATGCAGCAGACAACATTCTGATTTTTTTTTCTACTTTTTCAGAGAAAATATGGCACACAATCTACACAAAATACCAGGCCTTATTTTCTGTAAAATAAAACAACAGAATTTTGTATGCTATATTTTTGCTTGATGCTTTAAATGTTAAGCACTGCAGATGTGTATTTTAGCGTTAAGCTTTAAAGGAGGTAAAATACTCATTGTAGCAGAACCTTATCTGGAGCACTGGCATACAGGCTTTATAATGGATGAATGTCTGTAATAATTTACCTGAGCATGAAGAGATGGAGTTTGTGCCTGACTTCTTGGAGGACGTCTATCTAAAGATCTCTCATTCTTCTTTCTTCTGGCAGGATAAACCAGTGTGACTGGATTTCCCCATTGCCGACTGTTCAAAGGTAGGTTAGTTATTTCTCTTAAATGCTGTCTTATTTCAGGACGAAGTTCCTCTGTGGTTTTACAATACAGTTTGATACTGATTGGTTTCTCTTGCTTCTGGTTTTCTGACTGATCAGATATCTCAGAATCAGAGAACACACACCTTTCATGTATTCCAATGTGAAAAGATCTTTCTTGACAATTATATCTGTTTTCAATATGTGACTGCCTGGCTTTTTTTCGTCTTTTTTTAACTAGATGACAACCATCAGATGCATCCAAGCCCTTGTCACAAACAAAGTCAAGAAATTCTTTATTTGATTTATTCTGAAGAGGTTCAAACAGGAACTCTGGTTTCTCTGCTATTACAGTGCCTTTATATAAACTAGCTCCTTGTTTGTGCCAACTATAGGACAAATCTACAAGTTGTATCCTTTTTCTTCTACCAGCCAAGTTATCGTAAGCTTCTAATGTATCTATTTTACATTTGTTCTCTCCTTTGACAGAAAAATCAGCTTCTAATGTATCTATTTTACATTCGTTCTCTCCTTTGACAGAAAAATCAGCTATCTCTACTTGACAATTATGCTTTTCTGCTACATGGCTGTTCTCACTTGTTGGAATTATAGTAGTATGGTTTCTGTAGATATTACTAACTGTCTCGTATCTTAAATAGTACCAATTTCTCTTCCTGCTATATCTGTTTATCAAAAGGTCAATCAAAGGATTACAGCTGCCAGTCTTAAGAAATGTAACTTTCTGTTTAAACCTAACTCCAATGCATTTATCATCAGAGTCAGCATTGTAGATCTCCTCTCCATCTGATGAAATCTTTGACAGTAAAGCAGCAACAGTTGGTTCAATGTGAGGCAGGAAAAAAGCTTTAGTTTTAATGGTCAGAAGTAATGAATCTGGATTACTCAATTCTAGAAGTGGCATTAGAGATTTCCTTGGCACCTGCTGGTCCCGGGGAAAACATATGACATAAAATAAACTGCTGAAATCTCTCAGTTGACCATCCGCTGCCATTCTTGCTTCTATTTCTCATAGTCAGTAAACAGCAGGAGAGTGACTACCAAATATTGTAAAGAAACAAAACCTGTGAACTTATGTAAAAAGGGCTGTGATAGGACAGCACAGCTTGCCTGATTCGTGCTTTGCCAGTAAAATGAAACAAGAATTACACAGGAGTCAACATTGCACCTGCACTGGGCTTAGTCACATGAGTATACTACATAGGTAAGTAAGTAACATAGTGCGGTGAAAGGGCTCAAAAAGAAGAAAATGCATGGGTAGAAGGCAGTAGGTATTATAAATGATTTCAGTCCTTCTCTGATCCTGAGCAGGCTTCTTGATCAGTTTACCAGTAATTAGTGCATATCCTTTCACCAGTAACTGGCAAATGCTCCACTAAAATCAGCAGTAGGGAGAGAATGGCTGTAGAAATTATTTGATGACCAAATCTCAATGAAAAGATTTTGCTGGACAAAAAAAATTGAACAAGCGACTGTGCATGCAAAGCAGATGCACATCCAACTGAGCTTCCATGCCCAGTCTTCTGTGATTTTTCCAATCAAGAGATGTTCTGCTTGGTTTCTATGTAAGAAATTGATAGCGAAACATTTTGCAGAATATTTATGCCAAACATCAATATGATATAAAAATTTCATCAAAATCATCATCATGATTTGGTTTAAACAATATTTTATTCATTTAAGTTCACATAATACATCGCATAATGTTATATGGTACAGGATTTGATAAAAAGCTAAAAGCTTATATAAATCATCATGATTTAATGGACAAGACGAAATTTAGTTTCTCAGTTTTGGCTGAATAAGTCTGAATTTGTCTGATTACTAACTGAATCAGAGTCAGAACCAGAATCAGAATATTTTACTGACATCAATATTTTACTGACTGGATATCAACAGACACCCATTCACCAAGGCCAAAGACTAGTCTCTAGATCTCAGAAGTGATGTAAATCTGGTGACAGAATCCTCAGAACTTTCAGCAGAGTATATTATAGATGCAGGATGTGCATTCCAATCCATAATGGTGTCTGGGAAGAAACGGTACTTGTAAATGTCAGTTCTAGCATATGGCAATTGAAATGCTATTGGATGCTAATTCCTACTGTGCCTATTTAGGAATTGAAGGTCATCACAAGGAATACTAGCCTGTACCTTACAGACCTTTGAATAGCAACAGGAGTTTACTACCTTTGCGTCTCTTGTGAAGAAACTCCCACCCTAACTGTTCAAGAATGCTAGTCATATTTCCAGTTTCATAGTTGTAGTTACCAGTTACAAAGCTAGCTGCACAATTCTGAACCTTTTCCAATTTTTTCCTGCCCAACTATTCCATGTGGGTCCCAAACAGGGTTAGCATACTCCAGGATTAGTCACACCAACCCTTTGTATGCGATTTCCTTAACATCTTGGGGGGCATGATGATGTCTTAAGAAACCAAATGTTCTGCTTCCTACAAGCGAATGTCCTATTGCTCATCCCCATTCTTGTTTAAGCAGGCCAGGGTACTTACAAATACCTAATCATAAGAATTTGGAGGAAATATGAGGCGATATCTCCAGAAACTAGAACAGTGTTTTCGGAGGAAAACATATGTCCCCCCCACCAGTTTGAACAGACATATTGTTAAAACAGATTGTATCTATAATAAACTCAAGGTCACAATATACCTATATGTAAGTTTGGTCAAAATTCATCTATTCCTCAATGAGATAGGGTGCTGACAAGCCATTTTCTAAAATCATAGCCCTTGTGTAACCTTGAAAATGGGATCAAGGTCACAAAAAATCTAATCAGTTCGTGTCTCTGTCTCAACAATATAGCTCTGCAAGTTTGGTCAAAATCCATCCATTCATTCAGCAGATAGCGTGCCGACAAGCCATTATCCAACAACCTGAGCCTTCCTGCGACATTGAAAATGGGGTCAAGGTCACCAAAATAATATTAGTTATTTTCCATGCCACAACAATTTGGCTGTGCAAGTTTAGTTAAAATCCATCCATTCCTTCAAGAGATACAGTGCAGACAAACCATTTTCTAACAAACTAAGCCCTAGTGTGACCTTCAAAATGGGATCAAGGTCACCAAAATCTAATCAGTTCTTTTCCATGTCCCAAAAATATAGCTGTGCAAGTCTGGTCGAAATCTACTCATTTCTATAGAAGACAAGGTGCAGATAAGCCATTTTCCACCGATCTAAGCCCTAGTGTGACCTTGAAAATGGGGTCAAGGTCATTAAAATCTAATCAGTTCTTTTCCATGTCTCAACAATTAAGATGTAGAAGTTTGGTCAAAATCCATTCATTCATTTAGGAGATAGGGTGCAGACAAGCAATTTTCCAACAATTTAAGCCTTACTGTGACCTTGAAAATGGGGTCAAGGTCACCAAAATCTAATCAGTTCTTTTCCATGTCTCAACAATATAGCTGTACAAGTTTGGGCAAATCCATTTATTCATTCAGGAGATAGGGTGCATACAAACCATTTTCCAACAAATCTAAGCCCTCCTGTGACCTTGAAAATAGGGTCAAGGTCACCAAAATCTAATCAGTTCTTTTACATGTCCCAGCATTGTAGATGTGCAAGTGTGGTCAAAATCTATTCATTCCTACAAGAGACAGGGTGCGGACAAGCCACATTCCAATAATCTAAGCCCTCTTGTGACCTTGAAAATGGAGTCAAGGTCACCAAAATCTATTCAGTTCTTTTACATGTCCCAGCAATATAGATGTGCAAGTTTGGTTAAAATCTATTCATTCCTTCAAGAGATAGGATGCAGACAAGCCATTTTCCAACAATCTAAGCCCTCCTGTGACCTTGAAAATGGGGTCAAGATCACCAAAATCTAATCAGCATTTTTCCCCCTCCCAATGGTATATTTGTGTAAGTTTGGCTAAAATATGTTCATTCAATAAGGAGATAGAGTGCAGACAAGAGGCTATGCCACCGCCGCGGCCGCTGGGATCGGCACTAAAAACAATATTCCCCCTAACCCATGGTGGGGGGACATAATAATAAATGAAATAGAAAGTGTGTACAAAAATATGGTATTTTCCATATGAAAGACAAACTGATCCTATATAGACCCCTTAGTATGGGTAGTTACGCTTGCTATTGTCCTTCTAGTTTGAATTAAGTTTCCTTTCAACTAGTAAACCTTAATTTAAGCAAGTGGAGAATGAGTCACAAACACACACTGAAAATAAGAATGTCTATTATAAAATTGGAATTTTGTCAAAACAAAGACACAGTGGCCCCTCATGGACCTCTGGATAAGTTAAATAATTCCAAATCCCACTCTAGTTTGAGACAAGGCACATTCCAAACTAAAAGGCATATAGTCGTTTAAGAAAATAAGATATAGAATCTCTAGAAATACTAACTGAAAATAGAAAACCTAACATAAGAATTTTACCAAAACAAAGACATATTGGTCCCTCAAGGGCCCCATATTATGCAACATTACACTACCAAGCACACATTCTTGTTTTAAACAGAGTACATGCATATTACAAACTGTTAAGCATGCATGTTTTAATGAAATCAGATGAGAAGCCGCCAGAAATAATGAATGAACATATATATGAAAACTTTGGGATTTGTCACAAGGAAGAAATACTGCCCCTTCCTGAGCCCCATACTAGGGAAAGTTACCTTACTTTCTCCCATTCTAGTTTGAGTCAGGGTACATACTAAACTAATAAGCTTGATCATTTCAAATACTTTAACACTTAGTCTCAAGAAATACGAATTGACATTATACCTATAAAATTGGAATTTTACCATAATTATGTCACATCCGCTCCTTGTGGGCCCCTTGCAAAGGAATGTTACCCTATCTATAACTTCATTTTTATTTGAGTGAGGGTGCCTTTCAAACTAATAAGCATAATTATTTCAAAGAAGCAAGCGGCAGAGTCTCCACAATAGCAGCTGAAACAAAAATGAATCTTACTGCACTAGGAATGACCCAAAAGAGCCTCTGCCAAAGTAAAGGCATATTACCCTTCAATGACCCCTTACTAGAAAAATTTGCCCTTCCTTCCACCATTCTGATGTGAATCAGATTTTGTTAAGCATGTTTAAACCAAACAAAGTCATCAGTATTACATTTACTTTGTTACAGGTCACTGTAAGTCATTGGTGACAGACCAAAGAAAATTCACTTGATATTGTAAGGCAGAATGAAGTGGGTGGGGTAATGTGATGTGAAGTATATACTGAAATGGCAAAATATGCAATAATTCAAAGTTAAATTCAATATTTTACGCCTTTGAGGTAATTCCTGGTGCAGTCAGCAGAGGTTCTAAGCCATTAAACACAAACAGCAATCTTATTATCGTGTGAACACTATACATTTATTAATAATATGCTTTAACAAGCCAGTTTGTGACCATCATAACATGCCATAACATGCCAAAAAAATCAAATTTAATATTTTCGATTTTGTCCTACTTTTGATATGTTATATTTGAATGTTTAACTTGTACAAAAATGCAAAAAGCATTTGTGTTGCAATTTGTTTTGGGTCCCCGCACAGTTTGACTGTACTGACTGCTTCTAGCGCTTGTCCTTTCAGACTATAAATGTCACAGGTTTCTTTGCTCGTGATACTCTCAATGCATTGCACTTGTCGGGATAGAAGGACACTCCCCAGGTTTGTAAGCACGGGTCACCAGTCCGCATCGTGGCGCTTAGCATGAATAACCCACGGGGTTGGCGTTGATGTGCAGGTAGAGGCTAGAGACTGATGGTAGGTTCAGCTGATGACTGGTGACTGACACGACTGTCGGCCTGGCTAGCTCAGTTGGTAGAGCAACTGACTTGGAAGCAGGTGGTCATGGGTTCGAGTCCTTCATCGGGCACACTTTTACCTCCTTAGTTTACTTTACCTAGACATTGTCATGCTTGAAAAAAAACAAGAAAATGTGCTCTAAACCGGAAGTTGAGGCAGACGATTAACCGAAAGGGTCCGAGACTATTCGGGTACGTACAAACACCGGATCGGACCGGATCGGGCTCAATTACAGGATCGGACCGGATCGGACCCGGTTTTCTGTGCTATGGTCATTTTTTCTTCGATATTTTATTCTTTATGCATAGTTGGAAGAGGTTTACAGCATACAAAACTATTTTTACCTCACACCTTCATTCCAATATAAAAAAAACGGACCATACATAACTCCACCCATATATATATAGCCAAACGGCTAATGTAGGCTATGCTAGGAGTCTGTAGCATTTGCATTAGGTTCGGATGACAAGCCAGCACCAAACAGCGGGACAACGTCGGACCGACGGCGATACGTTGTTACGTCGTATCGCCGTCGGCCAACACCGGACGTCGGCCCGACGTCGATATGGCATTCTATGTTGACTGTGCAGATTCTAAAGCATGAGATTATCTAGCAACAAATCAATGGCCCGTTCTTCTTACCCAGCAGGCACAAGTCGCAATGGCAACGTCATATCAACGTTCTTGCAACAACGTAGATGTGACGTTGCATAAAAGTAATGACGTTGCACGTACGTTGATCTGACGTCGCAATTACAGCATGTGCCTGCTGGGTATATTCTTTGACGAGGCGGTTCTGGCGAGTACCCACAATCAATGTTCTGAGCAGACATAAGAAAAAAATCTGCCCTTTATGTAGGGGAGGGTGTGATAAATTAATATAGTGATTAACTGATATATGTAAATGATGCTGCGAGTGAGGCAAAGTGGCGACAGAGTGATAGTATTGAATCCGCTAATGAAATAGCATCACATACATAATTAAAAAACTAATACAGTATTAAAAATAACAACTAGAAAGAAAAAAAAAAAGAAAAAAAAAAAATCAAAATAATAGTCAAAAACAGGGTCCGATCCGGTAATTGAGCCCGATCCGGTGTTTGTACGTACCGAGACTATTCACACATATTTTAGAGACTTGATCTCGCGCAAAAGTCGAAGAACTTTTAATTTCTGAATAGTTTTAGCTAACAAACTCATCCTGCTCGGGGACTTCAATGCCAGAGTGGGCACAGACCACCAAACTATTCTTTTCTTTTGGTAGGATATCACCCTATTCATGCTGTCTATATTCTTCTTAAAGTTCCTCCAGTAACATGCGGAGCACACGTCTTCATGCACTTGATTCAAACTCCAAACCGCTATGTAGGTTTGCACTATAAAGAGTAATCGGAAAGGTTCAAGGGCGTGCCACAATCATATGTATTGTGTTGCAATATAACCCACATGGAAACATGATAAGAACCACACTAGAACAACAGCCTTTGCGGTGAAAAACACGAATCACCATGTGTTTCACTTTTAAACTCCTGTTTACAGTTGGCTCACCTTCACACTTGGTTCAGGTGCAATTCTTAAAAAGCATATATTGCAGAAGATTCTTCAGAATGTGTGGAATTATAGTCATATAATTATATTTGCATATACCATATAAAACAATTGAAATTTCTTTCAAGCTGTCCGAATTTCGTAGACATATTTATATCGTCAGTGCTTTCGATGCTCTGAACCTTTGACGTCCCCGTGTTAGTCTTACTCTTTGTTGCTTTGTGGTTTATTCTACGAGGAGATTTGTTTTATGTCTTGCCTTGTGTTATTTTGTTCTTGTGCTTTTAACATTGCGATTACCTCGCTTGGGGAAGAGAGAGCTAATATTAGTGCTTTATGCACGTTTGTTTGATTATCGCTTGTTTGTTTTGCATGTTTCCTCTTCCTCTTGGTGTCTGGGAAGGGCTGCGGTTTGTGATTGTGGCACTCCCTGGACTTTACTCTTACCTTTTTTGATGCTTTGTGATCAACAGAAATATTTCTGTGTAACTGCGGCTTCATAGAGACCGGGCTGCGTTCAGTACTGCAAAGAGATAGTCCTCTGTACCCTGTGACGAGCGCCAGCAGGAGCCGGGATCCAGGACAAAACAGGCGCAAGTAACTTGCACTTCTGAACGCAGCCTAATACTACATTATTTACGTTACGTTTAAATCTATAATTCCAGTAAATACCTCGTATGTTGCAAGAGCTTCGATACTGCTTCGCCCTGGCGACGTCATTGCGACCTTCTGTATTTGGAACTGAGTGAGCATCCTTGCTTATGTAGTTCAGTTGCCAGGGTGCAAAACTGTCAGGGTGCACCATAGCTTTGTAGCTGAACTATTAAGAATGTCCAATGGCTATTGTAATTGAACTGCTAGGATACACACTTACTTAGTAGTTGAATTTGCAGGGTTCACCCAATGTATGTTAGGGAGCACTATAGATCACTGAGCACAAGCTCATATACAAGAGGGTGCACGTGCACTCTGTACACACTGGCTGGATCCGCCCCTGATTTATGTTAGACTTATACATGTACAGGGTGTACCACTTTGAGTATGCTAGGGCTAGGGTTAAGATTCTATCGTCGCCACAATAAAAGGATAGAAGTATTTTCTGTCAACGGTGTTCCAATATGTAAGTACATCCAGTCTCTTCAGAGACATTACAATTATTTGAATTAGTCAAAACGTTTTAAGCTACTGTGATCGCCAGGATGCTTAGCAACTGAGCATTGTATTACATATAAAAACACCTTTTTTCCCAACAGAAACCGTGTAAAGTTGATCTTTTTACCTCATCATCCACTACTTTTATAACATTATATTAAAACTTCGTTGGCGCGACGTCGTACACGCTGTCATTTACTTGCTCGTCACTGACATCCGGGAAACAAGACGCAAAACATGCATGTAATAGCCAGAATGATTGCTTACATTTGCAATTCTCACATTGACATTATTATTATCCTTTACTTATTATTGTAGTTTTACATGTAATCGACAAGGCAAAAAACTGTTTCCGCGTATTTTTGTACAATGGAGCATTTTGCGTGACACAAAAATGGCGAACCTATTAGTCAAACTGGCAAAATGGTAAAGCAATCATTCAAGTGCGTTTTGCTTGTCGTATTTCATTAATTTTGGCACAATCCTCGAAAAAATCAGTTTTATAATATCATGGCGATCACAGTAATGTGCATTGAGGTGGCAGTCCATGTCATGTAATGATATCTATTTATTTGCACATGGCGCTGTTTAAGGTAAGTACGTTACATTGAAGAGCAGGTGTGAAATAGGAGACATGAACCAAGTAACACAATAAAGTAAATTCAGAAACATTATGTCACAGCCTTGTACACTTTATGCCACCGCATCAAATGGTAAACACATTAAATCTGTGGATAAAAGTACTTAGATTTATTTTTTTTAAAGTATACAGAGGTGCTTGATCTTGTGTATGATCGATACAATCAGATACTTCATACACAAAAACTAAGACAATTTATAGTATCGATTACTTAGTATTAGAATGTGTAGGTAAAGTTTTACCTTTTTAAGTGTGTTTGTCTGCGAGAATACTGGCCAATAGTAGATCAAGAAGATACCGTTTTATCCGGCGTTACCTTAAATTTCGTGGATTGTGCCTCGATCTTTGTTTCCTCGGTTAAAAAAATGTCAGCAACGGCCAGTTCATCCACCAGTTGGTCATGAATTTTAATAAAATGAAAATGCTTTTTTATTGTATGACCGAACTTGCACAACATTTTTTTCTTTCAGTGTTTGACGGTTTCAGGAAGGTATATACACATATATCAATTAAAGACTTGGCAGTTAGAAGAAGATATGTAGATCCGGATAGGCTACTTTTCATGTTCGATAAACCTATCCTAATATTTTAAATAAATGAATTTTTCTTCCCACCGTTACACTGTTTCTTCAAACGGCGGCGAATCCTACGAAAAATACTGTAATCGGGCGTTATTAGACCGACAATCCGGCGTTACGACCGGTTATTCGGGTTATAGTTGGAATTATCCTCAAAGATGTCCGACCATAGTAGTACATCATCGACACATTTTGTCATGTTAGGTACGTCTGTAACATTTTCATCACACCTTCTTGTTTACCCGTCGCCTGAAGCAATATAGCCTTGTGGCGCAGTTTTGTACCGATATCTACCCAATGGTGTAATGAAGGTAGTCAGATGACAGTCTTCTTTGTGGATTAGAACACTATGGTAACCATTCTAGGAGCCAAAGACTGTTTTTACCATGAGTAACAGATCTAGCTAGATGGAAAGGGGATGGGGCGTGGTGGATTTCACGTGTAGCATGTGCATTAAGGGCCTGGAAACCAACTGTATTTCGAGGCTTGCCATTCCTGTTTGACACAAACAACCATTCTGTGGCAGGCTCACCAATGGAAACAGGCTCAAGTACTCCAAAAAAGGTAAGAGAAAACTCCAAGTCTAACCTACTGATCTAAATCCGCAATTACATCATCGGGCCATGAAGAGGGACAGGTACCGGAGTGTAATGGGCAACAGGTTGGACATTTGGATCTACCATGATTCTCATACGAGGACCAGACATTAAAGGTGAGTTTGATGGTAATAAGAATTGAAAATGCTAGATTTGTAATAATCCAAGTCACAATCGAAAGTCAGGCTACAATCACTGGCAGTGGCATTTACATAATGTTAAGAAACGGTTTGGGATTGAACTTGTGTTTCACCTACTGTGGGAAAATTGTGTAAAATGATGCCAAGATCAGAACATGCCTCCTTACTAATAAACAGCCTTTCAGACACGTCAGTTACGTGTCATCTATCGGGTCGCTGTCAACTGCCATCTCTTTCTGACAGATGTAATGCAGTGGCCCAACTTATCTTAATGCCATTCTAATTGTGCTCCTCTTGTTATCTTAATACCATTCTAATTATGCTCCTCATGTTGCAGATTTGTTTCTTTTTTTCTTGTGAGATTGATTTCATGAAGTGTCTCTCACGGGAAAATCAGGCTGACATTACTGAGGCTTTCAATTCAACTTTAAGATACCTTGATAATTTATTAAATATTGACAATATTTACTTTGACCAAATGGTGGACCACATATACCCTACAGAACTCCAATTAAATAGAGCCAATTCTTCCAATACCGAGGCACCGTTTTTGGATTTGAATCATTGTATATCTAATGATACAGTTTCCACCAAAATTTATGATAAACGGGACGATTTTGGTTTTGCAATAGTCAATTTCCCTTTTCTGGATGGCGATTTCCCCCAGCGTTCCTCATATGGGGTATACATAAAAGGTAAGAGAAAAGTCCAGGGAGTGCCACAACCACAAACCGCAGCCCTTCCCAGACCCCAAGAGGAAGAGGAAACCGACAAATCTAAACAAGCACAAACCGAACAAACGCACGAAAAGCACTAAGATTAGCTCTCTCTTCCCCAAGCGAGGTAATCGCAATACTAAAAGGACTGAAAAACACAAGAACAAAATGACACACGGAAAGACATACAATAAATCGCCTCGTAGAATAAACCACAAAGCAACAAAGAGTAAGACTAACACCGGGACCACTACCTTAGAACGGTCGGTAGAGCAAACCATCGGGGAGTTTAAAGCACTTTTACAGCTAGCTAACTTCACCCTGGGTCCCGATGCTACTCTTAATACAGAAATACATAAAAATTCGGTTCGCATAAAGGCTCCCAACTCAGTCAATGCATCAAAGCGAAAACATAAAAATCAAATTAATCACTATAATAAACAAAGACGAGTACTCATGGCTAATTCTGCTGTATGCCAGAGTAAATGAAAACCAATAGTTGAACCACGGCAGGCCAAGCCAAAGACATATCGTCAATCTCATATACATATCTCAACTTATTAGAATCGCCAGAGCATCTTCAAATCTTAGTAATAAAGCCCTTACCGCCAGACTTCTTAGGCAGGGCTATCGTTATTTTAAAGTTCGTAAGGTGTTTTCGAAATTTTTTCGTAGACACAGTGCCTTGGTAGAAAAATATAGCGTCAGTCTGAAAACACTTCTGCAACAAGGTATATCAGAACCAGAATTTTACATTGACTTATTATACAGATTTAGACAAATTGTAGGAAAATCTTACTTTTCGGAGCAATTCAGAAAGCTAATCAACCGTTATAAAATAATTAGCTCTAACCTGGATATTATGCAACAGACTGCATGCCTAGTTGTCAACCCAATCATTGTTGATGGCTATGCTTCACTCTTTAATTGCACGGCGGTGGTTCGGGCCTCAGACTCAATGACGGTCTCTTCGTAAAACTTTAACCAGTGGGTTGGGGCTTGACGATATGTCTTTGGGTTGTTGCATTGACTGAGTTGGGAACCTTATGCGAACCGAATTTTTATGTATTCATGTATTTAGAGTAGCATCGGGACCAAGGGTGAAGTTGGCTAGCATAAAAAGTGTTTAACCACCAACCTCGCCCCCCCCCCCCACGTGGTTTATTGACCGTTCTAAGGCAGTGGTCCCGGTGTAAGTCTCTTTGTTGCTTTGTGGTTTACTCTACGAGGCGATTTGTTTTGTCTTACCTTGTGTTATTTTGTTCTTGTGTTTTTCAGTCCATTTAGCATTGTGATTACCTCGCTTTGGGAAGAGAGAGAGCTATTCTTAGTGCTTTTCGTGCGTTGCTTGTTTGGTTTTGTCGGTTTTCTCTTCCTCTCGGTGTCCCGGAAGGGCTGCGGTTTGTGATTGTGGCACTCCCTGGACTTTTCTCTTACCTTTTTCTTTCTACTCTACTGACCGTTTTAAGGCGGTAGTTCCGGTGTTAGTCTTACTCTTTGTTGTTTTGTAGTTTATTCTACGAGGTGATTTGTTTTATGTCTTACCTTGTGTTATTTTGTTCTTGTGTTTTTCAGTCCTTTTAGCATTGCGATTACCTCGCATGGGGAAGAGAGAGCTAATCTTAGTGCTTTTAGTACGTTTGTGTGATTTACGCTTGTTTGGATATGCTGTTTCCTCTTTCTCTTGGTGTCTGGGAAGGGATGCGGTTTGTGATTGTGGCACTCCCTGTCATTCTCTTGCGTTTTCTTTTTTTTCTTTTTGCTGCATGCATTTTCATAGTTCCTGCAATAAGATCACACTGACGTTAGCCAAGGCGCAGACGTTTTTGACTACCCGCATCAGCCATGAGAGGGGTTTGAGGCATTGCTGTGTGTTAGAACCCTAGAGCTTTATAATCTTCTTGAAGGATCCTAGCATTAAGGTTAATAAATGGCTGAGGTTAGGATCGCTTTTTGATCAAAAGTCAATAAGATAACTCAAGAATATGATCTTAACTATACCTAATTTAGTGCCACAGAGGCCTTTCTGTTATTTAAACTTCATCAGTGTGGCTAAACCCCAAACGTTTGGAAATGAAACGTATGATGCGCATGTCTTGGCAAGCAGCAAGACATACAGAAAGCAAAATAAGCCTAAAAAGTGGATACCGAACCCGCTAAGATACAGGTCATTTTGACAAGTCAGTCGTAGTTTTAGAATTTTTTTTTGAATTTGTACTATAACAAAGAGTGTGGTATAAAATAGTTGTTTAATGCAGTACTTCAGTACTGACGTTAAGGTCGCAGTATCAAACTGATACAGTCAGATCAACACCAAGTATCTGATAACATGTCTTACAGGGAATGCTCTTGTTATCAGCATCAGAAGCGGTTACGGTGCAAAAAGCATTGAATACAGCCCCTCACAGTCATCAATACGGGATTGAGATGGAGCGGAATCATTTGATTCAGTTTCTCTGTGGCACACATTCTCAAGGCGGTGATTCTGATTGCAATGTAGGCATTTATGGCTCAACATAGGACACTCAGTTTTAAGCACACGGGCCGGGGAAGTTTTGCCATGACCGTTTTTGCCACAATACGAACATAGTTCTAGCTTCTCTTTTACAGTTATGTTTTTGTTTTTACTTGTAGGAACTGCGAGCCGCTTGAGCAGCGTTGGAATCAAGTAGACGTGAGGCTGATCTCTTTCCGGCTTCCTAGGCCCCCACAAACTGAAAGACCTCCGCTTGTATATATATATATATATATATATATATATATATATATATATATATATATATATATATATATATATATATATATATATATATATATATATATATATATATAATTTAAGATTTAAACAAACTTCAACAAAGAATTCCAGCCCAGGATCAATACTGATGCAAGTACTTCAGAAAAAAGTGTATAGGGAGAAATATGAAATACTACTGGACTGAGTGAGGTTTCGAACCCACGCCGGCTACGACGGCAGCGCCTAGCCCTTCAGAGTCAGGAGTCATAACCACTGCACCACTACGCTTGTTAAAAAACAAGTTTCATGGAACAGTATTATGCTTGATTTCTCTAAATGACCCGTCGGATAGGGTATATTTTTGGTGCGCTAGCGCACTCATTATATACAAGGAACTCTCTGGATCCATAGGATACTGAAGCTTGAAAATATTATTATAATTTAAGATTTAAACAAACTTTAACAAAGAATTCCAGCCCAGGATCAATACTGATGCAAGTACTTCAGAAAAAAGTGTATAGGGAGAAATATGAAATACCACTGGACTGAGTGAGGTTTCGAACCCACGCCGGCTACGACGGCAGCGCCTAGCCCTTCAGAGTCAGGAGTCATAACCACTGCACCACTACGCTTCTTAAAAAACAAGTTTCATGGAACAGTATTA
This sequence comes from Anodontia alba, assembly GCA_964016985.1. Classification (NCBI taxonomy): domain Eukaryota; kingdom Metazoa; phylum Mollusca; class Bivalvia; order Lucinida; family Lucinidae; genus Anodontia; species Anodontia alba. Next base: position 126,786,688 of record OZ024824.1, read on the forward strand.
TGCTTGATTTCTCTGAATGACCCGTCGGATAGGGTATATTTTTGGTGCGCTAGCGCACTCATTATATACAAGGAACTCTCTGGATCCATAGGATACTGAAGCTTGAAAATATTATTATAATTTAAGATTTAAACAAACTTCAACAAAGAATTCCAGCCCAGGATCAATACTGATGCAAGTACTTCAGAAAAAAGTGTATAGGGAGAAATATAAAATACCACTGGACTGAGTGAGGTTTCGAACCCACGCCGGCTACGACGGCAGCGCCTAGCCCTTCAGAGTCAGGAGTCATAACCACTGCACCACTACGCCTGTTAAAAACAAGTTTCATGGAACAGTATTATGCTTGATTTCTCTGAATGACCCGTCGGACAGGGTATTCTTTTTGGTGCAAGTACTTCAGAAAAAAGTGTATAGGGAGAAATATGAAATACCACTGGACTGAGTGAGGTTTCGAACCCATGCCGGCTACGACGGCAGCGCCTAGCCCTTCAGAGTCAGGAGTCATAACCACTGCACCACTACGCTTGTTAAAAAACAAGTTTCATGGAACAGTATTATGCTTGATTTCTCTGAATGACCCGTCGGATAGTGTATATTTTTGGTGCGCTAGCGCACTCATTATATACAAGGAACTCTCTGGATCCATAGGATACTGAAGCTTGAAAATATTATTATAATTTAAGATTTAAACAAACTTCAACAAAGAATTCTAGCCCAGGATCAATACTGATGCAAGTACTTCAGAAAAAAGTGTATAGGGAGAAATATGAAATACCACTGGACTGAGTGAGGTTTCGAACCCACGCCGGCTACGACGGCAGCGCCTAGCCCTTCAGAGTCAGGAGTCATAACCACTGCACCACTACGCTTGTAAAAAAACAAGTTTCATGGAACAGTATTATGCTTGATTTCTCTGAATGACCCGTCGGATAGGGTATATTTTTGGTGCGCAAGCGCACTCATTATATACAAGGAACTCTCTGGATCCATAGGATACTGAAGCTTGAAAATATTATTATAATTTAAGATTTAAACAAACTTCAACAAAGAATTCCAGCCCAGGATCAATACTGATGCAAGTACTTCAGAAAAAAGTGTATAGGGAGAAATATGAAATACCACTGGACTGAGTGAGGTTTCGAACCCACGCCTGCTACGACGGCAGCGCCTAGCCCTTCAGAGTCAGGAGTCATAACCACTGCACCACTACGCTTGCTAAAAACAAGTTTCATGGAACAGTATTATGCTTGATTTCTCTGAATGACCCGTCGGATAGGGTATATTTTTGGTGCGCTAGCGCACTCATTATATACAAGGAACTCTCTGGATCCATAGGATACTGAAGCTTCAAAAAATATTATTATAATTTAAGATTTAAACAAACTTTAACAAAGAATTCCAGCCCAGGATCAATACTGATGCAAGTACTTCAGAAAAAAGTGTATAGGGAGAAATATGAAATACCACTGGACTGAGTGAGGTTTCGAACCCACGCCGGCTACGACGGCAGCGCCTAGCCCTTCAGAGTCAGGAGTCATAACCACTGCACCACTACGCTTGTTAAAAAACAAGTTTCATGGAACAGTATTATGCTTGATTTCTCTGAATGACCCGTCGGATAGGGTATATTTTTGGTGCACTAGCGCACTCATTATATACAAGGAACTCTCTGGATCCATAGGATACTGAAGCTTGAAAATATTATTATAATTTAAGATTTAAACAAACTTCAACAAAGAATTCCAGCCCAGGATCAATACTGATGCAAGTACTTCAGAAAAAAGTGTATAGGGAGAAATATGAAATACCACTGGACTGAGTGAGGTTTCGAACCCATGCCGGCTACGACGGCAGCGCCTAGCCCTTCAGAATCAGGAGTCATAACCACTGCACCACTACGCTTGTTAAAAAACAAGTTTCATGGAACAGTATTATGCTTGATTACTCTGAATGACCCGTCGGATAGGGTATATTTTTGGTGCGCTAGCGCACTCATTATATACAACGAACTCTCTGGATCCATAGGATACTGAAGCTTGAAAATATTATTATAATTTAAGATTTAAACAAACTTCAACAAGGAATTCCAGCCCAGGATCAATACTGATGCAAGTACCTCAGAAAAAAGAGTATAGGGAGAAATATGAAATACAACTGGATTGAGTGAGGTTTCGAACCCACGCCGGCTACGACGGCAGCGCCTAGCCCTTCAGAGTCAGGAGTCATAACCACTGCACCACTACGCTTGTAAAAAAACAAGTTTCATGGAACAGTATTATGCTTGATTTCTCTGAATGACCCGTCGGATAGGGTATATTTTTGGTGCGCTAGCGCACTCATTATATACAAGGAACTCTCTGGATCCATAGGATACTGAAGCTTGAAAATATTATTATAATTTAAGATTTAAACAAACTTCAACAAAGAATTCCAGCCCAGGATCAATACTGATGCAAGTACTTCAGAAAAAAGTGTATAGGGAGAAATATGAAATACCACTGGACTAAGTGAGGTTTCGAACCCACGCCTGCTACGACGGCAGCGCCTAGCCCTTCAGAGTCAGGAGTCATAACCACTGCACCACTACGCTTGCTAAAAACAAGTTTCATGGAACAGTATTATGCTTGATTTCTCTGAATGACCCGTCGGATAGGGTATATTTTTGGTGCGCTAGCGCACTCATTATATACAAGGAACTCTCTGGATCCATAGGATACTGAAGCTTGAAAATATTATTATAATTTAAGATTTAAACAAACTTTAACAAAGAATTCCAGCCCAGGATCAATACTGATGCAAGTACTTCAGAAAAAAGTGTATAGGGAGAAATATGAAATACCACTGGACTGAGTGAGGTTTCGAACCCACGCTGGCTACGACGGCAGCGCCTAGCCCTTCAGAGTCAGGAGTCATAACCACTGCACCACTACGCTTGTTAAAAAACAAGTTTCATGGAACAGTATTATGCTTGATTTCTCTGAATGACCCGTCGGATAGGGTATATTTTTGGTGCGCTAGCGCACTCATTATATACGAGGAACTCTCTGGATCCATAGGATACTGAAGCTTGAAAATATTATTATAATTTAAGATTTAAACAAACTTCAACAAAGAATTCCAGCCCAGGATCAATACTGATGCAAGTACTTCAGAAAAAAGTGTATAGGGAGAAATATGAAATACCACTGGACTGAGTGAGGTTTCGAACCCACGCCGGCTACGACGGCAGCGCCTAGCCCTTCAGAATCAGGAGTCATAACCACTGCACCACTACGCTTGTTAAAAAACAAGTTTCATGGAACAGAATTATGCTTGATTACTCTGAATGACCCGGCGGATAGGGTATATTTTTGGTGCGCTAGCGCACTCATTATATACAAGGAACTCTCTGGATCCATAGGATACTGAAGCTTGAAAATATTATTATAATTCAAGATTGAAACAAACTTCAACAAGGAATTCCAGCCCAGGATCAATACTGATGCAAGTACTTCAGAAAAATGTGTATAGGGAGAAATATGAAATACAACTGGATTGAGTGAGGTTTCGAACCCACGCCGGCTACGACGACAGCGCCTAGCCCTTCAGAGTTAGGAGTCATAACCACTGCACCACTACGCTTGCTAAAAACAAGTTTCATGGAACAGTATTATGCTTGATTTCTCTGAATGACCCGTCGGATAGGGTATATTTTTGGTGCGCTAGTGCACTCATTATATACAAGGAACTCTCTGGATCCATAGGATACTGAAGCTTGAAAATATTATTACAATTTAAGATTTAAACAAACTTCAACAAAGAATTCCAGCCCAGGATCAATACTGATGCAAGTACTTCAGAAAAAAGTGTATAGGGAGAAATATGAAATACCACGACTGAGTGAGGTTTCGAACCCACGCCGGCTACGACGGCAGCGCCTAGCCCTTCAGAGTCAGGAGTCATAACCACTGCACCACTACGCTTGTTAAAAAACAAGTTTCATGGAACAGTATTATGCTTGATTTCTCTGAATGACCCGTCGGATAGGGTATATTTTTGGTGCGCTAGCGCACTCATTATATACAAGGAACTCTCTGGATCCATAGGATACTGAAGCTTGAAAATATTATTATAATTTAAGATTTAAACAAACTTCAACAAAGAATTCCAGCCCAGGATCAATACTGATGCAAGTACTTCAGAAAAAAGTGTATAGGGAGAAATATGAAATACCACTGGACTGAGTGAGGTTTCGAACCCACGCCTGCTACGACGGCAGCGCCTAGCCCTACAGTCAGGAGTCATAACCACTGCACCACTACGCTTGCTAAAAACAAGTTTCATGGAACAGTATTATGCTTGATTTCTCTGAATGACCCGTCGGATAGGGTATATTTTTGGTGCGCTAGCGCACTCATCATATACAAGGAACTGTCTGGATCCATAGGATACTGAAGCTTGAAAATATTATTATAATTTAAGATTTAAACAAACTTCAACAAAGAATTCCAGCCCAGGATCAATACTGATGCAAGTACTTCAGAAAAAAGTGTATAGGGAGAAATATGAAATACCACTGGACTGAGTGAGGTTTCGAACCCCAGCCGGCTACGACGGCAGCGCCTAGCCCTTCAGAGTCAGGAGTCATAACCACTGCACCACTACGCTTGTTAAAAAACAAGTTTCATGGAACAGTATTATGCTTGATTTCTCATTCAGAATACCGACGGGTCATTCAGATAGGATATATTTTTGGTGCGCTAGCGCACTCATTATATAGAAGGAACTCTCTGGATCCATAGGATACTGAAGCTTGAAAATATTATTATAATTTAAGATTTAAACAAACTTCAACAAAGAATTCCAGCCCAGGATCAATACTGATGCAAGTACTTCAGAAAAAAGTGTATAGGGAGAAATATGAAATACCACTGGACTGAGTGAGGTTTCGAACCCACGCCGGCTACGACGGCAGCGCCTAGCCCTTCAGAGTCAGGAGTCATAACCACTGCACCACTACGCTTGTTAAAAAACAAGTTTCATGGAACAGTATTATGCTTGATTTCTCTGAATGACCCGTCGGATAGGGTATATTTTTGGTGCGCTAGCGCACTCATTATATACAAGGAACTCTCTAGATCCATAGGATACTGAAGCTTGAAAATATTATTATAATTTAAGATTTAAACAAACTTTAACAAAGAATTCCAGCCCAGGATCAATACTGATGCAAGTACTTCAGAAAAAAGTGTATAGGGAGAAATATGAAATACCACTGGACTGAGTGAGGTTTCGAACCCACGCCGGCTACGACGGCAGCGCCAAGCCCTTCAGAGTCAGGAGTCATAACCACTGCACCACTGCGCTTGTTAAAAAACAAGTTTCATGGAACAGTATTATGCTTGATTTCTCTAAATGACACGTCGAATAGGGTATATTTTTGGTGCGCTAGCGCACTCATTATATACAAGGAACTCTCTGGATCCATAGGATACTGAAGCTTGAAAATATTATTATAATTTAAGATTTAAACAAACTTCAACAAAGAATTCCAGCCCAGGATCAATACTGATGCAAGTACTTCAGAAAAAAGTGTATAGGGAGAAATATAAAATACCACTGGACTGAGTGAGGTTTCGAACCCACGCCGGCTACGACGGCAGCGCCTAGCCCTTCAGAGTCAGGAGTCATAACCACTGCACCACTACGCTTGTAAAAAAACAAGTTTCATGGAACAGTATTATGCTTGATTTCTCTGAATGACCCGTCGGATAGGGTATATTTTTGGTGCACTAGCGCACTCATTATATACAAGGAACTCTCTGGATCCATAGGATACTGAAGCTTGAAAATATTATTATAATTTAAGATTTAAACAAACTTCAACAAAGAATTCCAGCCCAGGATCAATACTGATGCAAGTACTTCAGAAAAAAGTGTATAGGGAGAAATATGAAATACCACTGGACTGAGTGAGGTTTCGAACCCATGCCGGCTACGACGGCAGCGCCTAGCCCTTCAGAATCAGGAGTCATAACCACTGCACCACTACGCTTGTTAAAAAACAAGTTTCATGGAACAGTATTATGCTTGATTACTCTGAATGACCCGTCGGATAGGGTATATTTTTGGTGCGCTAGCGCACTCATTATATACAAGGAACTCTCTGGATCCATAGGATACTGAAGCTTGAAAATATTATTATAATTTAAGATTTAAACAAACTTCAACAAAGAATTCCAGCCCAGGATCAATACTGATGCAAGTACTTCAGAAAAAAGTGTATAGGGAGAAATATGAAATACCACTGGACTGAGTGAGGTTTCGAACCCACGCCGGCTACGACGGCAGCGCCTAGCCCTTCAGAGTCAGGAGTCATAACCACTGCACCACTACGCTTGTTAAAAAACAAGTTTCATGGAACAGTATTATGCTTGATTTCTCTGAATGACCCGTCGGATAGGGTATATTTTTGGTGCGCTAGCGCACTCATTATATACAAGGAACTCTCTAGATCCAAAGGATACTGAAGCTTGAAAATATTATTATAATTTAAGATTTAAACAAACTTTAACAAAGAATTCCAGCCCAGGATCAATACTGATGCAAGTACTTCAGAAAAAAGTGTATAGGGAGAAATATGAAATACCACTGGACTGAGTGAGGTTTCGAACCCACGCCGGCTACGACGGCAGCGCCAAGCCCTTCAGAGTCAGGAGTCATAACCACTGCACCACTGCGCTTGTTAAAAAACAAGTTTCATGGAACAGTATTATGCTTGATTTCTCTAAATGACACGTCGAATAGGGTATATTTTTGGTGCTCTAGCGCACTCATTATATACAAGGAACTCTCTGGATCCATAGGATACTGAAGCTTGAAAATATTATTATAATTTAAGATTTAAACAAACTTCAACAAAGAATTCCAGCCCAGGATCAATACTGATGCAAGTACTTCAGAAAAAAGTGTATAGGGAGAAATATGAAATACCACTGGACTGAGTGAGGTTTCGAACCCACGCCGGCTACGACGGCAGCGCCTAGCCCTTCAGAGTCAGGAGTCATAATCACTGCACCACTACGCTTGTTAAAAAACAAGTTTCATGGAACAGTATTATGCTTGATTTCTCTGAATGACCCGTCGGATAGGGTATATTTTTGGTGCGCTAGCGCACTCATCATATACAAGGAACTGTCTGGATCCATAGGATACTGAAGCTTGAAAATATTATTATAATTTAAGATTTAAACAAACTCAACAGAGAATTCCAGCCCAGGATCAATACTGATGCAAGTACTTCAGAAAAAAGTGTATAGGGAGAAATATGAAATACCACTGGACTGAGTGAGGTTTCGAACCCACGCCGGCTACGACGGCAGCGCCTAGCCCTTCAGAGTCAGGAGTCATAACCACTGCACCAGTACGCTTGTTAAAAAACAAGTTTCATGGAACAGTATTATGCTTGATTTCTCTGAATGACCCGTCGGATAGGGTATATTTTTGGTGCGCTAGCGCACTCATTATATACAAGGAACTCTCTGGATCCATAGGATACTGAAGCTTGAAAATATTATTATAATTTAAGATTTAAACAAACTTCAACAAAGAATTCCAGCCCAGGATCAATACTGATGCAAGTACTTCAGAAAAAAGTGTATAGGGAGAAATATGAAATACCACTGGACTGAGTGAGGTTTCGAACCCACGCCGGCTACGACGGCAGCGACTAGCCCTTCAGAGTCAGGAGTCATAACCACTGCACCACTACGCTTGTTAAAAAACAAGTTTCATGGAACAGTATCATGCTTGATTTCTCTGAATGACCCGTCGGATAGGGTATATTTTTGGTGCGCTAGCGCACTCATTATATACAAGGAACTGTCTGGATCCATAGGATACTGACGCTTGAAAATATTGTTATAATTTAAGATTTAAACAAACTTCAACAAAGAATTCCAGCCCAGGATCAGTACTGATGCAAGGACTTCAGAAAAATGTGTACAGGGAGAAATATGAAATATCACTGGACTGAGTGAGGTTTTGAACCCACGCCGGCTACGACGGCAGCGCCTAGCCCTTCAGAGATAGGAGTCATAACCACTGCACCACTACGCTTGTTAAAAAACAAGTTTCATGGAACAGTATTATGCTTGATTTCTCTGAATGACCCGTCGGATAGGGTATATTTTTGGTGCGCTAGCGCACTCATTATATACAAGGAACTCTCTGGATCCATAGGATACTGAAGCTTGAAAATATTATTATAATTTAAGATTTAAACAAACTTCAACAAAGAATTCCAGCCCAGGATCAATACTGATGCAAGTACAACAGAAAAAAGTGTATAGGGAGAAATATGAAATACGACTGGACTGAGTGAGGTTTCGAACCCACGCCGGCTACGACGGCAGCGCCTAGCCCGAGTCAGGAGTCATAACCACTGCACCACTACGCTTGTTAAAAAACAAGTTTCATGGAACAGTATTATGCTTGATTTCTCTGAATGACCCGTCGGATAGGGTATATTTTTGGTGCGCTAGCGCACTCATTATATACAAGGAACTGTCTGGATCCATAGGATACTGACGCTTGAAAATATTGTTATAATTTAAGATTTAAACAAACTTCAACAAAGAATTCCAGCCCAGGATCAGTACTGATGCAAGGACTTCAGAAAAATGTGTATATGGAGAAATATGAAATACCACTGGACTGAGTGAGGTTTCGAACCCACGCCGGATACGACGGCAGCGCCTAGCCCTTCAGAGTTAGGAGTCATAACCACTGCACCACTACGCTTGTTAAAAAACAAGTTTCATGGAACAGTATTATGCTTGATTTCTCTGAATGACCCGTCGGATAGGGTATATTTTTGGTGCGCTAGCGCACTCATTATATAGAAGGAACTCTCTGGATCCATAGGATACTGAAGCTTGAAAATATTATTATAATTTAAGATTTAAACAAACTTCAACAAAGAATTCCAGCCCAGGATCAATACTGATGCAAGTACTTCAGAAAAAAGTGTATAGGGAGAAATATGAAATACCACTGGACTGAGTGAGGTTTCGAACCCACGCCGGATACGACGGCAGCGCCTAGCCCTTCAGAGTTAGGAGTCATAACCACTGCACCACCACGCTTGCTAAAAACAAGTTTCATGGAACAGTATTATGCTTGATTTCTCTAAATGACCCGTCGGATAGGGTATATTTTTGGTGCGCTAGCGCACTCATTATATACAAGGAACTCTCTGGATCGATAGGATACTGAAGCATAAAGATATTATTATAATTTAAGATTGAAACAAACTTCAACAAAAAATTCCAGCCCAGGATCAATACTGATGCAAGTACTTCAGAAAAAAGTGTATAGGGAGAAATATGAAATACCACTGGACTGAGTGAGGTTTCGAACCCACGCCGGCTACGACGGCAGCGCCTAGCCCTTCAGAGTCAGGAGTCATAACCACTGCACCACTACGCTTGTTAAAAAACAAGTTTCATGGAACAGTATTATGCTTGATTTCTCATTCAGAATACCGACGGGTCATTCAGATAGGGTATATTTTTGGTGCGCTAGCGCACTCATTATATACAAGGAACTCTCTGGATCCATAGGATACTGAAGCTTGAAAATATTATTATAATTTAAGATTTAAACAAACTTCAACAAAGAATTCCAGCCCAGGATCAATACTGATGCAAATACTTCAGAAAAAAGTGTATAGGGAGAAATATGAAATACTACTGGACTGAGTGAGGTTTCGAACCCACGCCGGCTACGACGGCAGCGCCTAGCCCTTCAGAGTCAGGAGTCATAACCACTGCACCACTACGCTTGTTAAAAAACAAGTTTCATGGAACAGTATTATGCTTGATTTCTCTGAATGTCCCGTCGGATAGGGTATATTTTTGGTGCGCTAGCGCACTCATTATATACAAGGAACTCTCTGGATCCATAGGATACTGAAGCTTGAAAATATTATTATAATTTAAGATTTAAACAAACTTCAACAAAGAATTCCAGCCCAGGATCAATACTGATGCAAGTACTTCAGAAAAAAGTGTATAGGGAGAAATATGAAATACCACTGGACTGAGTGAGGTTTCGAACCCACGCCGGCTACGACGGCAGCGCCTAGCCCTTCAGAGTCAGGAGTCATAACCACTGCACCACTACGCTTGTTAAAAAACAAGTTTCATGGAACAGTATTATGCTTGATTTCTCTGAATGACCCGTCGGATAGGGTATATTTTTGGTGCGCTAGCGCACTCATTATATACAAGGAACTCTCTGGATCCATAATTTACTGAAGCTTGAAAATATTATTATAATTTAAGATTTAAACAAACTTTAACAAAGAATTCCAGCCCAGGATCAATACTGATGCAAGTACTTCAGAAAAAAGTGTATAGGGAGAAATATGAAATACCACTGGACTGAGTGAGGTTTCGAACCCACGCCGGCTATGACGGCAGCGCCTAGCCCTTCAGAGTCAGGAGTCATAACCACTGCACCACTGCGCTTGTTAAAAAACAAGTTTCATGGAACAGTATTATGCTTGATTTCTCTAAATGACCCGTCGAATAGGGTATATTTTTGGTGCGCTAGCGCACTCATTATATACAAGGAACTCTCTGGATCCATAGGATACTGAAGCTTGAAAATATTATTATAATTTAAGATTTAAACAAACTTCAACAAAGAATTCCAGCCCAGGATCAATACTGATGCAAGTACTTCCGAAAAAAGTGTATAGGGAGAAATATGAAATACCACTGGACTGAGTGAGGTTTCGAACCCACGCCGGCTACGACGGCAGCGCCTAGCCCTTCAGAGTCAGGAGTCATAACCACTGCACCACTACGCTTGTTAAAAAACAAGTTTCATGGAACAGTATTATGCTTGATTTCTCTGAATGACCCGTCGGATAGGGTATATTTTTGGTGCGCTAGCGCACTCATCATATACAAGGAACTGTCTGGATCCATAGGATACTGAAGCTTGAAAATATTATTATAATTTAAGATTTAAACAAACTTCAACAAAGAATTCCAGCCCAGGATCAGTACTGATGCAAGTACTTCAGAAAAAAGTGTATAGGGAGAAATATGAAATACCACTGGACTGAGTGAGGTTTCGAACCCACGCCGGCTACGACGGCAGCGCCTAGCCCTTCAGAGTCAGGAGTCATAACCACTGCACCACTACGCTTGTTAAAAAACAAGTTTCATGGAACAGTATTATGCTTGATTTCTCTGAATGACCCGTCGGATGGGGTATATTTTTGGTGCGCTAGCGCACTCATTATATACAAGGAACTCTCTGGATCCATAGGATACTGAAACTTGAAAATATTATTATAATTTATGATTTAAACAAACTTTAACAAAGAATTCCAGCCCAGGATCAATACTGATGTAAGTACTTCAGAAAAAAGTGTATAGGGAGAAATATGAAATACCACTGGACTGAGTGAGGTTTCGAACCCACGCCGGCTACGACGGCAGCGCCTAGCCCTTCAGAGTCAGGAGTCATAACCACTGCACCACTGCGCTTGTTAAAAAACAAGTTTCATGGAACAGTATTATGCTTGATTTCTCTAAATGACCCGTCGAATAGGGTATATTTTTGGTGCGCTAGCGCACTCATCATATACAAGGAAATGTCTGGATCCATAGGATACTGAAGCTTGAAAATATTATTATAATTTAAGATTTAAACAAACTTCAACAAAGAATTCCAGCCCAGGATCAATACTGATGCAAGTACTTCAGAAAAAAATGTATAGGGAGAAATATGAAATACCACTGGACTGAGTGAGGTTTCGAATCCATGCCGGCTACGACGGCGGCGCCTAGCCCTTCAGAGTTAGGAGTCATAACCACTGCACCACTACGCTTGTTGAAAACAAGTTTCATGGAACAGTATTATGCTTGATTTCTCTGAATGACCCGTCGGATAGGGTATATTTTTGGTGCGCTAGCGCACTCATTATATGCAAGGAACTCTCTGGATCCATAGGATACTGAAGCTTGAAAATATTATTATAATTTAAGATTTAAACAAACTTCAACAAAGAATTCCAGCCCAGGATCAATACTGATGCAAGTACTTCAGAAAAAAGTGTATAGGGAGAAATATGAAATACCACTGGACTGAGTGAGGCTTCGAACCCACGCCGGCTACGACGGCAGCGCCTAGCCCTTCAGAGTCAGGAGTCATAACCACTGCACCACTACGCTTGTTAAAAAACAAGTTTCATGGAACAGTATTATGCTTGATTTCTCTGAATGACCCGTCGGATAGGGTATATTTTTGGTGCGCTAGCGCACTCATTATATACAAGGAACTCTCTGGATCCATAGGATACTGAAGCTTGAAAATATTATTATAATTTAGGATTTAAACAAACTTCAACAAAGAATTCCAGCCCAGGATCAATACTGATGCAAGTACTTCAGAAAAAAGTGTATAGGGAGAAATATGAAATACCACTGGACTGAGTGAGGTTTCGAACCCACGCCGGCTACGACGGCAGCGCCTATCCCTTCAGAGTCAGGAGTGATAACCACTGCACCACTACGCTTGTTAAAAAACAAGTTTCATGGAACAGTATTATCCTTGATTTCTCTGAATGACCCGTCGGATAGGGTATATTTTTGGTGCGCTAGCGCATTCATTATATACAAGGAACTCTCTGGATCCATAGGATACTGAAGCTTGAAAATATTATTATAATTTAAGATTTAAACAAACTTCAACAAAGAATTCCAGCCCAGGATCAATACTGATGCAAGTTCTTCAAAAAAATGTATAGGGAGAAATATGAAATACCACTGGACTGAGTGAGATTTCGAACCTACGCCGGCTACGACGGCAACGCCTGGCCCTTCAGAGTTAGGAGTCATAACGACTGCACCACTACGCTTGCTAAAAACAAGTTTCATGGAACAGTATTATGCTTGATTTCTCTGAATGACCCGTCGGATAGGGTATATTTTTGGTGCGCTAGCGCACTCATTATATACAAGGAACTCTCTGGATCCATAGGATACTGAAGCTTGAAAATATTATTATAATTTAGGATTTAAACAAACTTCAACAAAGAATTCCAGCCCAGGATCAATACTGATGCAAGTACTTCAGAAAAAAGTGTATAGGGAGAAATATGAAATACCACTGGACTGAGTGAGGTTTCGAACCCACGCCGGCTACGACGGCAGCGCCTAGCCCTTCAGAGTCAGGAGTCATAACCACTGCACCACTACGCTTGTTAAAAAGCAAGTTTCAAGGAACAGTATTATGCTTGATTTCTCTGAATGACCCGTCGGATAGGGTATATTTTTGGTGCGCTAGCGCACTCATTATATACAAGGAACTCTCTGGATCCATAGGATACTGAAGCTTGAAAATATGATTATAATTTAAGATTTAAACAACTTTGAACAAAGAATTCCAGCCCAGGATCAATACTGATGCAAGTACTTCAGAAAAAAGTGTATAGGGAGAAATATGAAATACCACTGGACAGAGTGAGGTTTCGAACCCACGCCGGCTATGACGGCAGCGCCTAGCCCTTCAGAGTCAGGAGTCATAACCACTGCACAACTACGCTTGTTAAAAAACAAGTTTCATGGAACAGTATTATGCTTGATTTCTCTGAATGACCCGTCGGATAGGGTATATTTTTGGTGCGCTAGCGCACTCATTATATACAAGGAACTCTCTGGATCCATAGGATACTGAAGCTTGAAAATATTATTATAATTTAAGATTTAAACAAACTTTAACAAAGAATTCCAGCCCAGGATCAATACTGATGCAAGTACTTCAGAAAAAAGTGTATAGGGAGAAATATGAAATACCACTGGACTGAGTGAGGTTTCGAACCCACGCCGGCTACGACGGCAGCGCCTAGCCCTTCAGAGTCAGGAGTCATAACCACTGCACCACTGCGCTTGTTAAAAAACAAGTTTCATGGAACAGTATTATGCTTGATTTCTCTAAATGACACGTCGAATAGGGTATATTTTTGGTGCGCTAACGCACTCATTATATACAAGGAACTCTCTGGATCCATAGGATACTGAAGCTTAAAAATATTATTATAATTTAAGATTTAAACAAACTTCAACAAAGAATTCCAGCCCAGGATCAATACTGATGCAAGTATTTCAGAAAAAAGTGTATAGGGAGAAATATGAAATACCACTGGACTGAGTGAGGTTTCGAACCCACGCCGGCTACGACGGCAGCGCCTAGCCCTTCAGAGTCAGGAGTCATAACCACTGCACCACTACGCTTGTTAAAAAACAAGTTTCATGGAACAGTATTATGCTTGATTTCTCTGAATGACCCGTCGGATAGGGTATATTTTTGGTGCGCTAGCGCACTCATTATATACAAGGAACTGTCTGGATCCATAGGATACTGACGCTTGAAAATATTGTTATAATTTAAGATTTAAACAAACTTCAACAAAGAATTCCAGCCCAGGATCAGTACTGATGCAAGGACTTCAGAAAAATGTGTATAGGGAGAAATATGAAATACCACTGGACTGAGTGAGGTTTCGAACCCACGCCGGCTACGACGGCAGCGCCTAGCCCTTCAGAGTCAGGAGTCATAACCACTGCACCACTACGCTTGTTAAAAAACAAGTTTCATGGAACAGTATTATGCTTGATTTCTCTGAATGACCCGTCGGATAGGGTATATTTTTGGTGCGCTAGCGCACTCATTATATACAAGGAACTCTCTGGATCCATAGGATACTGAAGCTTGAAAATATTATTATAATTTAAGATTTAAACAAACTTCAACAAAGAATTCCAGCCCAGGATCAATACTGATGCAAGTACATCAGAAAAAAGTGTATAGGGAGAAATATGAAATACCACTGGACTGAGTGAGGTTTCGAACCCACGCCGGCTACGACGGCAGCGCCTAGCCCGAGTCAGGAGTTATAACCACTGCACCACTACGCTTGTTAAAAAACAAGTTTCATGGAACAGTATTATGCTTGATTTCTCTGAATGACCCGTCGGATAGGGTATATTTTTGGTGCGCTAGCGCACTCATTATATACAAGGAACTGTCTGGATCCATAGGATACTGACGCTTGAAAATATTGTTATAATTTAAGATTTAAACAAACTTCAACAAAGAATTCCAGCCCAGGATCAATACTGATGCAAGGACTTCAGAAAAATGTGTATAGGGAGAAATATGAAATACCACTGGACTGAGTGAGGTTTCGAACCCACGCCGGCTACGACGGCAGCGCCTAGCCCTTCAGAGTCAGGAGTCATAACCACTGCACCACTACGCTTGTTAAAAAACAAGTTTCATGGAACAGTATTATGCTTGATTTCTCTGAATGACCCGTCGGATAGGGTATATTTTTGGTGCGCTAGCGCACTCATTATATAGAAGGAACTCTCTGGATCCATAGGATACTGAAGCTTGAAAATATTATTATAATTTAAGATTTAAACAAACTTCAACAAAGAATTCCAGCCCAGGATCAATACTGATGCAAGTACTTCAGAAAAAAGTGTATAGGGAGAAATATGAAATACCACTGGACTAAGTGAGGTTTCGAACCCACGCCGGCTACGACGGCAGCGCCTAGCCCTTCAGAGTTAGGAGTCATAACCACTGCACCACCACGCTTGCTAAAAACAAGTTTCATGGAACAGTATTATGCTTGATTTCTCTAAATGACCCGTCGGATAGGGTATATTTTTGGTGCGCTAGCGCACTCATTATATACAAGGAACTCTCTGGATCCATAGGATACTGAAGCTTAAAGATATTATTATAATTTAAGATTGAAACAAACTTCAACAAAGAATTCCAGCCCAGGATCAATACTGATGCAAGTACTTCAGAAAAAAGTGTATAGGGAGAAATATGAAATACCACTGGACTGAGTGAGGTTTCGAACCCACGCCGGCTACGACGGCAGCGCCTAGCCCTTCAGAGTCAGGAGTCATAACCACTGCACCACTACGCTTGTTAAAAAACAAGTTTCATGGAACAGTATTATGCTTGATTTCTCTGAATGACCCGTCGGATAGGGTATATTTTTGGTGCGCTAGCGCACTCATTATATACAAGGAACTCTCTGGATCCATAGGATACTGAAGCTTGAAAATATTATTATAATTTAAGATTTAAACAAACTTCAACAAAGAATTCCAGCCCAGGATCAATACTGATGCAAGTACTTCAGAAAAAAGTGTATAGGGAGAAATATGAAATACCACTGGACTGAGTGAGGTTTCGAACCCACGCCGGCTACGACGGCAGCGCCTAGCCCTTCAGAGTCAGGAGTCATAACCACTGCACCACTACGCTTGTTAAAAAACAAGTTTCATGGAACAGTATTATGCTTGATTTCTCATTCAGAATACCGACGGGTCATTCCGATAGGGTATATTTTTGGTGCGCTAGCACACTCATTATATACAAGGAACTCTCTGGATCCATAGGATACTGAATCTTGAAAATATTATTATAATTTAAGATTTAAACAAACTTCAACAAAGAATTCCAGCCCAGGATCAATACTGATGCAAGTACTTCAGAAAAAAGTGTATAGTGAGAAATATGAAATACTACTGGACTGAGTGAGGTTTCGAACCCACGCCGGCTACGACGGCAGCGCCTAGCCCTTCAGAGTCAGGAGTCATAACCACTGCACCACTACGCTTGTTAAAAAACAAGTTTCATGGAACAGTATTATGCTTGATTTCTCTGAATGACCCGTCGGATAGGGTATATTTTTGGTGCGCTAGCGCACTCATTATATAGAAGGAACTCTCTGGATCCATAGGATACTGAAGCTTGAAAATATTATTATAATTTAAGATTTAAACAAACTTCAACAAAGAATTCCAGCCCAGGATCAATACTGATGCAAGTACTTCAGAAAAAAGTGTATAGGGAGAAATATGAAATACCACTGGACTGAGTGAGGTTTCGAACCCACGCCGGCTACGACGGCAGCGCCTAGCCCTTCAGAGTCAGGAGTCATAACCACTGCACCACTACGCTTGTTAAAAAACAAGTTTCATGGAACAGTATTATGCTTGATTTCTCTGAATGACCCGTCGTATAGGGTATATTTTTGGTGCGCTAGCGCACTCATTATATACAAGGAACTCTCTGGATCCATAATTTACTGAAGCTTGAAAATATTATTATAATTTAAGATTTAAACAAACTTTAACAAAGAATTCCAGCCCAGGATCAATACTGATGCAAGTACTTCAGAAAAAAGTGTATAGGGAGAAATATGAAATACCACTGGACTGAGTGAGGTTTCGAACCCACGCCGGCTACGACGGCAGCGCCTAGCCCTTCAGAGTCAGGAGTCATAACCACTGCACCACTGCGCTTGTTAAAAAACAAGTTTCATGGAACAGTATTATGCTTGATTTCTCTAAATGACCCGTCGAATAGGGTATATTTTTGGTGCGCTAGCGCACTCATTATATACAAGGAACTCTCTGGATCCATAGGATACTGAAGCTTGAAAATATTATTATAATTTAAGATTTAAACAAACTTCAACAAAGAATTCCAGCCCAGGATCAATACTGATGCAAGTACTTCAGAAAAAAGTGTATAGGGAGAAATATGAAATACCACTGGACTGAGTGAGGTTTCGAACCCACGCCGGCTACGACGGCAGCGCCTAGCCCTTCAGAGTCAGGAGTCATAACCACTGCACCACTACGCTTATTAAAAAACAAGTTTCATGGAACAGTATTATGCTTGATTTCTCTGAATGACCCGTCGGATAGGGTATATTTTTGGTGCGCTAGCGAACTCATCATATACAAGGAACTGTCTGGATCCATAGGATACTGAAGCTTGAAAATATTATTATAATTTAAGATTTAAACAAACTTCAACAAAGAATTCCAGCCCAGGATCAATACTGATGCAAGTACTTCAGAAAAAAGTGTATAGGGAGAAATATGAAATACCACTGGACTGAGTGAGGTTTCGAACCCACGCCGGCTACGACGGCAGCGCCTAGCCCTTCAGAGTCAGGAGTCATAACCACTGCACCACTACGCTTGTTAAAAAACAAGTTTCATGGAACAGTATTATGCTTGATTTCTCTGAATGACCCGTCGGATAGGGTATATTTTTGGTGCGCTAGCGCACTCATTATATACAAGGAACTCTCTGGATCCATAGGATACTGAAGCTTGAAAATATTATTATAATTTAAGATTTAAACAAACTTCAACAAAGAATTCCAGCCCAGGATCAATACTGATGCAAGTACTTCAGAAAAAAGTGTATAGGGAGAAATATGAAATACCACTGGACTGAGTGAGGTTTCGAACCTACGCCGGCTACGACGGCAGCGCCTAGCCCTTCAGAGTCAGGAGTCATAACCACTGCACCACTGCGCTTGTTAAAAAACAAGTTTCATGGAACAGTATTATGCTTGATTTCTCTAAATGACCCGTCGAATAGGGTATATTTTTGGTGCGCTAGCGCACTCATCATATACAAGGAACTGTCTGGATCCATAGGATACTGAAGCTTGAAAATATTATTATAATTTAAGATTTAAACAAACTTCAACAAAGAATTCCAGCCCAGGATCAATACTGATGCAAGTACTTCAGTAAAAAATGTATAGGGAGAAATATGAAATACCACTGGACTGAGTGAGGTTTCGAATCCATGCCGGCTACGACGGCGGCGCCTAGCCCTTCAGAGTTAGGAGTCATAACCACTGCACCACTACGCTTGTTGAAAACAAGTTTCATGGAACAGTATTATGCTTGATTTCTCTGAATGACCCGTCGGATAGGGTATATTTTTGGTGCGCTAGCGCACTCATTATATACAAGGAACTCTCTGGATCCATAGGATACTGAAGCTTGAAAATATTATTATAATTTAAGATTTAAACAAACTTCAACAAAAAATTCCAGCCCAGGATCAATACTGATGCAAGTACTTCAGAAAAAAGTGTATAGGGAGAAATATGAAATACCACTGGACTGAGTGAGGTTTCGAACCCACGCCGGCTACGACGGCAGCGCCTAGCCCTTCAGAGTCAGGAGTCATAATCACTGCACCACTACGCTTGTTAAAAAACAAGTTTCATGGAACAGTATTATGCTTGATTTCTCTGAATGACCCGTCGGATAGGGTATATTTTTGGTGCGCTAGCGCACTCATTATATACAAGGAACTCTCTGGATCCATAGGATACTGAAGCTTGAAAATATTATTATAATTTAGGATTTAAACAAACTTCAACAAAGAATTCCAGCCCAGGATCAATACTGATGCAAGTACTTCAGAAAAAAGTGTATAGGGAGAAATATGAAATACCACTGGACTGAGTGAGGTTTCGAACCCACGCCGGCTACGACGGCAGCGCCTAGCCCTTCAGAGTCAGGAGTCATAACCACTGCACCACTACGCTTGTTAAAAAACAAGTTTCATGGAACAGTATTATCCTTGATTTCTCTGAATGACCCGTCGGATAGGGTATATTTTTGGTGCGCTAGCGCACTCATTATATACAAGGAACTCTCTGGATCCATAGGATACTGAAGCTTGAAAATATTATTATAATTTAAGATTTAAACAAACTTCAACAAAGAATTCCAGCCCAGGATCAATACTGATGCAAGTTCTTCAAAAAAAATGTATAGGGAGAAATATGAAATACCACTGGACTGAGTGAGGTTTCGAATCCATGCCGGCTACGACGGCGGCGCCTAGCCCTTCAGAGTTAGGAGTCATAACGACTGCACCACTACGCTTGCTAAAAACAAGTTTCATGGAACAGTATTATGCTTGATTTCTCTGAATGACCCGTCGGATAGGGTATATTTTTGGTGCGCTAGCGCACTCATTATATACATGGAACTCTCTGGATCCATAGGATACTGAAGCTTGAAAATATTATTATAATTTTAGATTTAAACAAACTTCAACAAAGAATTCCAGCCCAGGATCAATACTGATGCAAGAACTTCAGAAAAAAAGTGTATAGGGAGAAATATGAAATACCACTGGACTGAGTGAGGTTTCGAACCCACGCCGGCTACGACGGCAGCGCCTAGCCCTTCAGAGTCAGGAGTCATAACCACTGCACCACTACGCTTGTTAAAAAACAAGTTTCATGGAACAGTATTATGCTTGATTTCTCTGAATGACCCGTCGGATAGGGTATATTTTTGGTGCGCTAGCGCACTCATTATATACAAGGAACTCTCTGGATCCATAGGATACTGAAGCTTGAAAATATTATTATAATTTAAGATTTAAACAAACTTCAACAAAGAATTCCAGCCTAGGATCAATACTGATGCAAGTACTTCAGAAAAAAGTGTATAGGGAGAAATATGAAATACCACTGGACTGAGTGAGGTTTCGAACCCACGCCGGCTACGACGGCAGCGCCTAGCCCTTCAGAGTCAGGAGTCATAACCACTGCACCACTACGCTTGTTAAAAAGCAAGTTTCAAGGTACAGTATTATGCTTGATTTCTCTGAATGACCCGTCGGATAGGGTATATTTTTGGTGCGCTAGCGCACTCATTATATACAAGGAACTCTCTGGATCCATAGGATACTGAAGCTTGAAAATATTATTATAATTTAAGATTTAAACAAACTTCAGCAAAGAATTCCAGCCCAGGATCAATACTGATGCAAGTACTTCAGAAAAAAGTGTATAGGGAGAAATATGAAATACCACTGGACTGAGTGAGGTTTCGAACCCACGCCGGCTACGACGGCAGCGCCTAGCCCTTCAGAGTCAGGAGTCATAACCACAGCCCCCGGGGAATAAGCATAGTATGGTATGACATGGGTCCCCAACCGCACAGCACAAACCAGATAGATTGTCCATGCAATATGCATAAGCAAAAGTATGCATATTGCGTGGGGCTAAAATAAGATTGTTTTTGGACACCTATTCAAGTACCGCAGAATCCCCAGTTTGCATATATATTGTGTCATTTCCTGGTTTTTGTCACCGGGGAGATCGAACTGGACTCAGGATCTGCAACTCCCTAGTTCGCATATTCCGGAGGATTTACTCAGTATAGGTTACGTCATTCGTGCAACTTTTCGTGACTGAGTCAGCTTTGTCGTCAGATTATTGTTGTTGTCTCGTAATGTCCTTGCGGTTCTTCATGCCCAAATATTGGCCAAACGGCTGTCCAATCTAAGAAAGAAATTACCAGGACATACATGCAAAGACATACAATGATAGAAATAGTAAACCACAGAAGAACGACTGCCTTTGAAGAGCCGTCATAGAGTCTGAGACCCGACCCGCCGGCGTGCAACCAAAGAGGGAGGCAAAGTTATTAACCGTGATTGTGTTAACTACCATGCATGTATAGAAAGGAAGGCGATGATCAGGAATCGATACAATTACCTAACACCTTCCGTCCAAGACACCAAAGGGTACTGTGTCACAAATTTTGGATCTCGTAGCTGAAGCATATGCTCGGCTGAGAGTAGCTTGCTCTCAACTTTTCTTTAAAAGCTTTCCTTTCAGCGCCGTACGATGCACACTATCCATTGAAGTGCTGACGAGTCTCTGGAACAGATTTACATACTTTACAAATCGACTTCACAACACACTGGAATGTTTGGCAGCACATAATACTCTTATATGCCTTTAATATAAATGAAAATACTATCTTGAGGGGAGTCTCTCATTGTCGTTTTGGAATTTTATAGAATTCTATAAACTTTTCTTTCTTATCATGTTAACAAACATATTCATATTTTATGCAAAATGGATTCTACTGGTACAACACCAAGGAGAGCCAAACAAGCAGAACTGGAGTATTATCGGGTAAACCTTGGAATTGTTTCAGACATTTCCTTCGGAACCTTTTGAGAGTTGCAAGATCCTTGTATTTCATTAACTGTACCGCTAAACCACCTAAACCATATAAATGCCTGGGGATAACAATGGTAGACCATATGTGACAATTCTGGGTTGCCTTTAAACGGAAGGCAATATTCAGGAATCGATACAATTACCTAACATCTTCCGTTCCAAGACACCGAAGGGAAAGGAGGACGCACTTAAAGTAACAGCACCACAATCAAAACACTGCAAGCAGAAAGCCAAAACCACAATTTCTTCCAAAAACAAACAAAAAAATGGTCAAACGGCTATCAAAAAAAAAATCACCATACATGCAAAGACATACAATGGCAGATATAGTAAAATAAACGTAAAAAAGATTGCCTTTAGGAACGAAGAACACACTAATGATTAGCAAATGGGCATCTGGGTTACATTGAGACTTTTCATAAGCAGTGATGAAGTTTGCAACACTGCTTACGCTCTCTAGCGCATAAATGAGCAGAACTCCATTTTTAAATACACCAAAAAATGGTCAAATAATCCCAAAAGAAATGAGATATAACCTGCATCTGCACTATGTTGATGTACGCGGAGACGTTCTATCGGCACTAATGTCAGCTGCAGTGAAGTAAAATAAACAAATAAACGTCTAAAAGATTGCCTTTGGAAAATAAGATACACTACAGATTAGAAAAATGGGATTCTCGATTTTATTGAGACTCTTTATTGTAAACCACAGCAGAAGCACCGACTTGGTGTTTTCGCTTTGATGCATTGACTGAGTTGGGAGCATTTATGCGAACCGAATTTTATGTGTTTCTTTATTAAGAGTAGCATCGGGACCTAGGGTGAAGTTAGCTAGCTGTAAAAGTGCTTTAACACCCCCCCCCCCCCCCGACGGTTTACTCTACTGACCGTTCTAAGGCGGTGGTCCCGGTGTTGGTGTTACTCTTTGTTGCTTTGTGGTTTATTCTACGAGGCGATTTGTTGTATGTCTTTCCGTGTGTCATTTTGTTCTTGCGGTTTTTAGTCCTTTTAGTATTGCGATTACCTGGCTTGGGGAAGAGAGAGCTAATCTTAGTGCTTAGTACGTTTGTTCGATTTGTGCTTGTTTGGATTTGTCGGTTTCCTCTTCCTCTTGGGGTCTGGGAAGGGCTGCGGTTTGTGATTGTGGCACTTCCTGGACTTTTCTCTTACCTTTTTTTGGAATTGTCAGTAAAATATTACTGGGGTCTTAAATAGATTTCATGTGGCCACAACTATCGCCCTTAGTTCTGCTCTGGTATACACAATACATTTGTTCAGTCGGCGTGAAGGTTTCCTAACTCATCTGTGCAAAATCTCCGAGAACATAAAGATCAAACAAATACAGAGATGAAACAATGAGGACTCGACAGCAAGAAATAACTGAAATGCTAAAGGAAAGGAAAACCAACAGTAGGACTCTGATGGGCCCGACCAGAGCCAGAGAATCAGGCTCCAACTGACTTACTTAAAAGTCTTTAGGCGGAGACTGAGGCCTGGCCCGCCGGCGTGCAACAAAAGAGGAAAGCTTAGAGAAAAGTCCAAGAAGTGCCACAATCACAAGCCGCAGCCCTTCACAGACTCCGAGAGGAAGAGGAAACAGATAAAACCAAACAAGCCTGAATCGAACAAACAACGAAAAGCACAAAGATACGCTCCGTGACAGAGTTAACTACCATGCATGCAGTCTGTCGTATTACATTTATGTTGTACCTTATCTTTATATATCATAGAACAATATTACGAAATTGAGTGCTAAGATCATTGCAAACATATATTTTCTGAATTTAGCTAGGGGCGTATGCAGCCTCGCAAATTACAGTGTAATTCCCCGACAATTTCACGGGTCATTCGGATTAAATAACCCAGGAACAAATTTAGAGTCTATAATTCAGAAAGCTTGTAATGAACTCTGAGACCACATGATTTGCTAACTTGAAATGTTCTCTTGTGAGACCCATAACATTAACTAACTTGTTATTATTCATTGTAATGCAGTAATGACTTCAGCTTCAGTGATAGGGATCACAAGGGATTTCTCTTCCTTACACAGTAGTTCAATAACCTCCGCATTCTGGTCTACCAGGTTCTGATACTGTTGGTCAAATGTAGTTGCGGTCATGGTACCAAAGCCGTAATTCAAAATCATAAATCCATAAACGAATGACGAATCAGAATGTTCAGACCAACAGACATGGACCCCAGAACAAAGGGTGTAATCAGGCGTCCGCGGATAGTAAGCATTACTTGGTAAGCAAGCTTCGCCCACCATGCCCATGGGCCTGAACGAAGGAAATATCGGTAGAAGCGTATGTCCGGGATTTGGGAAGTCTACTTATGGCGCGTCACTGGCAAAAACATCAGAAACAATTCTGGAAACTGCCACATTGTAGGGATTGACTAGATCATGATGTCTCCCATAGAACTTCTTAAGTGTTGCTACCAGTTTGGTTTTTTGATACCCATGGCTCAACAACTTTTGAGTGAGCACTTTCCCACGCTCCATGAAGTCCTGATAATTTGAACAAGTTCTGGCATAACGAATTAACTGTGAAACGTAAACGCCGTATGCTGGTGCAGAAGGGATATTACTGCTCAGGAAAGGAAAGTTAACGATGGGAAAATTGAAGTCACCCCGTTTGTCGTAAAGCCTAGTAGTAAGCTTTCCATTGTCGATGTAGAGATAACAATCCAAGTATGAGGAGGAAATCTGGGATTTGCCAGTGGTGTCGCCGACTTCTGGAAATGATAGGCCAATCCACTTCTGATCTGATCTGTTGATTCATACTTACTACCATGTACAATCAGAGTTTTGAGATGATTTTATTGTCGTTCTTTGACTGCATGATCTCCTCGACATTCTCTTTCATTAACCTGGCCGCCTGTTGTCGTTGTTCCTTCCAGAGGGTTTTCTTAGCTCTAAGGATTTTTTTGACGGAGACTGCTGTACGATCTGTCGGGGATCCAGTAGAGAGTTGGGGGGCAGTAGCTATAAAACATCTGGTTGAATTATCAGTTGAGCAAGATTGTTTTGCCACTTTTTTTCTAAGAGAAAAACCTGTCATGTAATATTCAAAGTAAAAGCAAACCCACATAACATAACACCAAACTCATATAAAGGATTGACAAGCTACATAACGTAACAAATTGTCACAAAACCCAATATGTTTGCGCCATATAAGACAGCAATGGCGTTCCATAACAGCCTACAGAGGTTTACGTGACATTTAACTGCTAAGCATATCTGCTTACATCATTTTGATAAAGACAAAGGTGATTGTTAATTGCATAGATGAACCAGGTCGGATGTCTTCTACGTATCAAGTTCCTTGAAATGCTTGTTTGATCGCAGATAACTATATTTACCTTAAGTATTCGGACATACTATAACCTAAGCAAACAGTGTAGACCCAGATCGAAACCCAGGGTTTGCATCGGGAGCCATTCCGTTACTACTTTTTATACACAATACTAGTTAGCAAACTGTGTCAGTTTAAAAAAAATAGAATAAGTATGGTAAATAGTTATAGCGTCTGAATATTTAGGGTGAATATGTTACTCAGCTAGTTTCTTGTAATGTATATATGATCTGAAAGGCCGGTTTTTATTTTTTAGCAAAATAGCTTTCGGACAGATTAGGTGTTGTTGGGAGGTAGCAATTGTAGAGAGGTTAAATATATAGAATAATTGCACTTTGGACTATCAGAAAATTGGTTAGCTGTTGTTGAGAGGTGACTTTAGTAGAGGTGCCGTTGTATATACTGATAATTTCGAACATTATTAGCGTGTCGTATTAAAATAAATAAATAAATAAATAAATAAATAAATATTAGGCTTTCATGTTAAACAGATGAAAGAATAGACCTGTATCTGACATGTATGTTTACGCGCAGTCACCAACAATTTTATTTTTGTACTTCAATTTTCCTCATCAGGTTTTCCTCATCAGGCCCGCCGAGGTTCAACTATTGGTTTTCATTTACTCTGGCATACTGTAGAATTAGCCATGTGTACTCGTCTTTGTTTATTATAGTGATTAATTTGATTTTTATGTTTTCGCTTTGATGCATTGACTGAGTTGGGAGCCTTTATGCGAACCGAATTTTTATGTATTTCTGTATTAAGAGTAGCATCGGGACCCAAGGTGAAGTTAGCTAGCTGTAAAAGTGCTTTAAACCCCCCGGTGGTTTGCTCTACTGACCGTTCTAAGGCGGTGGTCCCGGTGTTGGTGTTACTCTTTGTTGCTTTGTGGTTTATTCTACGAGGTGATTTGTCGTATGTCTTTCCGTGTGTTATTTTGTTCTTGTGTTTTTCTGTCCTTTTAGTATTGCGATTACCTCGCTTTGAGATATCATCAGCTCAGTATCAGTTCCTAAGTGCTGAGGTTGATACTGCGGTCTTAACGTCAGTACTTAAGTACTGAATTAAGTAACTATTTTATACCTAAATCTTTGTTATAGTACAAATTCATTTTTTTTTCTAAAACTAAGACTGACTTGTCAAAATGACATGTATCTTAGCGGGTGTAGGATCCACTTTTTAGGCTTATTTTACTTTCTGTATGTCTTGCTGCTTGCCAAGACATGCGCATCATACGTTTTATTTCCAAACTTTTGGGGTTTAGCCACACTGATGAAGTTTAAATAATAGAAAGGCCTCTGTGGCACTAAATTAGGTATAGTTAAGCTCATATTTTGAGAAGAGAGAGCTAATCTTAGTGCTTTTCGTACGTTTGTTCGGTTTGTGCTTGTTAGGATTTGTCGGTTTCCTCTTCCTCCTGGGGTCTAGGAAGGGTTGCGGTTTGTGATTGTGGCACTCCCTGGACTTTTCTCTTACCTTTTTTTTCAACTTAGATCATCGGCAGGAAGTTAACGTTGCCAATGGTTCATTTAGAACGTTAACTTCCTGATTGTCCATTGACAGCGTATATATATATATATATATATATATATATATATATATATATATATATATATATATATATATATATATATATATACAGAAATTAGCGTTCCATTAGTGACCGGGAATCAAACAACGGGCCTCCTGCTTGCCGGGAGATGTGTTAACCATTACACTGTCGCCGCTCTTCCGATGTCGAACGTTTTTAACATTTATAAATCTAATGTCATAAAATGGATCTCATAAAATGCCTCCAGGTATATGCACCGATTTTCAAGACGCGTGTTTCTCATTGTATCTAACTACTTATTATAAAACATTTAATTAACCTAAAAATCGAAACAGAATGGCAAACAGTGTAGACCCTTATGAGATGGCTCATTATGTTTGCAAAAAATGGTTTGGTCTTCAGGGCTTGCTATCTATGGTAAAATCATGAAAAGGGCAATATATGGATTGGTCAACATTTCAGATGATCAAGTACATGCAAAAAACTATATGTAATCTATACATAGATCGATGAGTAAAGAGATGATGAGTTAATACATGACAGATTGTGGGTAACTAAATACTCACAAATTGCGCCTATCCTTATTTTCACAAAATAAATACGTGTGATTATATTTAGAATAATCTGCTGGGTTCCCAAAAGCTAATCAAGTGCTGTGAAAAAAACAAGTAATTAAGCTTAATTGTATCAAATGTAGTATTAAGAATAATTGGCACACTTTCAATTTTATTTCAACGGTTCGGCATTTTTTATGCATGTAGTAAGGATAAAATATCGCCCCTATCGAAAATAATGGTTATATATAGCAATGCGCGTATCTATATTTAATTAAGTCTCGTACCAGATCACTGTGCGTAATAGGTGTACGCTTAATGTCAGTACCGACGATGATCATGATGACATAAGTAATTTTACCAGGCAGGCACGAACTAACAGCCTATACCCTGATCAGACACAGGTTGAGTACCATATTTACTGTTAGTATTCAAACAGGCAGGCACAAACTAACAGCGTATACCCTGATCGGACACCGGTTGAGTACCATATTTACTGTAAGTATTCAAACAGGCAGGTACAAGCTAACAGCATAGACCCTGATCGGACACCGGTTGAGTACAATATTAACTGTAAGTATTCAAACAGGCAGGCACAAGCTAACAGCATAGGCCCTGATATCAGACACCGGCCTAGTACCATATTTGCTCTAAATATTTTGATAGGCAAGCACGAGCTAACAGTGTAGATTCTGATCAGACGCCGCAGAAAGCGGCGTCCGAGGTAGAATTAAACTATTTGCATAAAATATAGATTCTTTACTCCAAGTATTTGGACAGGCAAGCACGAGCTAACAGTATAGACCCTGATCAGACGCCACAGAAAACGACGTCTTATCTGGACTTACACTGTTTGCATAAAGTACATGGTTTTTCTCTAAGTACACTAAAGGACTTTGAAAACGCAAATAAAAAAAAAAAAAAAAATGAAAATTTATTTTTTAGCACCACGAATATTTTTAGTCTTTGTTAATGGGTAAAATCGATTGGTAACGACAGCCTGCTTATATCTACATTAGATACCGTCATTTTTAGGCATTGGCCACCACGAGCTACGCGATCGTTGTTTTACCCGGTTTAGCGCGTGGCACCCCCACGAATTTATGAAGCAAAATATTTTACCATTCCACGTGTAGCTTGTTGTCTTACATATATAAAAACAAATTGGCTTTACTTCTATTACTTTATTCATCATGTCACGTTTGTCCGAACATGAACGATCTGGCGCAATCGGAATGCTACAAGCCGGGGTACGTGTTTCTGACGTCGCGCGACACTATAATTGCCATCCGTCAACTATTCTTCGCCTCAGAGATCGTTACCAGGCCACTGGGTCAGTTAAAAATCGACGCAGGCCTGGTCAGCGAGGAATAACACCCCGACATAAAGATGCCAACTTACGTCGATTGCATCGAAGGTTTCCATTCCGACCGGCTACCGTCAGGGCCAGACGAACAATTGGACTCCAAGGGTAAGTTGTTTCATGTTTGTAATAAACGATCTAATTACAATTGCTTTAAATCACAACCCAATTTCTAGACAAAATTTTAAACTGTTTCATTGCAGACGCCCAATCCAAGTAAGTAACTGGGTTAGGGTTAGGGTTAGTAACTTACTTGGAAAGTAACTTTGAATCAGTTTGGTAAAAATATATTCGCAAATCTTCTTACTATGTAGCAAGTAGGTCTCGACAGCGAAATGGGACTGTCGAAGACTTCCATTTGTTTCGAGATCAACTTGATCATATTAAGTCTCAGCATAAAGGTAAAAGACTTCCATCAGTCCATGTACTAGGTGACTTCAACCTGTGAAAAAATGTCTGGCCTGTTAGGCTTAGCAAATGTGGTAGCATGCTAAGTCAGTCCAAAGAAAAAATATTACTTGACATTATAGATCATCATGGCTAGGAAAAAATGATACGCTTTCCTACCCTTGATATAAACACCTTGGACTTTATTATTACCTCTTTACCAGGTCAATTTCAGGATATCAGTCTCCAGTCAACATTAGTGATCACGACATTGTTAATAACTTGGTAGGTAATGTAAAGGTAAATCCCAAAGACTTCAGATACATAAATCATAACCCTGATTTCTACACTGGTTTTTATTGCAATCAAAGTATTTTACAACCTTTTGGAGGCTTTCGTCATGCAATAAATATAACGTGAACGAAACCCCAAAAAGTATGACAAGAACTTTTTTGTAACCTGTTTTTAAAGCTTAATCCTAACCCTGATTTCTACAAAGGGTTTTGGTTTTTGACAAATTTTTGGGGGGTTGTCAAGCAGTAAATATAACATTAGCGAAACCCAAAAAAGAATGATAGAAAGATTTTCGGATTTTTTAGAAACTTAACACTACCCCTAACTTATAAAAAGGGAATTTATTGCAATTTAATGTTTTTGTTTGTTTGGTTTTGTAAAGCAGTAAATATACTGTTAACAAAACCACAAACAGAATGAGAAAATCTTTTCCGGAACATGGTTTATGAAACTTAATCCTAAACTTCTACAACGGATTTCTACTGCAATCAATTTTTTATTTAGAAAACCTTTCGGGTTTTTGTCAAGCAGTAAAATTTAACATTTAATTCCACAAAGGATTTTCTACTGCTATTAAAGATTTATTGAAAAACTTTTTAGGGTTATGTCAAGCAGAAAATATTACCTTAACGAAACCTTAAAAAGGTATAAAAAAAAAAAAAAAAAAAAAAAAAAAAAAAAATTTCCCGGAAACTATTTTCTGTAACTTAATACTAACCTATATTTGTACAACGGATTTGTATTGCAATCAATGGGCTTTTGAAAAAAAACTTTGAAGAGTTTCGTCAAGCAGTAAATATAACGTTAACAAAACCCCAAAAAGAATGACAAAAACTTTATGAATTTTTCAGAAAGTTAACCATACCGCTAACGTCTACAAAGGATTTAAATTACAATCAAAGGTTTTTGGAAAACAAATCGGCGTTTTGTCAAGCATTTTTTATAACGTTAACGAAACCACAAACAGAAAGAGAAAAGCTTTTCCGGAAACTTTTTCTCAGACTTAATCCAAACCCTGAACTCAACAAAGGGTTAGGGTTAGGT
Source organism: Anodontia alba (assembly GCA_964016985.1). Classification (NCBI taxonomy): domain Eukaryota; kingdom Metazoa; phylum Mollusca; class Bivalvia; order Lucinida; family Lucinidae; genus Anodontia; species Anodontia alba. The sequence goes on from OZ024824.1 coordinate 126,817,143, forward strand.
TTTAGGGTTAGGATTAGGGTAGGAAGAATATGCAAAAAGTGTCATAGTCAAAGTGTCGCATTGACTCCTCCCATCGCTGTCACATGACTTGTTCTTTTTTATATATTTGTGTTGTTGATATGGAGTTATTTGTTTTGTGTGTTTGGTTTTGTTTTTGGAGTATTAAGGTAAGTAAACGATTATTTTTTATAATTATTATTTTACAACTCATTTATATTCAGTGGTAAAACAGACAAAAGCATTTTAGGTAAAATAAACAATGCAAATGTGGTAAACCTTTCGATTATAAATACGTGTGTATGTTGCCTTAGAGAAAAATATTAGTTGTACGATGCCTCCCGACTAGTGTGTAAGGACAGGTTTCGATATGTGATTTGTCAATCCTGCCCTTCCGTCTCTCTTTGTTTCCGTTACGCTTTACCTGTGATCTGACTGAGTTGGGAGCCTGTATGCGAACCGAATTTTTATTTATTTCTGTATTAAAAGTAGCATCGGGACCCAGGGTGAAGTTAGCTTGCTGTAAAAGTGCTTTAAACCCCCCGGTGGTTTGCTCTGCCGACCGTTCTAAGGCGGCGGTCCCGGTGTTAGTCTTACACTTTGTTGCTTTGTGGTTTATTCTACGAGGCGATTTGTGGTATGTCTTTCCGTGTGTCATTTTGTTCTTGTGTTTTTTAGTCCTTTTAGTATTGCGATTACCTCGCTTGGGGAAGAGAGAGCTAATCTTAGTGCTTTTCGTACGTTTGTTCGGTTTGTGCTTGTTTAGATTTGTCGGTTTCCTCTTCCTCTTGGGGTCTGGGAAGGGCTATGGTTTGTGATTGTGGCACTCCCTGGACTTTTCTCTTACCTTATTCTGTGGTATAAAGCGAAGTGATGCTAGTCAAATACTTAACTAAATCGGCTTTTGGGTTGAAGGTCACCGTTTTAGTCAAATTGGCCGAAAAATATGAAAAGGAGAACCATTGGAAATGATGTGTGATTGTGGCACTCCCTGGACTTTTCTCTTACCTTTTTCTGTGATATAAAGCGAAGTGATGCTAGTCAAATACTTAACTAAATCGGCTTTTGGGTTGAAGGTCACCGTTTTTAGTCAAATTGGCCGAAAAATATGAAAAGGAGAACCACTGGAAATGAAGTAAATGTTTGAAAATAGCAGACTCGAT
>OZ024824.1:126820802-126885802 GCA_964016985.1 Anodontia alba
TTACCAGGGTCAACATTGTTATCTCGCAACTGCCTGTCCTCAGAGGATATATCGTACTCAGTCGACGTCTGATAAGGATCTTCACTGTTAGCCTAACCCTGTCCAAATACTTAGAGTAAAAATCATGTACTTTATGCAAAGTGTAAGTCCAGTTAAGACGTCGCTTTCTACAGCGTCTGATCAGGGTCTATACTGTTAGCTCGTGCTTGCCTGTCCAAATACTTGGAGTAAAAAATCTGTTCTTCATGCAAACAGTTAAAGTCCACATTTAACGCCGCTTTCTGCGGCCTCTGATCAGGGTCTACACTATTTGGAACTACTTTAATCAAGGGAGATCACTTAGCAAGTGAAAGAATACTGATTCGTAGTAATTACGTATTTTCAACGTCACAGATATTATCTATTTATATTGCTGTCGGTATTTCTGATGACATCGCTGACATCGCTGACAGCAAGTCTGATCAGCATCTACACTGTTAGCTTATGCCTGCCTGTCCACCTGCTTAGAGCAAATAAGTTACACGGTTGATCAGGGTCAACCCTGTCAGCTTGATATGCCTATCCTTAGGGTATATATAGTACTCAATTGACGTCTGATCAGGGTCTACATTGTTAGCTTGTGATCACCTGCCCAAATTCTTAGAGTAAAAATCCTCTACTTAATGCAAACAGCATAAGTCCAGATAAGAGGCCGTTTTATCGCGGCGTCTGTTCAGGACTACACTGTTAGCTTATGCTTGCCAGGCCGAATACTAAGAGTATATATCGTACTCCGTCACCGTCTGATCAGGGTCTACACTGTTAGCTTATGCCTTCCTTCCACCTACTTAGAACAAATAAGGTACACGGTCGGAGTTTTATCAGGGTCAACAATGATAGCTCGCAACTGCCACTCCTTAGAATATATATCGAACTCAGTCGACGTCTGATCAGGATCTTCACTGTTAGCATGTGCTTGCCTGTCCAAATACTTAGAGTAAAAATCATGTACTTTATGCAAACAGTATAAGTCCAGTTAAGACGTCGCTTTCTGTGGCGTCTGATCAGGGTCTATACTCTTAGCTCGTACTTGCCTGTCCAAATACTTGGGAGTAAAAATCCTGTACTTAACGCAAACAGCGTAAGTCCAATAAGACGCCGTTTTTCCGCGGCGTCTGGTCAGGACTACACTGTTAGCTCGTGCTTGCCAGTCCGAATACTTAGAGTATATATCGCACTCCGTCACCGTCTGATCAGGGTCTACACTGTTAGCTTATGCACCTAACCCTTCCAACTACTTAGAGCAAATAGGGTACACGGTTGGAGTCTTACCAGGATCAACACTAATAGCTCGCAACTGCCTGTTCTTAGAGGATATATCGTACTCAGTCGACGTCTGATCAGGATCTTCACTGTTAGCATGTGCTTGCCTGTCCAGATAAGACGCTTTTTTTTCGCGGCGTCTGATTAGGACAACACAGTTAGCTCGTGCTTGCCAGTCCGAATACTTAGAGTATATATCGTGCTCCGTCACCGTCTGATCAGTGTCTACACTGTTAGCTTATGCCTTCCTTCCATCTACTTAGAGCAAATAGGGTACATGGCTGGAGTCTTACCAGGGTCAGCACTGTTAGCTCGCAACTGCCTGTCCTCAGAGGATATATCGTACTCAGTCGACGTCTGATAAGGATCTTCACTGCTAGCCTAACCCTGTCCAAATACTTAGAGTAAACATCATATACTTTATGCAAACAGTGTAAGTCCAGTTAAGACGTCGCTTTCTATGGCGTCTGATCAGGGTCTATACTGTTAGCTCGTGCTTGCCTGTCCAAATACTTGGAGTAAAAGAAATCTGTACTTCATGCAAACAGTTTAAGTCCACATCGGATGCCGCTTTCTGCGGCCTCTGATCAGGGTCTACACTATTTGGAACTACTTTAATCAAGGGAGATCACTTAGCAAGGGAAAGAATACTGATTCGTAGTAAATACATATTTTCAACGTCAGAGATATTATCCATTTATATCGCTGTCGGTATTTCTGATGACATCGCTGACAGCAAGTCTGATCAGGATCTACACTATTAGCTTATGCATGCCTGTCCACCTACTTAAGGCAAATAAGTTACACAGTTGATCAGGATCAACATAGTCAACTTGATATGCCTATCCTTAGAGTATATATCGTACTCAATTGATGTCCGATCAGGGTCTGCATTGTTAGCTTCTGCTCACCTGCCCAAATTCTTAGAGTAAAAATCCTGTACTTAATGCAAACAGCGCAAGTCTAATAAGACGCCGTTTTTCCGCGACGTCTATTCAGAACTACACTGTTAGCTCGTGCTTGCCAGTCCGAATACTTAGAGTATATATTGTACTCCGTCACCGTCTGATCAGGGTCTACACTGTTAGCTTATGCCTTCCTTCCACCTACTTAGAGCAAATAGGGTACACGGTTGGAGTCTTATCAGATTCAACACTGATAGCTCGCAACTGCCTGTCCTTAGAGGATATATCGTACTCAGTCGACGTCTGATCATGGTCTTCACTGTTAGCATGTGCTTGCCTGTCCAAATACTTAGAGTAAAACTCATGTACTTTATGCAAACAGTTAAGACGTCACTTCCTGTGGCGTCTGATCGGGGTCTATACTGTTACGTCGTGCTTGCCTGTCCAAATACTTAGAGCAAAAAATCTGTTCTTCATGCAAACAGTTTAAATCCACATCGGACGCCGCTTTTTACGGCGTCTGATCAAGGTCTACACTGTTCGCTCGTGCCTTGTCTGTTTGAATACTTAAATTAAATACGGTACTCAACAGGAGTCCGATCAGGATATACGCTGTTAGCTCGCACCTGGCTGTCCGAATACTTAGAACAAATATGGTACTCGGTCAGCTTCTGATCAGGGTCTACATTGATAGCTTGTGCTCGCCTGCCCACATAGTTGGAATAAAAATCCTGTACTTAATGCAAACAGCGTGTCCAGATAAGACGCCTTTTTTCTGCGGCGTCTGAACAGGTCTACACTGTTAGCTCGTGCTGCTAGTCCGAATACTTGGAGTATATATCGTACTCCGTCACCGTCTGATCAGGGTCTACACTGTTAGCTTATGCCTTCCTTCCACTTACATAGAGCAAAAAGCGTCTAATCAGGGTCAACACTGTTAGCTCGCAACTGCCTGTTCTTAGATTATATATCGTACTCAGTCGACGGTCTTCACTGATCAGGTGCCTGTCCAAATACTTGGAGAAAGAAATCATGTACATGTACTTTTTGCAAACAGTGTAAGCCCAGTTAGGACGTCGCATTCTGTTGCATCTGATCAGGGTCTATACTCTTAGCTCGTGCTTGACTGTCTAAATACTTGAAGTAAAAAATCTGTACTTCATGCAAACAGTTTAAGTCTACATCGGACGCCGCTTTCTGCGGCGTCTGATCAGGGTCTACAGTGTTAGCTTGTGCCTGCCTTTTTGAATACTTACATACAATATGGTACTCAACAGTCCGATCAGGGTACACGCTGTTAGCTCGCACCTGGCTGTGCGAATAGAACAAATATGGTGCTCGGTCAAGTTCTGATCAGGGTCTACATTGCTAGCTTATGCTCGCCTGCCCAAATACTTTAGAGTAAAAATCCTGTACTTAAAGCAAACAGCGTAAGTCCAGATAAGACGCCGTTTTTCTGCGGCGTTCGATCAGGGCTACACCAATAGCTTATGTCTGCCTTTTTGAATACTTACATTAAATATGGTACTCAAACAGTGTATGCCCAGTTAGGACGTCGCGTTCTGTGGCGTCTGATCAGGGTCTATACTGTTAGCTCGTGCTTGACTGTCTAAATACTTGGAGTAAAAATCTGTACTTCATGCAAACAGTTTAAGTCTACATCGGACGCCGCTTTCTGTAGCGTGTGATCAGGGTCTACACTGGTATCTCGTGCCTGCTTGTTTAAGCATCAAGTATCTCTACCACAGTCGCATTGTCTAATATTGCTGTAGCTACTTAACAGCAGTCCGCTTAGATATTTTCCATCAAGTGTTTCTACCGGAATAAGTCTACATCGGACGCCGCTTTCTGTGGCGTCTGATCAGGGTCTACACTGTTAGCTCGTGCTTGACTGTCTAAATACTTGGAGTAAAAATCTGTACTTCATGCAAACAGTTTAAGTCTACATCGGACGCCGCTTTCTTTAGCGTCTGATCAGTGTCTACACTGGTAGCTCGTGCCTGCTTGTTTAAGCATCAAGTATCTCTACCACAGTCCCGTTGCCTAATATTGCTGTAGCTACTTAACAGCAGTCCGCTTTGATATTTTCCATCAAGTGTTTCTACCGGAGTAAGTCTACATCGGACGCCGCTTTCTGTGGCGTCTGATCAGGGTCTACACTCTTAGCTCGTGCCTGCCCGTTTAAGCATCAAGTATCTCTACCGCAGTCCCATAGCCTAATATTGCTGTAGCTACTTAACAGCAGTCCGCTTTGATATTTTTCATCAAGTGTTTCTACCGGAGTCCCATATCCTAATATTGCTGTACATACTGATCTGCAGTCCAGTTTGCTATTTTCCATCAATATTGCTGTACATACTCAATTGTAGTCCGCTTTGATGTTTTCCATCAAGTATCTCTATCGCAGTCCACTATCCTAATATTGCTGTACATACTGAACTGCAGTCCATTTTGATATTTTCCTTCAATTATTTCTACGGCTTTGATATTTTCCTTCAATTTTTTCAACCACAGTCCCCTATCCTAATATTGCTGTACATACCCAACTGCAGTCCGCTTTGATGTCTTCTATCAAGCATCTCTACCCCAGTCCACTATTCTAATATTGCTACATTCTGAACCTTATCTCAGTCAGATATTTTTCTTCAAGTATCTCTACCACAGTCCCCATAGTACCAGTCCTCTACACTAAAATTGCTGTACACAGTGAACCACAGTCTGCTTTGATATTTTTCATCAAGTATTTTTACCCCAGTCTGGTATCCTAATATTGGTGTACATACTGAACCGCAGTCCGCTTTGATATTTTCCATGAAGAATTTCTACCGCAGTCTCATATCCTAATATTGCAATACATACTGAACCGCAGTCCGGTTTGTTATTTCCCATCATGTATCTCTACCACAGTCCCATAGCATAATATTGCTGTACATACTAAACACCAGTCTGCTTTGATATTTTCCATGAAAAATTTCTACTGCAGTCCCATATCCTAATATTGCTGTACATACTGAACCGCAGTCCAGTTTGTTATTTTCCCATCATGTATCTCTACCACAGTCTCATAGCCTAATATTGCTGTACAAACTAAACCGCAGTCAGCTTTGATATTTGCCAGTATTTCTACCGCAGTCTGATATGCTGATATTGCTGTACATACTGAACCACAGTCCAGTTTGTTATTTCCCATCATGTATCTCTACCAAAGTCCCATAGCCTAATATTGCTGTACATACTAAACCGTAGTCAGCTTTGATATTTTCCATCAAGTATTTCTACCGCAGTCTGATATCCTAATATTGCTGTACATACTGAATCGCAGTCCGGTTTGTTATTTCCCATCATGTATCTCTACCACAGTCCCATAGCCTAATATTGCTGTACATACTAAACCGCTGTCAGCTTTGATATTTTCCATCAAGGATTTCTACCGCAGTCTGATATCCTAATATTGCTGTACATACTGAACCGCAGTCTGGTTTGTTATTTTCCATCAAGTATCTCTTCCGCAGTCCCATAGCCTAATATTGCTGTACATACTAAACCGCAGTCAGCTTTGATATTTTCCATCAAGTATTTCTACCGCAGTCTGATATGCTAATATTTCTGTACATACTGAACCGCAGTCCAGTTTGTTGTTTCCCATCATGTATCTCTACCAAAGTCACATAGCCTAATATTGCTGTACATACTAAACCGCAGTCAGCTTTGATATTTTCCATCAAGTATTTCTACCGCAGTCCGATATCCTAATATTGCTGTACATACTGAACCGCAGTCTGGTTTGTTATTTTACATCAAGTATCTCTTCCGCAGTCCCATAGCCTTATACGGTGACTGCCTTAGGGTTAGTACTAAGCTACGTAAGCTAATGCTCAAGTATATACAGTACCCTGTCTGAGTCCGATCAGGGTCTACACTGTTACTTAGAGGTAGTGCCTGCCTGTCCGAATACTTAAAATATATATCGTATCCCATCGGAGTCCGATCAGGGTCTATACTTAGAGACGGTGCCTGCCTGCCCGAATACTTAAAGTATATATCGTACTCAATCGGAGTCTGATCAGGGTCTACACTGTTACTTAGAGATGGGGGCTGCCTGTCTGAATACTTAAAGTATATATCATATCACACCGGAGTCCGATCAGGGTCTACACTGTTACTTAGAGATGGTACCTGCCTGTCCGAATACTTAAAGTATATATATATATCATACCCCGTCGCAGTCTGATCAGGGTCTGTTAGATGGTGCCTGCCTGTTCGAATACTTAATCGGAGTCTGATCAGGGTCTTCATTTTAGCATGGTCTTGCCTGTCCAAATACTTGGAGTAAAAGCTTTGTACTTAATGCAAACAGTGTTAGCCCGGATCAGATGCTGCTTTCTGCCTGTCCGAATACTTAGAAATAAAATTGTGTACTTAATGCAAACTGTGTAAGTCCAGATCAGATGCCGCTTTCTTCGGTGTATGACCAGGATCTACGCTGTAACATCATGCCTGCCTGTCCGCATACTTAGACTATATATTGTACTCCATCAGCGTCTGAACAGGGTCTATACTGTTAGATTTTACCTGCCTGTCCAACTACTGAGAGCAAATAGGGTGCTTGGTATTCTGTTAGCTACTTATATTATATAAGGTACTGGGTTGGGGTCCAGTCAGGGTCTACACTGTTAGCTCATACCTGCCTGTCCAACAACTTAGAACAAACAGGGTACTTGGTCTGTGTCTGATCAGAGTCTATTCTGCTAGCTTGTGCCTGCCTGGTTGAATACTTAATGAAATGTGGTCTGCTGGTATCTGATCGGGGTCTATGCTTAAGGCTCCTACCTGCCTGTCCGAATACTTAGAATATAAATGATACTCAGCCGGTGTCCGATCAGGGTCTACGCTTATAGACCCTGCCTGCCTGTTCGAATACTTAGGATATAAATGATACTCAGCCGGTGTCCGATCAGGGTCTACACTTATAGCCCCTGCATGCCTGTCCGCATACTTAGAATATAAAGGATGCTCAACCGGTGTCTGATCAGGGTCTATGTTTATAGCCGGAGTCCGATCAGGGTCTACACTTCTGCATGCCTGTCCGAATACTTAGGATATAAATGATACTGGGCTGGTGTCCGATCAGGGTCTATGCTTATAGACCCTGCCTGCCTGTCCGCATACTTAGAATATAAAGCATGCTCAACCAGTGTCTGATCAGGGTCTATGTTTATAGCCGGAGTCCGATCCGGGTATACACTTCTGCGTGCCTGTCCGAATACTTAGGATATAAATGATACTGGGCCGGTGTCCGATCAGGGTCTACACATACCTCCTACCTGCCTGTCCCCATACTTAGACTATATATTGTACTCCATCAGTGTCTGAACAGGGTCTATACTGTAAAATTTTACCTGCCTGTCCAACTACTAAGAGCAAATAGGTGGCTTGGTATTCTGTTAGCTACTTATATTATATAGGGTACTGGGTTGGAGTCCAGTCAGGGTCTACGATGTTAGCTCATACCTGCCTGTCCACTAACTTAGAACAAACAGGGTACTTGGTCGGTGTCTGATCAGAGTCTATTCTGCTAGCTTGTGCCTGCCTGGTTGAATACTTAATGAAATGTGGTCTGTTGGTATCTGATCGGGGTCTATGCTTAAGGCTCCTACCTGCCTGTCCAAATTCTTAGTATATAAATGATACTCAGCCGGTGTCCGATCAGGGTCTACGCTTATACCTCCTACCTGCCTGTCCGAATACTTAGAATATAAATGATACTCAGCCGGTGTCCGATCAGGGTCTACGCTTATACCTCCTACCTACCTGTCCAAATACTTAGGATATAAATGAAACTCAGCTGGTGTCCGATCAGGGTCTACGCTTATACCTCCTACCTGCCTGTCCGCATACTTAGAATATAAATGATACTCAGCCGGTCTCCGATCAGGGTCTATGCTTATAGCCCCTGCCTGCCTGTTCGAATACTTAGAATATAAAGGATGCTCAACCGGTGTCTGATCAGGGTCTATGTTTATAGCCCCTGCCTGCCTATCCAAATACTTAGAATATAAATGCTACTCAACCAGTGTCTCATCAGGGTCTACACTTATAGCTCAAAGTGGTGCCCTCCCCTCCCAGGGTTTCAAAAATTGGCATTTTGAGCTACCTGAACCCTTACCCTAACAGTACCCTGATCAGACGTCTACCAAGTGCATCTATTACAGTAAATATGGTACTCTATAGGCCTCTGATCAATGCCTACCCACCTCCTCATAGACCTGCACATCTGCAAAGTCTGATTGGTGCTTTGGGTTAGGGTAAGAGGTTAGCTTCTACCTGCCTATCCGACTACTTACAATATAAATGATAGTGGGCCGGAGTCTGATCAGGCTCTACACTCCTGCTTGCCTGTCCGAATACTTAGGATATAAATGATACTGGGCCAGTGTCCGATCAGGGTCTATGCTTATACCTCCTACCTGCCTGTCCGCATACTTAGAATATAAATGATACTAAGCCGGTCTCTGATCAGGATCTATGCTTATAGCCCCTGCCTGCCTGTTCGAATACTTAGAATATAAAGGATGCTCAACTGGTGTCTGATCAGGGTCTATGTTTATAGCCCCTGCCTGCCTATCCGAATACTTAGAATATAATTGCTACTCAACCAGTGTCTGATCAGTATCTACACTTATAACTCAAAGAAGTGGCCTCCCCTGTCAGGGTTACAAAAACTGGCATTTTTAGCTACCTCAACCCTTACCCTAACAGTAGAGTACCCTGATCAGACGTCTACCAAGTATCTATATTACAGTAAATATTGTACTTTGAAGGCCTCTGATCACTGTCTACCCAACCCCTCGCATCTATGCAGTCTGATTTATGCTTTGGCTTAGGGTAAAAGGTTAGCTTTTACCTACCTGTCCAATTACTTAGAATATAAATGATATTGGGCTGATGTCTGATCAGGGTCTACACTTATAGCTCCTACCTGCCTGTCCAAATACTTAGAATATAAATGATACTCAGCCGGTGTCCGGTCAGGGTCTACGCTTATACCTCCTACCTGCCTGTCCGAGTACTTAGGATATAAATGAAACTCAGCTGGTGTCCGATCAGGGTCTATGCTTATACCTCCTACCTACCTGTCCGCATACTTAGAATATAAATGATACTCAGCCGGTGTCCGATCAGGGTCTACGTTTATACCTCCTACCTGCCTGTCTGAATACTTAGAATATAAATGATAGCCAGTGTCCAATCAGGGTCTACGCTTATACCTCCTACCTGCCTGTCCGAATACTTAGAATATAAAAGATACTCAGCCGGTGTCCGGTCAGGGTCTACACTTATAGCCCCTGCCTGCCTGTTCAAATACTTAGAATATATAGGATGCTCAACCGGTGTCTGATCAGGGTCCTTAACCTGTGTTATAGCCTTGACTATCTTGCCATGTCCCCTCCCTATGTCACCCTAACCCATGACCCTGACATACATACCTGGGTTAGGGTTAGGGTTAGGGGTTAAGGTTAGGGTTAGGGTTAGGGTTAGGGGTTAGGGTTAGGGGGTTAGGGTTAGGGTTAGGGTAAGGGTTAGGGGTTAGGGTTAGGGTTAGGGTTAGGGTTAGGGGTTAGGGTTAGGGTTAGGGTTAGGGTTAGGGTTAGGGGTTAGGGTTAGGGTTAGGGTTAGGAGGGTTAGGGGTTAGGGTTAGGGTTAGGGTTAGGGTTTAGGGTTAGGGTTAGGGTTAGGGTTAGGGTTAGGGTTAGGGGTTAGGGTTAGGGTTAGGGTTAGGGTTAGGGTTAGGGGTTAGGGTTAGGGTTAGGGTTAGGGTTAGGGGTTAGGGGTTAGGGTTAGGGTTAGGGTTAGGGTTAGGGGTTAGGGTTAGGGTTAGGGTTAGGGGTTAGGGTTAGGGTTAGGGTTAGGGTTAGGGGTTAGGGTTAGGGTTAGGGTTAGGGTTAGGGGTTAGGGTTAGGGTTAGGGTTAGGGTTAGGGTTAGGGTTAGGGAGTAAGTGATATGCCATTACTCCTACTCTTCTAACCCTAGCGGAAGTACATTTCTATGTGATTTGGTCGAGGGTTGCCTTTTCACCGACCCTAGTGTAGGAAATTGTTACTTTTTTTAGTAACTGTTTTGGAACTTCTTTTATCAAGGGAGGTAATTTTACAAGGGGAATAATACTTATTATTAGTAAATACGTATTTTAAACGTCATAGATATTATCTATTTATATCGCTGTCGGTATTTCTGACATCGCTGACAGCGCTGACAACAAGTTTGAATCACTTGTATCCCTCTTATTTTCGCTCGTTTTTTAAAGTTTATATACCGTTGGAAAACAATTTTTCTTTTGCTACGACCTATCAGATTTTTTTTTTTTTTTTTTTTGCTATAACACTATTAGTTTACATTGCTATCATTACTACATTAATCAAGGGAGATCACTTAACAAGGGAAATAATACTGATTCCTAGTAAATACGTATTTTCAACGTCATAGATATTATCTATTTATATCGCTGTTATATCTGATGACATCGCTGACATCGCTGACAGCAAGTCTGGTCGCGGTCTATACTGTTTGCTTATGCCTGCCTGACCATCTACTTAGAGCAAATAAGTTATATGATTGATCAGGGTCAACACTGTCAGCTCGACATGCCTGTCCTTAGAGTATATATCAATCGACGTCTGATCAGGGTCTACATTTTGAGCTTGTGCTCGCCTGCCCAAATACTTAGAGTAAAAATCCTGTACTTAATGCAAGCAGCGTAAGTCCAGATAAGACGCCGTTTTTCCGCGGCGTCTGATTAGGACAACACAGTTAGCTCGTGTTTGCCAGTCCGAATACTTAGAGTATATATTGTACTTCATCACCGTCTGATCAGTGTCTACACTGTTAGCATGCCTTCCTTCCATCTACTTAGAGCAAATAGGGTACACGGCTGGAGTCTTACCAGGGTCAACATTGTTATCTCGCAACTGCCTGTCCTCAGAGGATATATCGTACTCAGTCGACGTCTGATAAGGATCTTCACTGTTAGCCTAACCCTGTCCAAATACTTAGAGTAAAAATCATGTACTTTATGCAAAGTGTAAGTCCAGTTAAGACGTCGCTTTCTACAGCGTCTGATCAGGGTCTATACTGTTAGCTCGTGCTTGCCTGTCCAAATACTGGGAGTAAAAAATCTGTTCTTCATGCAAACAGTTAAAGTCCACATTTAACGCCGCTTTCTGCGGCCTCTGATCAGGGTCTACACTATTTGGAACTACTTTAATCAAGGGAGATCACTTAGCAAGTGAAAGAATACTGATTCGTAGTAATTACGTATTTTCAACGTCACAGATATTATCTATTTATATTGCTGTCGGTATTTCTGATGACATCGCTGACATCGCTGACAGCAAGTCTGATCAGCATCTACACTGTTAGCTTATGCCTGCCTGTCCACCTGCTTAGAGCAAATAAGTTACACGGTTGATCAGGGTCAACCCTGTCAGCTTGATATGCCTATCCTTAGGGTATATATAGTACTCAATTGACGTCTGATCAGGGTCTACATTGTTAGCTTGTGATCACCTGCCCAAATTCTTAGAGTAAAAATCCTCTACTTAATGCAAACAGCATAAGTCCAGATAAGAGGCCGTTTTATCGCGGCGTCTGTTCAGGACTACACTGTTAGCTTATGCTTGCCAGGCCGAATACTAAGAGTATATATCGTACTCCGTCACCGTCTGATCAGGGTCTACACTGTTAGCTTATGCCTTCCTTCCACCTACTTAGAACAAATAAGGTACACGGTCGGAGTTTTATCAGGGTCAACAATGATAGCTCGCAACTGCCACTCCTTAGAATATATATCGAACTCAGTCGACGTCTGATCAGGATCTTCACTGTTAGCATGTGCTTGCCTGTCCAAATACTTAGAGTAAAAATCATGTACTTTATGCAAACAGTATAAGTCCAGTTAAGACGTCGCTTTCTGTGGCGTCTGATCAGGGTCTATACTCTTAGCTCGTACTTGCCTGTCCAAATACTTGGGAGTAAAAATCCTGTACTTAACGCAAACAGCGTAAGTCCAATAAGACGCCGTTTTTCCGCGGCGTCTGGTCAGGACTACACTGTTAGCTCGTGCTTGCCAGTCCGAATACTTAGAGTATATATCGCACTCCGTCACCGTCTGATCAGGGTCTACACTGTTAGCTTATGCACCTAACCCTTCCAACTACTTAGAGCAAATAGGGTACACGGTTGGAGTCTTACCAGGATCAACACTAATAGCTCGCAACTGCCTGTTCTTAGAGGATATATCGTACTCAGTCGACGTCTAATCAGGATCTTCACTGTTAGCATGTGCTTGCCTGTCCAGATAAGACGCTTTTTTTTCGCGGCGTCTGATTAGGACAACACAGTTAGCTCGTGCTTGCCAGTCCGAATACTTAGAGTATATATCGTGCTCCGTCACCGTCTGATCAGTGTCTACACTGTTAGCTTATGCCTTCCTTCCATCTACTTAGAGCAAATAGGGTACATGGCTGGAGTCTTACCAGGGTCAGCACTGTTAGCTCGCAACTGCCTGTCCTCAGAGGATATATCGTACTCAGTCGACGTCTGATAAGGATCTTCACTGCTAGCCTAACCCTGTCCAAATACTTAGAGTAAACATCATATACTTTATGCAAACAGTGTAAGTCCAGTTAAGACGTCGCTTTCTATGGCGTCTGATCAGGGTCTATACTGTTAGCTCGTGCTTGCCTGTCCAAATACTTGGAGTAAAAGAAATCTGTACTTCATGCAAACAGTTTAAGTCCACATCGGATGCCGCTTTCTGCGGCCTCTGATCAGGGTCTACACTATTTGGAACTACTTTAATCAAGGGAGATCACTTAGCAAGGGAAAGAATACTGATTCGTAGTAAATACATATTTTCAACGTCAGAGATATTATCCATTTATATCGCTGTCGGTATTTCTGATGACATCGCTGACAGCAAGTCTGATCAGGATCTACACTATTAGCTTATGCATGCCTGTCCACCTACTTAAGGCAAATAAGTTACACAGTTGATCAGGATCAACATAGTCAACTTGATATGCCTATCCTTAGAGTATATATCGTACTCAATTGATGTCCGATCAGGGTCTGCATTGTTAGCTTCTGCTCACCTGCCCAAATTCTTAGAGTAAAAATCCTGTACTTAATGCAAACAGCGCAAGTCTAATAAGACGCCGTTTTTCCGCGACGTCTATTCAGAACTACACTGTTAGCTCGTGCTTGCCAGTCCGAATACTTAGAGTATATATTGTACTCCGTCACCGTCTGATCAGGGTCTACACTGTTAGCTTATGCCTTCCTTCCACCTACTTAGAGCAAATAGGGTACACGGTTGGAGTCTTATCAGATTCAACACTGATAGCTCGCAACTGCCTGTCCTTAGAGGATATATCGTACTCAGTCGACGTCTGATCATGGTCTTCACTGTTAGCATGTGCTTGCCTGTCCAAATACTTAGAGTAAAACTCATGTACTTTATGCAAACAGTTAAGACGTCACTTCCTGTGGCGTCTGATCGGGGTCTATACTGTTACGTCGTGCTTGCCTGTCCAAATACTTAGAGCAAAAAATCTGTTCTTCATGCAAACAGTTTAAATCCACATCGGACGCCGCTTTTTACGGCGTCTGATCAAGGTCTACACTGTTCGCTCGTGCCTTGTCTGTTTGAATACTTAAATTAAATACGGTACTCAACAGGAGTCCGATCAGGATATACGCTGTTAGCTCGCACCTGGCTGTCCGAATACTTAGAACAAATATGGTACTCGGTCAGCTTCTGATCAGGGTCTACATTGATAGCTTGTGCTCGCCTGCCCACATAGTTGGAATAAAAATCCTGTACTTAATGCAAACAGCGTGTCCAGATAAGACGCCTTTTTTCTGCGGCGTCTGAACAGGTCTACACTGTTAGCTCGTGCTGCTAGTCCGAATACTTGGAGTATATATCGTACTCCGTCACCGTCTGATCAGGGTCTACACTGTTAGCTTATGCCTTCCTTCCACTTACATAGAGCAAAAAGCGTCTAATCAGGGTCAACACTGTTAGCTCGCAACTGCCTGTTCTTAGATTATATATCGTACTCAGTCGACGGTCTTCACTGATCAGGTGCCTGTCCAAATACTTGGAGAAAGAAATCATGTACATGTACTTTTTGCAAACAGTGTAAGCCCAGTTAGGACGTCGCATTCTGTTGCATCTGATCAGGGTCTATACTCTTAGCTCGTGCTTGACTGTCTAAATACTTGAAGTAAAAAATCTGTACTTCATGCAAACAGTTTAAGTCTACATCGGACGCCGCTTTCTGCGGCGTCTGATCAGGGTCTACAGTGTTAGCTTGTGCCTGCCTTTTTGAATACTTACATACAATATGGTACTCAACAGTCCGATCAGGGTACACGCTGTTAGCTCGCACCTGGCTGTGCGAATAGAACAAATATGGTGCTCGGTCAAGTTCTGATCAGGGTCTACATTGCTAGCTTATGCTCGCCTGCCCAAATACTTTAGAGTAAAAATCCTGTACTTAAAGCAAACAGCGTAAGTCCAGATAAGACGCCGTTTTTCTGCGGCGTTCGATCAGGGCTACACCAATAGCTTATGTCTGCCTTTTTGAATACTTACATTAAATATGGTACTCAAACAGTGTATGCCCAGTTAGGACGTCGCGTTCTGTGGCGTCTGATCAGGGTCTATACTGTTAGCTCGTGCTTGACTGTCTAAATACTTGGAGTAAAAATCTGTACTTCATGCAAACAGTTTAAGTCTACATCGGACGCCGCTTTCTGTAGCGTGTGATCAGGGTCTACACTGGTATCTCGTGCCTGCTTGTTTAAGCATCAAGTATCTCTACCACAGTCGCATTGTCTAATATTGCTGTAGCTACTTAACAGCAGTCCGCTTAGATATTTTCCATCAAGTGTTTCTACCGGAATAAGTCTACATCGGACGCCGCTTTCTGTGGCGTCTGATCAGGGTCTACACTGTTAGCTCGTGCTTGACTGTCTAAATACTTGGAGTAAAAATCTGTACTTCATGCAAACAGTTTAAGTCTACATCGGACGCCGCTTTCTTTAGCGTCTGATCAGTGTCTACACTGGTAGCTCGTGCCTGCTTGTTTAAGCATCAAGTATCTCTACCACAGTCCCGTTGCCTAATATTGCTGTAGCTACTTAACAGCAGTCCGCTTTGATATTTTCCATCAAGTGTTTCTACCGGAGTAAGTCTACATCGGACGCCGCTTTCTGTGGCGTCTGATCAGGGTCTACACTCTTAGCTCGTGCCTGCCCGTTTAAGCATCAAGTATCTCTACCGCAGTCCCATAGCCTAATATTGCTGTAGCTACTTAACAGCAGTCCGCTTTGATATTTTTCATCAAGTGTTTCTACCGGAGTCCCATATCCTAATATTGCTGTACATACTGATCTGCAGTCCAGTTTGCTATTTTCCATCAATATTGCTGTACATACTCAATTGTAGTCCGCTTTGATGTTTTCCATCAAGTATCTCTATCGCAGTCCACTATCCTAATATTGCTGTACATACTGAACTGCAGTCCATTTTGATATTTTCCTTCAATTATTTCTACGGCTTTGATATTTTCCTTCAATTTTTTCAACCACAGTCCCCTATCCTAATATTGCTGTACATACCCAACTGCAGTCCGCTTTGATGTCTTCTATCAAGCATCTCTACCCCAGTCCACTATTCTAATATTGCTACATTCTGAACCTTATCTCAGTCAGATATTTTTCTTCAAGTATCTCTACCACAGTCCCCATAGTACCAGTCCTCTACACTAAAATTGCTGTACACAGTGAACCACAGTCTGCTTTGATATTTTTCATCAAGTATTTTTACCCCAGTCTGGTATCCTAATATTGGTGTACATACTGAACCGCAGTCCGCTTTGATATTTTCCATGAAGAATTTCTACCGCAGTCTCATATCCTAATATTGCAATACATACTGAACCGCAGTCCGGTTTGTTATTTCCCATCATGTATCTCTACCACAGTCCCATAGCATAATATTGCTGTACATACTAAACACCAGTCTGCTTTGATATTTTCCATGAAAAATTTCTACTGCAGTCCCATATCCTAATATTGCTGTACATACTGAACCGCAGTCCAGTTTGTTATTTTCCCATCATGTATCTCTACCACAGTCTCATAGCCTAATATTGCTGTACAAACTAAACCGCAGTCAGCTTTGATATTTGCCAGTATTTCTACCGCAGTCTGATATGCTGATATTGCTGTACATACTGAACCACAGTCCAGTTTGTTATTTCCCATCATGTATCTCTACCAAAGTCCCATAGCCTAATATTGCTGTACATACTAAACCGTAGTCAGCTTTGATATTTTCCATCAAGTATTTCTACCGCAGTCTGATATCCTAATATTGCTGTACATACTGAATCGCAGTCCGGTTTGTTATTTCCCATCATGTATCTCTACCACAGTCCCATAGCCTAATATTGCTGTACATACTAAACCGCTGTCAGCTTTGATATTTTCCATCAAGGATTTCTACCGCAGTCTGATATCCTAATATTGCTGTACATACTGAACCGCAGTCTGGTTTGTTATTTTCCATCAAGTATCTCTTCCGCAGTCCCATAGCCTAATATTGCTGTACATACTAAACCGCAGTCAGCTTTGATATTTTCCATCAAGTATTTCTACCGCAGTCTGATATGCTAATATTTCTGTACATACTGAACCGCAGTCCAGTTTGTTGTTTCCCATCATGTATCTCTACCAAAGTCACATAGCCTAATATTGCTGTACATACTAAACCGCAGTCAGCTTTGATATTTTCCATCAAGTATTTCTACCGCAGTCCGATATCCTAATATTGCTGTACATACTGAACCGCAGTCTGGTTTGTTATTTTACATCAAGTATCTCTTCCGCAGTCCCATAGCCTTATACGGTGACTGCCTTAGGGTTAGTACTAAGCTACGTAAGCTAATGCTCAAGTATATACAGTACCCTGTCTGAGTCCGATCAGGGTCTACACTGTTACTTAGAGGTAGTGCCTGCCTGTCCGAATACTTAAAATATATATCGTATCCCATCGGAGTCCGATCAGGGTCTATACTTAGAGACGGTGCCTGCCTGCCCGAATACTTAAAGTATATATCGTACTCAATCGGAGTCTGATCAGGGTCTACACTGTTACTTAGAGATGGGGGCTGCCTGTCTGAATACTTAAAGTATATATCATATCACACCGGAGTCCGATCAGGGTCTACACTGTTACTTAGAGATGGTACCTGCCTGTCCGAATACTTAAAGTATATATATATATCATACCCCGTCGCAGTCTGATCAGGGTCTGTTAGATGGTGCCTGCCTGTTCGAATACTTAATCGGAGTCTGATCAGGGTCTTCATTTTAGCATGGTCTTGCCTGTCCAAATACTTGGAGTAAAAGCTTTGTACTTAATGCAAACAGTGTTAGCCCGGATCAGATGCTGCTTTCTGCCTGTCCGAATACTTAGAAATAAAATTGTGTACTTAATGCAAACTGTGTAAGTCCAGATCAGATGCCGCTTTCTTCGGTGTATGACCAGGATCTACGCTGTAACATCATGCCTGCCTGTCCGCATACTTAGACTATATATTGTACTCCATCAGCGTCTGAACAGGGTCTATACTGTTAGATTTTACCTGCCTGTCCAACTACTGAGAGCAAATAGGGTGCTTGGTATTCTGTTAGCTACTTATATTATATAAGGTACTGGGTTGGGGTCCAGTCAGGGTCTACACTGTTAGCTCATACCTGCCTGTCCAACAACTTAGAACAAACAGGGTACTTGGTCTGTGTCTGATCAGAGTCTATTCTGCTAGCTTGTGCCTGCCTGGTTGAATACTTAATGAAATGTGGTCTGCTGGTATCTGATCGGGGTCTATGCTTAAGGCTCCTACCTGCCTGTCCGAATACTTAGAATATAAATGATACTCAGCCGGTGTCCGATCAGGGTCTACGCTTATAGACCCTGCCTGCCTGTTCGAATACTTAGGATATAAATGATACTCAGCCGGTGTCCGATCAGGGTCTACACTTATAGCCCCTGCATGCCTGTCCGCATACTTAGAATATAAAGGATGCTCAACCGGTGTCTGATCAGGGTCTATGTTTATAGCCGGAGTCCGATCAGGGTCTACACTTCTGCATGCCTGTCCGAATACTTAGGATATAAATGATACTGGGCTGGTGTCCGATCAGGGTCTATGCTTATAGACCCTGCCTGCCTGTCCGCATACTTAGAATATAAAGCATGCTCAACCAGTGTCTGATCAGGGTCTATGTTTATAGCCGGAGTCCGATCCGGGTATACACTTCTGCGTGCCTGTCCGAATACTTAGGATATAAATGATACTGGGCCGGTGTCCGATCAGGGTCTACACATACCTCCTACCTGCCTGTCCCCATACTTAGACTATATATTGTACTCCATCAGTGTCTGAACAGGGTCTATACTGTAAAATTTTACCTGCCTGTCCAACTACTAAGAGCAAATAGGTGGCTTGGTATTCTGTTAGCTACTTATATTATATAGGGTACTGGGTTGGAGTCCAGTCAGGGTCTACGATGTTAGCTCATACCTGCCTGTCCACTAACTTAGAACAAACAGGGTACTTGGTCGGTGTCTGATCAGAGTCTATTCTGCTAGCTTGTGCCTGCCTGGTTGAATACTTAATGAAATGTGGTCTGTTGGTATCTGATCGGGGTCTATGCTTAAGGCTCCTACCTGCCTGTCCAAATTCTTAGTATATAAATGATACTCAGCCGGTGTCCGATCAGGGTCTATGCTTATACCTCCTACCTGCCTGTCCGAATACTTAGAATATAAATGATACTCAGCCGGTGTCCGATCAGGGTCTACGCTTATACCTCCTACCTACCTGTCCAAATACTTAGGATATAAATGAAACTCAGCTGGTGTCCGATCAGGGTCTACGCTTATACCTCCTACCTGCCTGTCCGCATACTTAGAATATAAATGATACTCAGCCGGTCTCCGATCAGGGTCTATGCTTATAGCCCCTGCCTGCCTGTTCGAATACTTAGAATATAAAGGATGCTCAACCGGTGTCTGATCAGGGTCTATGTTTATAGCCCCTGCCTGCCTATCCAAATACTTAGAATATAAATGCTACTCAACCAGTGTCTCATCAGGGTCTACACTTATAGCTCAAAGTGGTGCCCTCCCCTCCCAGGGTTTCAAAAATTGGCATTTTGAGCTACCTGAACCCTTACCCTAACAGTACCCTGATCAGACGTCTACCAAGTGCATCTATTACAGTAAATATGGTACTCTATAGGCCTCTGATCAATGCCTACCCACCTCCTCATAGACCTGCACATCTGCAAAGTCTGATTGGTGCTTTGGGTTAGGGTAAGAGGTTAGCTTCTACCTGCCTATCCGACTACTTACAATATAAATGATAGTGGGCCGGAGTCTGATCAGGCTCTACACTCCTGCTTGCCTGTCCGAATACTTAGGATATAAATGATACTGGGCCAGTGTCCGATCAGGGTCTATGCTTATACCTCCTACCTGCCTGTCCGCATACTTAGAATATAAATGATACTAAGCCGGTCTCTGATCAGGATCTATGCTTATAGCCCCTGCCTGCCTGTTCGAATACTTAGAATATAAAGGATGCTCAACTGGTGTCTGATCAGGGTCTATGTTTATAGCCCCTGCCTGCCTATCCGAATACTTAGAATATAATTGCTACTCAACCAGTGTCTGATCAGTATCTACACTTATAACTCAAAGAAGTGGCCTCCCCTGTCAGGGTTACAAAAACTGGCATTTTTAGCTACCTCAACCCTTACCCTAACAGTAGAGTACCCTGATCAGACGTCTACCAAGTATCTATATTACAGTAAATATTGTACTTTGAAGGCCTCTGATCACTGTCTACCCAACCCCTCTTAGGCCTGCGCATCTATGCAGTCTGATTTATGCTTTGGCTTAGGGTAAAAGGTTAGCTTTTACCTACCTGTCCAATTACTTAGAATATAAATGATATTGGGCTGATGTCTGATCAGGGTCTACACTTATAGCTCCTACCTGCCTGTCCAAATACTTAGAATATAAATGATACTCAGCCGGTGTCCGGTCAGGGTCTACGCTTATACCTCCTACCTGCCTGTCCGAGTACTTAGGATATAAATGAAACTCAGCTGGTGTCCGATCAGGGTCTATGCTTATACCTCCTACCTACCTGTCCGCATACTTAGAATATAAATGATACTCAGCCGGTGTCCGATCAGGGTCTACGTTTATACCTCCTACCTGCCTGTCTGAATACTTAGAATATAAATGATAGCCAGTGTCCAATCAGGGTCTACGCTTATACCTCCTACCTGCCTGTCCGAATACTTAGAATATAAAAGATACTCAGCCGGTGTCCGGTCAGGGTCTACACTTATAGCCCCTGCCTGCCTGTTCAAATACTTAGAATATATAGGATGCTCAACCGGTGTCTGATCAGGGTCCTTAACCTGTGTTATAGCCTTGACTATCTTGCCATGTCCCCTCCCTATGTCACCCTAACCCATGACCCTGACATACATACCTGGGTTAGGGTTAGGGTTAGGGGTTAAGGTTAGGGTTAGGGTTAGGGTTAGGGGTTAGGGTTAGGGGGTTAGGGTTAGGGTTAGGGTAAGGGTTAGGGGTTAGGGTTAGGGTTAGGGTTAGGGTTAGGGGTTAGGGTTAGGGTTAGGGTTAGGGGTTAGGGTTAGGGTTAGGGTTAGGGTTAGGGGTTAGGGTTAGGGTTAGGGTTAGGAGGGTTAGGGGTTAGGGTTAGGGTTAGGGTTAGGGTTTAGGGTTAGGGTTAGGGTTAGGGTTAGGGTTAGGGTTAGGGTTAGGGTTAGGGTTAGGGTTAGGGGTTAGGGTTAGGGTTAGGGTTAGGGTTAGGGTTAGGGGTTAGGGTTAGGGTTAGGGTTAGGGTTAGGGTTAGGGTTAGGGTTAGGGGTTAGGGTTAGGGTTAGGGTTAGGGTTAGGGGTTAGGGGTTAGGGTTAGGGTTAGGGTTAGGGGGTTAGGGGTTAGGGGTTAGCGTTAGGGTTAGGGTTAGGGTTAGGGTTAGGGTTAGGGGTTAGGGTTAGGGTTAGGGTTAGGGTTAGGGTTAGGGTTAGGGAGTAAGTGATATGCCATTACTCCTACTCTTCTAACCCTAGCGGAAGTACATTTCTATGTGATTTGGTCGAGGGTTGCCTTTTCACCGACCCTAGTGTAGGAAATTGTTACTTTTTTTAGTAACTGTTTTGGAACTTCTTTTATCAAGGGAGGTAATTTTACAAGGGGAATAATACTTATTATTAGTAAATACGTATTTTAAACGTCATAGATATTATCTATTTATATCGCTGTCGGTATTTCTGACATCGCTGACAGCGCTGACAACAAGTTTGAATCACTTGTATCCCTCTTATTTTCGCTCGTTTTTTAAAGTTTATATACCGTTGGAAAACAATTTTTCTTTTGCTACGACCTATCAGATTTTTTTTTTTTTTTTTTTTGCTATAACACTATTAGTTTACATTGCTATCATTACTACATTAATCAAGGGAGATCACTTAACAAGGGAAATAATACTGATTCCTAGTAAATACGTATTTTCAACGTCATAGATATTATCTATTTATATCGCTGTTATATCTGATGACATCGCTGACATCGCTGACAGCAAGTCTGGTCGCGGTCTATACTGTTTGCTTATGCCTGCCTGACCATCTACTTAGAGCAAATAAGTTATATGATTGATCAGGGTCAACACTGTCAGCTCGACATGCCTGTCCTTAGAGTATATATCAATCGACGTCTGATCAGGGTCTACATTTTGAGCTTGTGCTCGCCTGCCCAAATACTTAGAGTAAAAATCCTGTACTTAATGCAAGCAGCGTAAGTCCAGATAAGACGCCGTTTTTCCGCGGCGTCTGATTAGGACAACACAGTTAGCTCGTGTTTGCCAGTCCGAATACTTAGAGTATATATTGTACTTCATCACCGTCTGATCAGTGTCTACACTGTTAGCATGCCTTCCTTCCATCTACTTAGAGCAAATAGGGTACACGGCTGGAGTCTTACCAGGGTCAACATTGTTATCTCGCAACTGCCTGTCCTCAGAGGATATATCGTACTCAGTCGACGTCTGATAAGGATCTTCACTGTTAGCCTAACCCTGTCCAAATACTTAGAGTAAAAATCATGTACTTTATGCAAAGTGTAAGTCCAGTTAAGACGTCGCTTTCTACAGCGTCTGATCAGGGTCTATACTGTTAGCTCGTGCTTGCCTGTCCAAATACTTGGAGTAAAAAATCTGTTCTTCATGCAAACAGTTAAAGTCCACATTTAACGCCGCTTTCTGCGGCCTCTGATCAGGGTCTACACTATTTGGAACTACTTTAATCAAGGGAGATCACTTAGCAAGTGAAAGAATACTGATTCGTAGTAATTACGTATTTTCAACGTCACAGATATTATCTATTTATATTGCTGTCGGTATTTCTGATGACATCGCTGACATCGCTGACAGCAAGTCTGATCAGCATCTACACTGTTAGCTTATGCCTGCCTGTCCACCTGCTTAGAGCAAATAAGTTACACGGTTGATCAGGGTCAACCCTGTCAGCTTGATATGCCTATCCTTAGGGTATATATAGTACTCAATTGACGTCTGATCAGGGTCTACATTGTTAGCTTGTGATCACCTGCCCAAATTCTTAGAGTAAAAATCCTCTACTTAATGCAAACAGCATAAGTCCAGATAAGAGGCCGTTTTATCGCGGCGTCTGTTCAGGACTACACTGTTAGCTTATGCTTGCCAGGCCGAATACTAAGAGTATATATCGTACTCCGTCACCGTCTGATCAGGGTCTACACTGTTAGCTTATGCCTTCCTTCCACCTACTTAGAACAAATAAGGTACACGGTCGGAGTTTTATCAGGGTCAACAATGATAGCTCGCAACTGCCACTCCTTAGAATATATATCGAACTCAGTCGACGTCTGATCAGGATCTTCACTGTTAGCATGTGCTTGCCTGTCCAAATACTTAGAGTAAAAATCATGTACTTTATGCAAACAGTATAAGTCCAGTTAAGACGTCGCTTTCTGTGGCGTCTGATCAGGGTCTATACTCTTAGCTCGTACTTGCCTGTCCAAATACTTGGGAGTAAAAATCCTGTACTTAACGCAAACAGCGTAAGTCCAATAAGACGCCGTTTTTCCGCGGCGTCTGGTCAGGACTACACTGTTAGCTCGTGCTTGCCAGTCCGAATACTTAGAGTATATATCGCACTCCGTCACCGTCTGATCAGGGTCTACACTGTTAGCTTATGCACCTAACCCTTCCAACTACTTAGAGCAAATAGGGTACACGGTTGGAGTCTTACCAGGATCAACACTAATAGCTCGCAACTGCCTGTTCTTAGAGGATATATCGTACTCAGTCGACGTCTGATCAGGATCTTCACTGTTAGCATGTGCTTGCCTGTCCAGATAAGACGCTTTTTTTTCGCGGCGTCTGATTAGGACAACACAGTTAGCTCGTGCTTGCCAGTCCGAATACTTAGAGTATATATCGTGCTCCGTCACCGTCTGATCAGTGTCTACACTGTTAGCTTATGCCTTCCTTCCATCTACTTAGAGCAAATAGGGTACATGGCTGGAGTCTTACCAGGGTCAGCACTGTTAGCTCGCAACTGCCTGTCCTCAGAGGATATATCGTACTCAGTCGACGTCTGATAAGGATCTTCACTGCTAGCCTAACCCTGTCCAAATACTTAGAGTAAACATCATATACTTTATGCAAACAGTGTAAGTCCAGTTAAGACGTCGCTTTCTATGGCGTCTGATCAGGGTCTATACTGTTAGCTCGTGCTTGCCTGTCCAAATACTTGGAGTAAAAGAAATCTGTACTTCATGCAAACAGTTTAAGTCCACATCGGATGCCGCTTTCTGCGGCCTCTGATCAGGGTCTACACTATTTGGAACTACTTTAATCAAGGGAGATCACTTAGCAAGGGAAAGAATACTGATTCGTAGTAAATACATATTTTCAACGTCAGAGATATTATCCATTTATATCGCTGTCGGTATTTCTGATGACATCGCTGACAGCAAGTCTGATCAGGATCTACACTATTAGCTTATGCATGCCTGTCCACCTACTTAAGGCAAATAAGTTACACAGTTGATCAGGATCAACATAGTCAACTTGATATGCCTATCCTTAGAGTATATATCGTACTCAATTGATGTCCGATCAGGGTCTGCATTGTTAGCTTCTGCTCACCTGCCCAAATTCTTAGAGTAAAAATCCTGTACTTAATGCAAACAGCGCAAGTCTAATAAGACGCCGTTTTTCCGCGACGTCTATTCAGAACTACACTGTTAGCTCGTGCTTGCCAGTCCGAATACTTAGAGTATATATTGTACTCCGTCACCGTCTGATCAGGGTCTACACTGTTAGCTTATGCCTTCCTTCCACCTACTTAGAGCAAATAGGGTACACGGTTGGAGTCTTATCAGATTCAACACTGATAGCTCGCAACTGCCTGTCCTTAGAGGATATATCGTACTCAGTCGACGTCTGATCATGGTCTTCACTGTTAGCATGTGCTTGCCTGTCCAAATACTTAGAGTAAAACTCATGTACTTTATGCAAACAGTTAAGACGTCACTTCCTGTGGCGTCTGATCGGGGTCTATACTGTTACGTCGTGCTTGCCTGTCCAAATACTTAGAGCAAAAAATCTGTTCTTCATGCAAACAGTTTAAATCCACATCGGACGCCGCTTTTTACGGCGTCTGATCAAGGTCTACACTGTTCGCTCGTGCCTTGTCTGTTTGAATACTTAAATTAAATACGGTACTCAACAGGAGTCCGATCAGGATATACGCTGTTAGCTCGCACCTGGCTGTCCGAATACTTAGAACAAATATGGTACTCGGTCAGCTTCTGATCAGGGTCTACATTGATAGCTTGTGCTCGCCTGCCCACATAGTTGGAATAAAAATCCTGTACTTAATGCAAACAGCGTGTCCAGATAAGACGCCTTTTTTCTGCGGCGTCTGAACAGGTCTACACTGTTAGCTCGTGCTGCTAGTCCGAATACTTGGAGTATATATCGTACTCCGTCACCGTCTGATCAGGGTCTACACTGTTAGCTTATGCCTTCCTTCCACTTACATAGAGCAAAAAGCGTCTAATCAGGGTCAACACTGTTAGCTCGCAACTGCCTGTTCTTAGATTATATATCGTACTCAGTCGACGGTCTTCACTGATCAGGTGCCTGTCCAAATACTTGGAGAAAGAAATCATGTACATGTACTTTTTGCAAACAGTGTAAGCCCAGTTAGGACGTCGCATTCTGTTGCATCTGATCAGGGTCTATACTCTTAGCTCGTGCTTGACTGTCTAAATACTTGAAGTAAAAAATCTGTACTTCATGCAAACAGTTTAAGTCTACATCGGACGCCGCTTTCTGCGGCGTCTGATCAGGGTCTACAGTGTTAGCTTGTGCCTGCCTTTTTGAATACTTACATACAATATGGTACTCAACAGTCCGATCAGGGTACACGCTGTTAGCTCGCACCTGGCTGTGCGAATAGAACAAATATGGTGCTCGGTCAAGTTCTGATCAGGGTCTACATTGCTAGCTTATGCTCGCCTGCCCAAATACTTTAGAGTAAAAATCCTGTACTTAAAGCAAACAGCGTAAGTCCAGATAAGACGCCGTTTTTCTGCGGCGTTCGATCAGGGCTACACCAATAGCTTATGTCTGCCTTTTTGAATACTTACATTAAATATGGTACTCAAACAGTGTATGCCCAGTTAGGACGTCGCGTTCTGTGGCGTCTGATCAGGGTCTATACTGTTAGCTCGTGCTTGACTGTCTAAATACTTGGAGTAAAAATCTGTACTTCATGCAAACAGTTTAAGTCTACATCGGACGCCGCTTTCTGTAGCGTGTGATCAGGGTCTACACTGGTATCTCGTGCCTGCTTGTTTAAGCATCAAGTATCTCTACCACAGTCGCATTGTCTAATATTGCTGTAGCTACTTAACAGCAGTCCGCTTAGATATTTTCCATCAAGTGTTTCTACCGGAATAAGTCTACATCGGACGCCGCTTTCTGTGGCGTCTGATCAGGGTCTACACTGTTAGCTCGTGCTTGACTGTCTAAATACTTGGAGTAAAAATCTGTACTTCATGCAAACAGTTTAAGTCTACATCGGACGCCGCTTTCTTTAGCGTCTGATCAGTGTCTACACTGGTAGCTCGTGCCTGCTTGTTTAAGCATCAAGTATCTCTACCACAGTCCCGTTGCCTAATATTGCTGTAGCTACTTAACAGCAGTCCGCTTTGATATTTTCCATCAAGTGTTTCTACCGGAGTAAGTCTACATCGGACGCCGCTTTCTGTGGCGTCTGATCAGGGTCTACACTCTTAGCTCGTGCCTGCCCGTTTAAGCATCAAGTATCTCTACCGCAGTCCCATAGCCTAATATTGCTGTAGCTACTTAACAGCAGTCCGCTTTGATATTTTTCATCAAGTGTTTCTACCGGAGTCCCATATCCTAATATTGCTGTACATACTGATCTGCAGTCCAGTTTGCTATTTTCCATCAATATTGCTGTACATACTCAATTGTAGTCCGCTTTGATGTTTTCCATCAAGTATCTCTATCGCAGTCCACTATCCTAATATTGCTGTACATACTGAACTGCAGTCCATTTTGATATTTTCCTTCAATTATTTCTACGGCTTTGATATTTTCCTTCAATTTTTTCAACCACAGTCCCCTATCCTAATATTGCTGTACATACCCAACTGCAGTCCGCTTTGATGTCTTCTATCAAGCATCTCTACCCCAGTCCACTATTCTAATATTGCTACATTCTGAACCTTATCTCAGTCAGATATTTTTCTTCAAGTATCTCTACCACAGTCCCCATAGTACCAGTCCTCTACACTAAAATTGCTGTACACAGTGAACCACAGTCTGCTTTGATATTTTTCATCAAGTATTTTTACCCCAGTCTGGTATCCTAATATTGGTGTACATACTGAACCGCAGTCCGCTTTGATATTTTCCATGAAGAATTTCTACCGCAGTCTCATATCCTAATATTGCAATACATACTGAACCGCAGTCCGGTTTGTTATTTCCCATCATGTATCTCTACCACAGTCCCATAGCATAATATTGCTGTACATACTAAACACCAGTCTGCTTTGATATTTTCCATGAAAAATTTCTACTGCAGTCCCATATCCTAATATTGCTGTACATACTGAACCGCAGTCCAGTTTGTTATTTTCCCATCATGTATCTCTACCACAGTCTCATAGCCTAATATTGCTGTACAAACTAAACCGCAGTCAGCTTTGATATTTGCCAGTATTTCTACCGCAGTCTGATATGCTGATATTGCTGTACATACTGAACCACAGTCCAGTTTGTTATTTCCCATCATGTATCTCTACCAAAGTCCCATAGCCTAATATTGCTGTACATACTAAACCGTAGTCAGCTTTGATATTTTCCATCAAGTATTTCTACCGCAGTCTGATATCCTAATATTGCTGTACATACTGAATCGCAGTCCGGTTTGTTATTTCCCATCATGTATCTCTACCACAGTCCCATAGCCTAATATTGCTGTACATACTAAACCGCTGTCAGCTTTGATATTTTCCATCAAGGATTTCTACCGCAGTCTGATATCCTAATATTGCTGTACATACTGAACCGCAGTCTGGTTTGTTATTTTCCATCAAGTATCTCTTCCGCAGTCCCATAGCCTAATATTGCTGTACATACTAAACCGCAGTCAGCTTTGATATTTTCCATCAAGTATTTCTACCGCAGTCTGATATGCTAATATTTCTGTACATACTGAACCGCAGTCCAGTTTGTTGTTTCCCATCATGTATCTCTACCAAAGTCACATAGCCTAATATTGCTGTACATACTAAACCGCAGTCAGCTTTGATATTTTCCATCAAGTATTTCTACCGCAGTCCGATATCCTAATATTGCTGTACATACTGAACCGCAGTCTGGTTTGTTATTTTACATCAAGTATCTCTTCCGCAGTCCCATAGCCTTATACGGTGACTGCCTTAGGGTTAGTACTAAGCTACGTAAGCTAATGCTCAAGTATATACAGTACCCTGTCTGAGTCCGATCAGGGTCTACACTGTTACTTAGAGGTAGTGCCTGCCTGTCCGAATACTTAAAATATATATCGTATCCCATCGGAGTCCGATCAGGGTCTATACTTAGAGACGGTGCCTGCCTGCCCGAATACTTAAAGTATATATCGTACTCAATCGGAGTCTGATCAGGGTCTACACTGTTACTTAGAGATGGGGGCTGCCTGTCTGAATACTTAAAGTATATATCATATCACACCGGAGTCCGATCAGGGTCTACACTGTTACTTAGAGATGGTACCTGCCTGTCCGAATACTTAAAGTATATATATATATCATACCCCGTCGCAGTCTGATCAGGGTCTGTTAGATGGTGCCTGCCTGTTCGAATACTTAATCGGAGTCTGATCAGGGTCTTCATTTTAGCATGGTCTTGCCTGTCCAAATACTTGGAGTAAAAGCTTTGTACTTAATGCAAACAGTGTTAGCCCGGATCAGATGCTGCTTTCTGCCTGTCCGAATACTTAGAAATAAAATTGTGTACTTAATGCAAACTGTGTAAGTCCAGATCAGATGCCGCTTTCTTCGGTGTATGACCAGGATCTACGCTGTAACATCATGCCTGCCTGTCCGCATACTTAGACTATATATTGTACTCCATCAGCGTCTGAACAGGGTCTATACTGTTAGATTTTACCTGCCTGTCCAACTACTGAGAGCAAATAGGGTGCTTGGTATTCTGTTAGCTACTTATATTATATAAGGTACTGGGTTGGGGTCCAGTCAGGGTCTACACTGTTAGCTCATACCTGCCTGTCCAACAACTTAGAACAAACAGGGTACTTGGTCTGTGTCTGATCAGAGTCTATTCTGCTAGCTTGTGCCTGCCTGGTTGAATACTTAATGAAATGTGGTCTGCTGGTATCTGATCGGGGTCTATGCTTAAGGCTCCTACCTGCCTGTCCGAATACTTAGAATATAAATGATACTCAGCCGGTGTCCGATCAGGGTCTACGCTTATAGACCCTGCCTGCCTGTTCGAATACTTAGGATATAAATGATACTCAGCCGGTGTCCGATCAGGGTCTACACTTATAGCCCCTGCATGCCTGTCCGCATACTTAGAATATAAAGGATGCTCAACCGGTGTCTGATCAGGGTCTATGTTTATAGCCGGAGTCCGATCAGGGTCTACACTTCTGCATGCCTGTCCGAATACTTAGGATATAAATGATACTGGGCTGGTGTCCGATCAGGGTCTATGCTTATAGACCCTGCCTGCCTGTCCGCATACTTAGAATATAAAGCATGCTCAACCAGTGTCTGATCAGGGTCTATGTTTATAGCCGGAGTCCGATCCGGGTATACACTTCTGCGTGCCTGTCCGAATACTTAGGATATAAATGATACTGGGCCGGTGTCCGATCAGGGTCTACACATACCTCCTACCTGCCTGTCCCCATACTTAGACTATATATTGTACTCCATCAGTGTCTGAACAGGGTCTATACTGTAAAATTTTACCTGCCTGTCCAACTACTAAGAGCAAATAGGTGGCTTGGTATTCTGTTAGCTACTTATATTATATAGGGTACTGGGTTGGAGTCCAGTCAGGGTCTACGATGTTAGCTCATACCTGCCTGTCCACTAACTTAGAACAAACAGGGTACTTGGTCGGTGTCTGATCAGAGTCTATTCTGCTAGCTTGTGCCTGCCTGGTTGAATACTTAATGAAATGTGGTCTGTTGGTATCTGATCGGGGTCTATGCTTAAGGCTCCTACCTGCCTGTCCAAATTCTTAGTATATAAATGATACTCAGCCGGTGTCCGATCAGGGTCTACGCTTATACCTCCTACCTGCCTGTCCGAATACTTAGAATATAAATGATACTCAGCCGGTGTCCGATCAGGGTCTACGCTTATACCTCCTACCTACCTGTCCAAATACTTAGGATATAAATGAAACTCAGCTGGTGTCCGATCAGGGTCTACGCTTATACCTCCTACCTGCCTGTCCGCATACTTAGAATATAAATGATACTCAGCCGGTCTCCGATCAGGGTCTATGCTTATAGCCCCTGCCTGCCTGTTCGAATACTTAGAATATAAAGGATGCTCAACCGGTGTCTGATCAGGGTCTATGTTTATAGCCCCTGCCTGCCTATCCAAATACTTAGAATATAAATGCTACTCAACCAGTGTCTCATCAGGGTCTACACTTATAGCTCAAAGTGGTGCCCTCCCCTCCCAGGGTTTCAAAAATTGGCATTTTGAGCTACCTGAACCCTTACCCTAACAGTACCCTGATCAGACGTCTACCAAGTGCATCTATTACAGTAAATATGGTACTCTATAGGCCTCTGATCAATGCCTACCCACCTCCTCATAGACCTGCACATCTGCAAAGTCTGATTGGTGCTTTGGGTTAGGGTAAGAGGTTAGCTTCTACCTGCCTATCCGACTACTTACAATATAAATGATAGTGGGCCGGAGTCTGATCAGGCTCTACACTCCTGCTTGCCTGTCCGAATACTTAGGATATAAATGATACTGGGCCAGTGTCCGATCAGGGTCTATGCTTATACCTCCTACCTGCCTGTCCGCATACTTAGAATATAAATGATACTAAGCCGGTCTCTGATCAGGATCTATGCTTATAGCCCCTGCCTGCCTGTTCGAATACTTAGAATATAAAGGATGCTCAACTGGTGTCTGATCAGGGTCTATGTTTATAGCCCCTGCCTGCCTATCCGAATACTTAGAATATAATTGCTACTCAACCAGTGTCTGATCAGTATCTACACTTATAACTCAAAGAAGTGGCCTCCCCTGTCAGGGTTACAAAAACTGGCATTTTTAGCTACCTCAACCCTTACCCTAACAGTAGAGTACCCTGATCAGACGTCTACCAAGTATCTATATTACAGTAAATATTGTACTTTGAAGGCCTCTGATCACTGTCTACCCAACCCCTCTTAGGCCTGCGCATCTATGCAGTCTGATTTATGCTTTGGCTTAGGGTAAAAGGTTAGCTTTTACCTACCTGTCCAATTACTTAGAATATAAATGATATTGGGCTGATGTCTGATCAGGGTCTACACTTATAGCTCCTACCTGCCTGTCCAAATACTTAGAATATAAATGATACTCAGCCGGTGTCCGGTCAGGGTCTACGCTTATACCTCCTACCTGCCTGTCCGAGTACTTAGGATATAAATGAAACTCAGCTGGTGTCCGATCAGGGTCTATGCTTATACCTCCTACCTACCTGTCCGCATACTTAGAATATAAATGATACTCAGCCGGTGTCCGATCAGGGTCTACGTTTATACCTCCTACCTGCCTGTCTGAATACTTAGAATATAAATGATAGCCAGTGTCCAATCAGGGTCTACGCTTATACCTCCTACCTGCCTGTCCGAATACTTAGAATATAAAAGATACTCAGCCGGTGTCCGGTCAGGGTCTACACTTATAGCCCCTGCCTGCCTGTTCAAATACTTAGAATATATAGGATGCTCAACCGGTGTCTGATCAGGGTCCTTAACCTGTGTTATAGCCTTGACTATCTTGCCATGTCCCCTCCCTATGTCACCCTAACCCATGACCCTGACATACATACCTGGGTTAGGGTTAGGGTTAGGGGTTAAGGTTAGGGTTAGGGTTAGGGTTAGGGGTTAGGGTTAGGGGGTTAGGGTTAGGGTTAGGGTAAGGGTTAGGGGTTAGGGTTAGGGTTAGGGTTAGGGGTTAGGGTTAGGGTTAGGGTTAGGGGTTAGGGTTAGGGTTAGGGTTAGGGTTAGGGGTTAGGGTTAGGGTTAGGGTTAGGAGGGTTAGGGGTTAGGGTTAGGGTTAGGGTTAGGGTTTAGGGTTAGGGTTAGGGTTAGGGTTAGGGTTAGGGTTAGGGGTTAGGGTTAGGGTTAGGGTTAGGGTTAGGGTTAGGGGTTAGGGTTAGGGTTAGGGTTAGGGGTTAGGGGTTAGGGTTAGGGTTAGGGTTAGGGTTAGGGGTTAGGGTTAGGGTTAGGGTTAGGGTTAGGGTTAGGGGTTAGGGTTAGGGTTAGGGTTAGGGTTAGGGGTTAGGGTTAGGGTTAGGGTTAGGGTTAGGGTTAGGGTTAGGGAGTAAGTGATATGCCATTACTCCTACTCTTCTAACCCTAGCGGAAGTACATTTCTATGTGATTTGGTCGAGGGTTGCCTTTTCACCGACCCTAGTGTAGGAAATTGTTACTTTTTTTAGTAACTGTTTTGGAACTTCTTTTATCAAGGGAGGTAATTTTACAAGGGGAATAATACTTATTATTAGTAAATACGTATTTTAAACGTCATAGATATTATCTATTTATATCGCTGTCGGTATTTCTGACATCGCTGACAGCGCTGACAACAAGTTTGAATCACTTGTATCCCTCTTATTTTCGCTCGTTTTTTAAAGTTTATATACCGTTGGAAAACAATTTTTCTTTTGCTACGACCTATCAGATTTTTTTTTTTTTTTTTTTTTGCTATAACACTATTAGTTTACATTGCTATCATTACTACATTAATCAAGGGAGATCACTTAACAAGGGAAATAATACTGATTCCTAGTAAATACGTATTTTCAACGTCATAGATATTATCTATTTATATCGCTGTTATATCTGATGACATCGCTGACATCGCTGACAGCAAGTCTGGTCGCGGTCTATACTGTTTGCTTATGCCTGCCTGACCATCTACTTAGAGCAAATAAGTTATATGATTGATCAGGGTCAACACTGTCAGCTCGACATGCCTGTCCTTAGAGTATATATCAATCGACGTCTGATCAGGGTCTACATTTTGAGCTTGTGCTCGCCTGCCCAAATACTTAGAGTAAAAATCCTGTACTTAATGCAAGCAGCGTAAGTCCAGATAAGACGCCGTTTTTCCGCGGCGTCTGATTAGGACAACACAGTTAGCTCGTGTTTGCCAGTCCGAATACTTAGAGTATATATTGTACTTCATCACCGTCTGATCAGTGTCTACACTGTTAGCATGCCTTCCTTCCATCTACTTAGAGCAAATAGGGTACACGGCTGGAGTCTTACCAGGGTCAACATTGTTATCTCGCAACTGCCTGTCCTCAGAGGATATATCGTACTCAGTCGACGTCTGATAAGGATCTTCACTGTTAGCCTAACCCTGTCCAAATACTTAGAGTAAAAATCATGTACTTTATGCAAAGTGTAAGTCCAGTTAAGACGTCGCTTTCTACAGCGTCTGATCAGGGTCTATACTGTTAGCTCGTGCTTGCCTGTCCAAATACTTGGAGTAAAAAATCTGTTCTTCATGCAAACAGTTAAAGTCCACATTTAACGCCGCTTTCTGCGGCCTCTGATCAGGGTCTACACTATTTGGAACTACTTTAATCAAGGGAGATCACTTAGCAAGTGAAAGAATACTGATTCGTAGTAATTACGTATTTTCAACGTCACAGATATTATCTATTTATATTGCTGTCGGTATTTCTGATGACATCGCTGACATCGCTGACAGCAAGTCTGATCAGCATCTACACTGTTAGCTTATGCCTGCCTGTCCACCTGCTTAGAGCAAATAAGTTACACGGTTGATCAGGGTCAACCCTGTCAGCTTGATATGCCTATCCTTAGGGTATATATAGTACTCAATTGACGTCTGATCAGGGTCTACATTGTTAGCTTGTGATCACCTGCCCAAATTCTTAGAGTAAAAATCCTCTACTTAATGCAAACAGCATAAGTCCAGATAAGAGGCCGTTTTATCGCGGCGTCTGTTCAGGACTACACTGTTAGCTTATGCTTGCCAGGCCGAATACTAAGAGTATATATCGTACTCCGTCACCGTCTGATCAGGGTCTACACTGTTAGCTTATGCCTTCCTTCCACCTACTTAGAACAAATAAGGTACACGGTCGGAGTTTTATCAGGGTCAACAATGATAGCTCGCAACTGCCACTCCTTAGAATATATATCGAACTCAGTCGACGTCTGATCAGGATCTTCACTGTTAGCATGTGCTTGCCTGTCCAAATACTTAGAGTAAAAATCATGTACTTTATGCAAACAGTATAAGTCCAGTTAAGACGTCGCTTTCTGTGGCGTCTGATCAGGGTCTATACTCTTAGCTCGTACTTGCCTGTCCAAATACTTGGGAGTAAAAATCCTGTACTTAACGCAAACAGCGTAAGTCCAATAAGACGCCGTTTTTCCGCGGCGTCTGGTCAGGACTACACTGTTAGCTCGTGCTTGCCAGTCCGAATACTTAGAGTATATATCGCACTCCGTCACCGTCTGATCAGGGTCTACACTGTTAGCTTATGCACCTAACCCTTCCAACTACTTAGAGCAAATAGGGTACACGGTTGGAGTCTTACCAGGATCAACACTAATAGCTCGCAACTGCCTGTTCTTAGAGGATATATCGTACTCAGTCGACGTCTGATCAGGATCTTCACTGTTAGCATGTGCTTGCCTGTCCAGATAAGACGCTTTTTTTTCGCGGCGTCTGATTAGGACAACACAGTTAGCTCGTGCTTGCCAGTCCGAATACTTAGAGTATATATCGTGCTCCGTCACCGTCTGATCAGTGTCTACACTGTTAGCTTATGCCTTCCTTCCATCTACTTAGAGCAAATAGGGTACATGGCTGGAGTCTTACCAGGGTCAGCACTGTTAGCTCGCAACTGCCTGTCCTCAGAGGATATATCGTACTCAGTCGACGTCTGATAAGGATCTTCACTGCTAGCCTAACCCTGTCCAAATACTTAGAGTAAACATCATATACTTTATGCAAACAGTGTAAGTCCAGTTAAGACGTCGCTTTCTATGGCGTCTGATCAGGGTCTATACTGTTAGCTCGTGCTTGCCTGTCCAAATACTTGGAGTAAAAGAAATCTGTACTTCATGCAAACAGTTTAAGTCCACATCGGATGCCGCTTTCTGCGGCCTCTGATCAGGGTCTACACTATTTGGAACTACTTTAATCAAGGGAGATCACTTAGCAAGGGAAAGAATACTGATTCGTAGTAAATACATATTTTCAACGTCAGAGATATTATCCATTTATATCGCTGTCGGTATTTCTGATGACATCGCTGACAGCAAGTCTGATCAGGATCTACACTATTAGCTTATGCATGCCTGTCCACCTACTTAAGGCAAATAAGTTACACAGTTGATCAGGATCAACATAGTCAACTTGATATGCCTATCCTTAGAGTATATATCGTACTCAATTGATGTCCGATCAGGGTCTGCATTGTTAGCTTCTGCTCACCTGCCCAAATTCTTAGAGTAAAAATCCTGTACTTAATGCAAACAGCGCAAGTCTAATAAGACGCCGTTTTTCCGCGACGTCTATTCAGAACTACACTGTTAGCTCGTGCTTGCCAGTCCGAATACTTAGAGTATATATTGTACTCCGTCACCGTCTGATCAGGGTCTACACTGTTAGCTTATGCCTTCCTTCCACCTACTTAGAGCAAATAGGGTACACGGTTGGAGTCTTATCAGATTCAACACTGATAGCTCGCAACTGCCTGTCCTTAGAGGATATATCGTACTCAGTCGACGTCTGATCATGGTCTTCACTGTTAGCATGTGCTTGCCTGTCCAAATACTTAGAGTAAAACTCATGTACTTTATGCAAACAGTTAAGACGTCACTTCCTGTGGCGTCTGATCGGGGTCTATACTGTTACGTCGTGCTTGCCTGTCCAAATACTTAGAGCAAAAAATCTGTTCTTCATGCAAACAGTTTAAATCCACATCGGACGCCGCTTTTTACGGCGTCTGATCAAGGTCTACACTGTTCGCTCGTGCCTTGTCTGTTTGAATACTTAAATTAAATACGGTACTCAACAGGAGTCCGATCAGGATATACGCTGTTAGCTCGCACCTGGCTGTCCGAATACTTAGAACAAATATGGTACTCGGTCAGCTTCTGATCAGGGTCTACATTGATAGCTTGTGCTCGCCTGCCCACATAGTTGGAATAAAAATCCTGTACTTAATGCAAACAGCGTGTCCAGATAAGACGCCTTTTTTCTGCGGCGTCTGAACAGGTCTACACTGTTAGCTCGTGCTGCTAGTCCGAATACTTGGAGTATATATCGTACTCCGTCACCGTCTGATCAGGGTCTACACTGTTAGCTTATGCCTTCCTTCCACTTACATAGAGCAAAAAGCGTCTAATCAGGGTCAACACTGTTAGCTCGCAACTGCCTGTTCTTAGATTATATATCGTACTCAGTCGACGGTCTTCACTGATCAGGTGCCTGTCCAAATACTTGGAGAAAGAAATCATGTACATGTACTTTTTGCAAACAGTGTAAGCCCAGTTAGGACGTCGCATTCTGTTGCATCTGATCAGGGTCTATACTCTTAGCTCGTGCTTGACTGTCTAAATACTTGAAGTAAAAAATCTGTACTTCATGCAAACAGTTTAAGTCTACATCGGACGCCGCTTTCTGCGGCGTCTGATCAGGGTCTACAGTGTTAGCTTGTGCCTGCCTTTTTGAATACTTACATACAATATGGTACTCAACAGTCCGATCAGGGTACACGCTGTTAGCTCGCACCTGGCTGTGCGAATAGAACAAATATGGTGCTCGGTCAAGTTCTGATCAGGGTCTACATTGCTAGCTTATGCTCGCCTGCCCAAATACTTTAGAGTAAAAATCCTGTACTTAAAGCAAACAGCGTAAGTCCAGATAAGACGCCGTTTTTCTGCGGCGTTCGATCAGGGCTACACCAATAGCTTATGTCTGCCTTTTTGAATACTTACATTAAATATGGTACTCAAACAGTGTATGCCCAGTTAGGACGTCGCGTTCTGTGGCGTCTGATCAGGGTCTATACTGTTAGCTCGTGCTTGACTGTCTAAATACTTGGAGTAAAAATCTGTACTTCATGCAAACAGTTTAAGTCTACATCGGACGCCGCTTTCTGTAGCGTGTGATCAGGGTCTACACTGGTATCTCGTGCCTGCTTGTTTAAGCATCAAGTATCTCTACCACAGTCGCATTGTCTAATATTGCTGTAGCTACTTAACAGCAGTCCGCTTAGATATTTTCCATCAAGTGTTTCTACCGGAATAAGTCTACATCGGACGCCGCTTTCTGTGGCGTCTGATCAGGGTCTACACTGTTAGCTCGTGCTTGACTGTCTAAATACTTGGAGTAAAAATCTGTACTTCATGCAAACAGTTTAAGTCTACATCGGACGCCGCTTTCTTTAGCGTCTGATCAGTGTCTACACTGGTAGCTCGTGCCTGCTTGTTTAAGCATCAAGTATCTCTACCACAGTCCCGTTGCCTAATATTGCTGTAGCTACTTAACAGCAGTCCGCTTTGATATTTTCCATCAAGTGTTTCTACCGGAGTAAGTCTACATCGGACGCCGCTTTCTGTGGCGTCTGATCAGGGTCTACACTCTTAGCTCGTGCCTGCCCGTTTAAGCATCAAGTATCTCTACCGCAGTCCCATAGCCTAATATTGCTGTAGCTACTTAACAGCAGTCCGCTTTGATATTTTTCATCAAGTGTTTCTACCGGAGTCCCATATCCTAATATTGCTGTACATACTGATCTGCAGTCCAGTTTGCTATTTTCCATCAATATTGCTGTACATACTCAATTGTAGTCCGCTTTGATGTTTTCCATCAAGTATCTCTATCGCAGTCCACTATCCTAATATTGCTGTACATACTGAACTGCAGTCCATTTTGATATTTTCCTTCAATTATTTCTACGGCTTTGATATTTTCCTTCAATTTTTTCAACCACAGTCCCCTATCCTAATATTGCTGTACATACCCAACTGCAGTCCGCTTTGATGTCTTCTATCAAGCATCTCTACCCCAGTCCACTATTCTAATATTGCTACATTCTGAACCTTATCTCAGTCAGATATTTTTCTTCAAGTATCTCTACCACAGTCCCCATAGTACCAGTCCTCTACACTAAAATTGCTGTACACAGTGAACCACAGTCTGCTTTGATATTTTTCATCAAGTATTTTTACCCCAGTCTGGTATCCTAATATTGGTGTACATACTGAACCGCAGTCCGCTTTGATATTTTCCATGAAGAATTTCTACCGCAGTCTCATATCCTAATATTGCAATACATACTGAACCGCAGTCCGGTTTGTTATTTCCCATCATGTATCTCTACCACAGTCCCATAGCATAATATTGCTGTACATACTAAACACCAGTCTGCTTTGATATTTTCCATGAAAAATTTCTACTGCAGTCCCATATCCTAATATTGCTGTACATACTGAACCGCAGTCCAGTTTGTTATTTTCCCATCATGTATCTCTACCACAGTCTCATAGCCTAATATTGCTGTACAAACTAAACCGCAGTCAGCTTTGATATTTGCCAGTATTTCTACCGCAGTCTGATATGCTGATATTGCTGTACATACTGAACCACAGTCCAGTTTGTTATTTCCCATCATGTATCTCTACCAAAGTCCCATAGCCTAATATTGCTGTACATACTAAACCGTAGTCAGCTTTGATATTTTCCATCAAGTATTTCTACCGCAGTCTGATATCCTAATATTGCTGTACATACTGAATCGCAGTCCGGTTTGTTATTTCCCATCATGTATCTCTACCACAGTCCCATAGCCTAATATTGCTGTACATACTAAACCGCTGTCAGCTTTGATATTTTCCATCAAGGATTTCTACCGCAGTCTGATATCCTAATATTGCTGTACATACTGAACCGCAGTCTGGTTTGTTATTTTCCATCAAGTATCTCTTCCGCAGTCCCATAGCCTAATATTGCTGTACATACTAAACCGCAGTCAGCTTTGATATTTTCCATCAAGTATTTCTACCGCAGTCTGATATGCTAATATTTCTGTACATACTGAACCGCAGTCCAGTTTGTTGTTTCCCATCATGTATCTCTACCAAAGTCACATAGCCTAATATTGCTGTACATACTAAACCGCAGTCAGCTTTGATATTTTCCATCAAGTATTTCTACCGCAGTCCGATATCCTAATATTGCTGTACATACTGAACCGCAGTCTGGTTTGTTATTTTACATCAAGTATCTCTTCCGCAGTCCCATAGCCTTATACGGTGACTGCCTTAGGGTTAGTACTAAGCTACGTAAGCTAATGCTCAAGTATATACAGTACCCTGTCTGAGTCCGATCAGGGTCTACACTGTTACTTAGAGGTAGTGCCTGCCTGTCCGAATACTTAAAATATATATCGTATCCCATCGGAGTCCGATCAGGGTCTATACTTAGAGACGGTGCCTGCCTGCCCGAATACTTAAAGTATATATCGTACTCAATCGGAGTCTGATCAGGGTCTACACTGTTACTTAGAGATGGGGGCTGCCTGTCTGAATACTTAAAGTATATATCATATCACACCGGAGTCCGATCAGGGTCTACACTGTTACTTAGAGATGGTACCTGCCTGTCCGAATACTTAAAGTATATATATATATCATACCCCGTCGCAGTCTGATCAGGGTCTGTTAGATGGTGCCTGCCTGTTCGAATACTTAATCGGAGTCTGATCAGGGTCTTCATTTTAGCATGGTCTTGCCTGTCCAAATACTTGGAGTAAAAGCTTTGTACTTAATGCAAACAGTGTTAGCCCGGATCAGATGCTGCTTTCTGCCTGTCCGAATACTTAGAAATAAAATTGTGTACTTAATGCAAACTGTGTAAGTCCAGATCAGATGCCGCTTTCTTCGGTGTATGACCAGGATCTACGCTGTAACATCATGCCTGCCTGTCCGCATACTTAGACTATATATTGTACTCCATCAGCGTCTGAACAGGGTCTATACTGTTAGATTTTACCTGCCTGTCCAACTACTGAGAGCAAATAGGGTGCTTGGTATTCTGTTAGCTACTTATATTATATAAGGTACTGGGTTGGGGTCCAGTCAGGGTCTACACTGTTAGCTCATACCTGCCTGTCCAACAACTTAGAACAAACAGGGTACTTGGTCTGTGTCTGATCAGAGTCTATTCTGCTAGCTTGTGCCTGCCTGGTTGAATACTTAATGAAATGTGGTCTGCTGGTATCTGATCGGGGTCTATGCTTAAGGCTCCTACCTGCCTGTCCGAATACTTAGAATATAAATGATACTCAGCCGGTGTCCGATCAGGGTCTACGCTTATAGACCCTGCCTGCCTGTTCGAATACTTAGGATATAAATGATACTCAGCCGGTGTCCGATCAGGGTCTACACTTATAGCCCCTGCATGCCTGTCCGCATACTTAGAATATAAAGGATGCTCAACCGGTGTCTGATCAGGGTCTATGTTTATAGCCGGAGTCCGATCAGGGTCTACACTTCTGCATGCCTGTCCGAATACTTAGGATATAAATGATACTGGGCTGGTGTCCGATCAGGGTCTATGCTTATAGACCCTGCCTGCCTGTCCGCATACTTAGAATATAAAGCATGCTCAACCAGTGTCTGATCAGGGTCTATGTTTATAGCCGGAGTCCGATCCGGGTATACACTTCTGCGTGCCTGTCCGAATACTTAGGATATAAATGATACTGGGCCGGTGTCCGATCAGGGTCTACACATACCTCCTACCTGCCTGTCCCCATACTTAGACTATATATTGTACTCCATCAGTGTCTGAACAGGGTCTATACTGTAAAATTTTACCTGCCTGTCCAACTACTAAGAGCAAATAGGTGGCTTGGTATTCTGTTAGCTACTTATATTATATAGGGTACTGGGTTGGAGTCCAGTCAGGGTCTACGATGTTAGCTCATACCTGCCTGTCCACTAACTTAGAACAAACAGGGTACTTGGTCGGTGTCTGATCAGAGTCTATTCTGCTAGCTTGTGCCTGCCTGGTTGAATACTTAATGAAATGTGGTCTGTTGGTATCTGATCGGGGTCTATGCTTAAGGCTCCTACCTGCCTGTCCAAATTCTTAGTATATAAATGATACTCAGCCGGTGTCCGATCAGGGTCTACGCTTATACCTCCTACCTGCCTGTCCGAATACTTAGAATATAAATGATACTCAGCCGGTGTCCGATCAGGGTCTACGCTTATACCTCCTACCTACCTGTCCAAATACTTAGGATATAAATGAAACTCAGCTGGTGTCCGATCAGGGTCTACGCTTATACCTCCTACCTGCCTGTCCGCATACTTAGAATATAAATGATACTCAGCCGGTCTCCGATCAGGGTCTATGCTTATAGCCCCTGCCTGCCTGTTCGAATACTTAGAATATAAAGGATGCTCAACCGGTGTCTGATCAGGGTCTATGTTTATAGCCCCTGCCTGCCTATCCAAATACTTAGAATATAAATGCTACTCAACCAGTGTCTCATCAGGGTCTACACTTATAGCTCAAAGTGGTGCCCTCCCCTCCCAGGGTTTCAAAAATTGGCATTTTGAGCTACCTGAACCCTTACCCTAACAGTACCCTGATCAGACGTCTACCAAGTGCATCTATTACAGTAAATATGGTACTCTATAGGCCTCTGATCAATGCCTACCCACCTCCTCATAGACCTGCACATCTGCAAAGTCTGATTGGTGCTTTGGGTTAGGGTAAGAGGTTAGCTTCTACCTGCCTATCCGACTACTTACAATATAAATGATAGTGGGCCGGAGTCTGATCAGGCTCTACACTCCTGCTTGCCTGTCCGAATACTTAGGATATAAATGATACTGGGCCAGTGTCCGATCAGGGTCTATGCTTATACCTCCTACCTGCCTGTCCGCATACTTAGAATATAAATGATACTAAGCCGGTCTCTGATCAGGATCTATGCTTATAGCCCCTGCCTGCCTGTTCGAATACTTAGAATATAAAGGATGCTCAACTGGTGTCTGATCAGGGTCTATGTTTATAGCCCCTGCCTGCCTATCCGAATACTTAGAATATAATTGCTACTCAACCAGTGTCTGATCAGTATCTACACTTATAACTCAAAGAAGTGGCCTCCCCTGTCAGGGTTACAAAAACTGGCATTTTTAGCTACCTCAACCCTTACCCTAACAGTAGAGTACCCTGATCAGACGTCTACCAAGTATCTATATTACAGTAAATATTGTACTTTGAAGGCCTCTGATCACTGTCTACCCAACCCCTCGCATCTATGCAGTCTGATTTATGCTTTGGCTTAGGGTAAAAGGTTAGCTTTTACCTACCTGTCCAATTACTTAGAATATAAATGATATTGGGCTGATGTCTGATCAGGGTCTACACTTATAGCTCCTACCTGCCTGTCCAAATACTTAGAATATAAATGATACTCAGCCGGTGTCCGGTCAGGGTCTACGCTTATACCTCCTACCTGCCTGTCCGAGTACTTAGGATATAAATGAAACTCAGCTGGTGTCCGATCAGGGTCTATGCTTATACCTCCTACCTACCTGTCCGCATACTTAGAATATAAATGATACTCAGCCGGTGTCCGATCAGG
Source organism: Anodontia alba (assembly GCA_964016985.1). Classification (NCBI taxonomy): domain Eukaryota; kingdom Metazoa; phylum Mollusca; class Bivalvia; order Lucinida; family Lucinidae; genus Anodontia; species Anodontia alba. The sequence continues at coordinate 126,863,694 of OZ024824.1, forward strand.
GTCTACGTTTATACCTCCTACCTGCCTGTCTGAATACTTAGAATATAAATGATAGCCAGTGTCCAATCAGGGTCTACGCTTATACCTCCTACCTGCCTGTCCGAATACTTAGAATATAAAAGATACTCAGCCGGTGTCCGGTCAGGGTCTACACTTATAGCCCCTGCCTGCCTGTTCAAATACTTAGAATATATAGGATGCTCAACCGGTGTCTGATCAGGGTCCTTAACCTGTGTTATAGCCTTGACTATCTTGCCATGTCCCCTCCCTATGTCACCCTAACCCATGACCCTGACATACATACCTGGGTTAGGGTTAGGGTTAGGGGTTAAGGTTAGGGTTAGGGTTAGGGTTAGGGGTTAGGGTTAGGGGGTTAGGGTTAGGGTTAGGGTAAGGGTTAGGGGTTAGGGTTAGGGTTAGGGTTAGGGTTAGGGGTTAGGGTTAGGGTTAGGGTTAGGGTTAGGGTTAGGGGTTAGGGTTAGGGTTAGGGTTAGGAGGGTTAGGGGTTAGGGTTAGGGTTAGGGTTAGGGTTTAGGGTTAGGGTTAGGGTTAGGGTTAGGGTTAGGGTTAGGGGTTAGGGTTAGGGTTAGGGTTAGGGTTAGGGTTAGGGGTTAGGGTTAGGGTTAGGGTTAGGGTTAGGGGTTAGGGGTTAGGGTTAGGGTTAGGGTTAGGGTTAGGGGTTAGGGTTAGGGTTAGGGTTAGGGGTTAGGGTTAGGGTTAGGGTTAGGGTTAGGGGTTAGGGTTAGGGTTAGGGTTAGGGTTAGGGGTTAGGGTTAGGGTTAGGGTTAGGGTTAGGGTTAGGGTTAGGGAGTAAGTGATATGCCATTACTCCTACTCTTCTAACCCTAGCGGAAGTACATTTCTATGTGATTTGGTCGAGGGTTGCCTTTTCACCGACCCTAGTGTAGGAAATTGTTACTTTTTTTAGTAACTGTTTTGGAACTTCTTTTATCAAGGGAGGTAATTTTACAAGGGGAATAATACTTATTATTAGTAAATACGTATTTTAAACGTCATAGATATTATCTATTTATATCGCTGTCGGTATTTCTGACATCGCTGACAGCGCTGACAACAAGTTTGAATCACTTGTATCCCTCTTATTTTCGCTCGTTTTTTAAAGTTTATATACCGTTGGAAAACAATTTTTCTTTTGCTACGACCTATCAGATTTTTTTTTTTTTTTTTTTTGCTATAACACTATTAGTTTACATTGCTATCATTACTACATTAATCAAGGGAGATCACTTAACAAGGGAAATAATACTGATTCCTAGTAAATACGTATTTTCAACGTCATAGATATTATCTATTTATATCGCTGTTATATCTGATGACATCGCTGACATCGCTGACAGCAAGTCTGGTCGCGGTCTATACTGTTTGCTTATGCCTGCCTGACCATCTACTTAGAGCAAATAAGTTATATGATTGATCAGGGTCAACACTGTCAGCTCGACATGCCTGTCCTTAGAGTATATATCAATCGACGTCTGATCAGGGTCTACATTTTGAGCTTGTGCTCGCCTGCCCAAATACTTAGAGTAAAAATCCTGTACTTAATGCAAGCAGCGTAAGTCCAGATAAGACGCCGTTTTTCCGCGGCGTCTGATTAGGACAACACAGTTAGCTCGTGTTTGCCAGTCCGAATACTTAGAGTATATATTGTACTTCATCACCGTCTGATCAGTGTCTACACTGTTAGCATGCCTTCCTTCCATCTACTTAGAGCAAATAGGGTACACGGCTGGAGTCTTACCAGGGTCAACATTGTTATCTCGCAACTGCCTGTCCTCAGAGGATATATCGTACTCAGTCGACGTCTGATAAGGATCTTCACTGTTAGCCTAACCCTGTCCAAATACTTAGAGTAAAAATCATGTACTTTATGCAAAGTGTAAGTCCAGTTAAGACGTCGCTTTCTACAGCGTCTGATCAGGGTCTATACTGTTAGCTCGTGCTTGCCTGTCCAAATACTGGGAGTAAAAAATCTGTTCTTCATGCAAACAGTTAAAGTCCACATTTAACGCCGCTTTCTGCGGCCTCTGATCAGGGTCTACACTATTTGGAACTACTTTAATCAAGGGAGATCACTTAGCAAGTGAAAGAATACTGATTCGTAGTAATTACGTATTTTCAACGTCACAGATATTATCTATTTATATTGCTGTCGGTATTTCTGATGACATCGCTGACATCGCTGACAGCAAGTCTGATCAGCATCTACACTGTTAGCTTATGCCTGCCTGTCCACCTGCTTAGAGCAAATAAGTTACACGGTTGATCAGGGTCAACCCTGTCAGCTTGATATGCCTATCCTTAGGGTATATATAGTACTCAATTGACGTCTGATCAGGGTCTACATTGTTAGCTTGTGATCACCTGCCCAAATTCTTAGAGTAAAAATCCTCTACTTAATGCAAACAGCATAAGTCCAGATAAGAGGCCGTTTTATCGCGGCGTCTGTTCAGGACTACACTGTTAGCTTATGCTTGCCAGGCCGAATACTAAGAGTATATATCGTACTCCGTCACCGTCTGATCAGGGTCTACACTGTTAGCTTATGCCTTCCTTCCACCTACTTAGAACAAATAAGGTACACGGTCGGAGTTTTATCAGGGTCAACAATGATAGCTCGCAACTGCCACTCCTTAGAATATATATCGAACTCAGTCGACGTCTGATCAGGATCTTCACTGTTAGCATGTGCTTGCCTGTCCAAATACTTAGAGTAAAAATCATGTACTTTATGCAAACAGTATAAGTCCAGTTAAGACGTCGCTTTCTGTGGCGTCTGATCAGGGTCTATACTCTTAGCTCGTACTTGCCTGTCCAAATACTTGGGAGTAAAAATCCTGTACTTAACGCAAACAGCGTAAGTCCAATAAGACGCCGTTTTTCCGCGGCGTCTGGTCAGGACTACACTGTTAGCTCGTGCTTGCCAGTCCGAATACTTAGAGTATATATCGCACTCCGTCACCGTCTGATCAGGGTCTACACTGTTAGCTTATGCACCTAACCCTTCCAACTACTTAGAGCAAATAGGGTACACGGTTGGAGTCTTACCAGGATCAACACTAATAGCTCGCAACTGCCTGTTCTTAGAGGATATATCGTACTCAGTCGACGTCTAATCAGGATCTTCACTGTTAGCATGTGCTTGCCTGTCCAGATAAGACGCTTTTTTTTCGCGGCGTCTGATTAGGACAACACAGTTAGCTCGTGCTTGCCAGTCCGAATACTTAGAGTATATATCGTGCTCCGTCACCGTCTGATCAGTGTCTACACTGTTAGCTTATGCCTTCCTTCCATCTACTTAGAGCAAATAGGGTACATGGCTGGAGTCTTACCAGGGTCAGCACTGTTAGCTCGCAACTGCCTGTCCTCAGAGGATATATCGTACTCAGTCGACGTCTGATAAGGATCTTCACTGCTAGCCTAACCCTGTCCAAATACTTAGAGTAAACATCATATACTTTATGCAAACAGTGTAAGTCCAGTTAAGACGTCGCTTTCTATGGCGTCTGATCAGGGTCTATACTGTTAGCTCGTGCTTGCCTGTCCAAATACTTGGAGTAAAAGAAATCTGTACTTCATGCAAACAGTTTAAGTCCACATCGGATGCCGCTTTCTGCGGCCTCTGATCAGGGTCTACACTATTTGGAACTACTTTAATCAAGGGAGATCACTTAGCAAGGGAAAGAATACTGATTCGTAGTAAATACATATTTTCAACGTCAGAGATATTATCCATTTATATCGCTGTCGGTATTTCTGATGACATCGCTGACAGCAAGTCTGATCAGGATCTACACTATTAGCTTATGCATGCCTGTCCACCTACTTAAGGCAAATAAGTTACACAGTTGATCAGGATCAACATAGTCAACTTGATATGCCTATCCTTAGAGTATATATCGTACTCAATTGATGTCCGATCAGGGTCTGCATTGTTAGCTTCTGCTCACCTGCCCAAATTCTTAGAGTAAAAATCCTGTACTTAATGCAAACAGCGCAAGTCTAATAAGACGCCGTTTTTCCGCGACGTCTATTCAGAACTACACTGTTAGCTCGTGCTTGCCAGTCCGAATACTTAGAGTATATATTGTACTCCGTCACCGTCTGATCAGGGTCTACACTGTTAGCTTATGCCTTCCTTCCACCTACTTAGAGCAAATAGGGTACACGGTTGGAGTCTTATCAGATTCAACACTGATAGCTCGCAACTGCCTGTCCTTAGAGGATATATCGTACTCAGTCGACGTCTGATCATGGTCTTCACTGTTAGCATGTGCTTGCCTGTCCAAATACTTAGAGTAAAACTCATGTACTTTATGCAAACAGTTAAGACGTCACTTCCTGTGGCGTCTGATCGGGGTCTATACTGTTACGTCGTGCTTGCCTGTCCAAATACTTAGAGCAAAAAATCTGTTCTTCATGCAAACAGTTTAAATCCACATCGGACGCCGCTTTTTACGGCGTCTGATCAAGGTCTACACTGTTCGCTCGTGCCTTGTCTGTTTGAATACTTAAATTAAATACGGTACTCAACAGGAGTCCGATCAGGATATACGCTGTTAGCTCGCACCTGGCTGTCCGAATACTTAGAACAAATATGGTACTCGGTCAGCTTCTGATCAGGGTCTACATTGATAGCTTGTGCTCGCCTGCCCACATAGTTGGAATAAAAATCCTGTACTTAATGCAAACAGCGTGTCCAGATAAGACGCCTTTTTTCTGCGGCGTCTGAACAGGTCTACACTGTTAGCTCGTGCTGCTAGTCCGAATACTTGGAGTATATATCGTACTCCGTCACCGTCTGATCAGGGTCTACACTGTTAGCTTATGCCTTCCTTCCACTTACATAGAGCAAAAAGCGTCTAATCAGGGTCAACACTGTTAGCTCGCAACTGCCTGTTCTTAGATTATATATCGTACTCAGTCGACGGTCTTCACTGATCAGGTGCCTGTCCAAATACTTGGAGAAAGAAATCATGTACATGTACTTTTTGCAAACAGTGTAAGCCCAGTTAGGACGTCGCATTCTGTTGCATCTGATCAGGGTCTATACTCTTAGCTCGTGCTTGACTGTCTAAATACTTGAAGTAAAAAATCTGTACTTCATGCAAACAGTTTAAGTCTACATCGGACGCCGCTTTCTGCGGCGTCTGATCAGGGTCTACAGTGTTAGCTTGTGCCTGCCTTTTTGAATACTTACATACAATATGGTACTCAACAGTCCGATCAGGGTACACGCTGTTAGCTCGCACCTGGCTGTGCGAATAGAACAAATATGGTGCTCGGTCAAGTTCTGATCAGGGTCTACATTGCTAGCTTATGCTCGCCTGCCCAAATACTTTAGAGTAAAAATCCTGTACTTAAAGCAAACAGCGTAAGTCCAGATAAGACGCCGTTTTTCTGCGGCGTTCGATCAGGGCTACACCAATAGCTTATGTCTGCCTTTTTGAATACTTACATTAAATATGGTACTCAAACAGTGTATGCCCAGTTAGGACGTCGCGTTCTGTGGCGTCTGATCAGGGTCTATACTGTTAGCTCGTGCTTGACTGTCTAAATACTTGGAGTAAAAATCTGTACTTCATGCAAACAGTTTAAGTCTACATCGGACGCCGCTTTCTGTAGCGTGTGATCAGGGTCTACACTGGTATCTCGTGCCTGCTTGTTTAAGCATCAAGTATCTCTACCACAGTCGCATTGTCTAATATTGCTGTAGCTACTTAACAGCAGTCCGCTTAGATATTTTCCATCAAGTGTTTCTACCGGAATAAGTCTACATCGGACGCCGCTTTCTGTGGCGTCTGATCAGGGTCTACACTGTTAGCTCGTGCTTGACTGTCTAAATACTTGGAGTAAAAATCTGTACTTCATGCAAACAGTTTAAGTCTACATCGGACGCCGCTTTCTTTAGCGTCTGATCAGTGTCTACACTGGTAGCTCGTGCCTGCTTGTTTAAGCATCAAGTATCTCTACCACAGTCCCGTTGCCTAATATTGCTGTAGCTACTTAACAGCAGTCCGCTTTGATATTTTCCATCAAGTGTTTCTACCGGAGTAAGTCTACATCGGACGCCGCTTTCTGTGGCGTCTGATCAGGGTCTACACTCTTAGCTCGTGCCTGCCCGTTTAAGCATCAAGTATCTCTACCGCAGTCCCATAGCCTAATATTGCTGTAGCTACTTAACAGCAGTCCGCTTTGATATTTTTCATCAAGTGTTTCTTCCGGAGTCCCATATCCTAATATTGCTGTACATACTGATCTGCAGTCCAGTTTGCTATTTTCCATCAATATTGCTGTACATACTCAATTGTAGTCCGCTTTGATGTTTTCCATCAAGTATCTCTATCGCAGTCCACTATCCTAATATTGCTGTACATACTGAACTGCAGTCCATTTTGATATTTTCCTTCAATTATTTCTACGGCTTTGATATTTTCCTTCAATTTTTTCAACCACAGTCCCCTATCCTAATATTGCTGTACATACCCAACTGCAGTCCGCTTTGATGTCTTCTATCAAGCATCTCTACCCCAGTCCACTATTCTAATATTGCTACATTCTGAACCTTATCTCAGTCAGATATTTTTCTTCAAGTATCTCTACCACAGTCCCCATAGTACCAGTCCTCTACACTAAAATTGCTGTACACAGTGAACCACAGTCTGCTTTGATATTTTTCATCAAGTATTTTTACCCCAGTCTGGTATCCTAATATTGGTGTACATACTGAACCGCAGTCCGCTTTGATATTTTCCATGAAGAATTTCTACCGCAGTCTCATATCCTAATATTGCAATACATACTGAACCGCAGTCCGGTTTGTTATTTCCCATCATGTATCTCTACCACAGTCCCATAGCATAATATTGCTGTACATACTAAACACCAGTCTGCTTTGATATTTTCCATGAAAAATTTCTACTGCAGTCCCATATCCTAATATTGCTGTACATACTGAACCGCAGTCCAGTTTGTTATTTTCCCATCATGTATCTCTACCACAGTCTCATAGCCTAATATTGCTGTACAAACTAAACCGCAGTCAGCTTTGATATTTGCCAGTATTTCTACCGCAGTCTGATATGCTGATATTGCTGTACATACTGAACCACAGTCCAGTTTGTTATTTCCCATCATGTATCTCTACCAAAGTCCCATAGCCTAATATTGCTGTACATACTAAACCGTAGTCAGCTTTGATATTTTCCATCAAGTATTTCTACCGCAGTCTGATATCCTAATATTGCTGTACATACTGAATCGCAGTCCGGTTTGTTATTTCCCATCATGTATCTCTACCACAGTCCCATAGCCTAATATTGCTGTACATACTAAACCGCTGTCAGCTTTGATATTTTCCATCAAGGATTTCTACCGCAGTCTGATATCCTAATATTGCTGTACATACTGAACCGCAGTCTGGTTTGTTATTTTCCATCAAGTATCTCTTCCGCAGTCCCATAGCCTAATATTGCTGTACATACTAAACCGCAGTCAGCTTTGATATTTTCCATCAAGTATTTCTACCGCAGTCTGATATGCTAATATTTCTGTACATACTGAACCGCAGTCCAGTTTGTTGTTTCCCATCATGTATCTCTACCAAAGTCACATAGCCTAATATTGCTGTACATACTAAACCGCAGTCAGCTTTGATATTTTCCATCAAGTATTTCTACCGCAGTCCGATATCCTAATATTGCTGTACATACTGAACCGCAGTCTGGTTTGTTATTTTACATCAAGTATCTCTTCCGCAGTCCCATAGCCTTATACGGTGACTGCCTTAGGGTTAGTACTAAGCTACGTAAGCTAATGCTCAAGTATATACAGTACCCTGTCTGAGTCCGATCAGGGTCTACACTGTTACTTAGAGGTAGTGCCTGCCTGTCCGAATACTTAAAATATATATCGTATCCCATCGGAGTCCGATCAGGGTCTATACTTAGAGACGGTGCCTGCCTGCCCGAATACTTAAAGTATATATCGTACTCAATCGGAGTCTGATCAGGGTCTACACTGTTACTTAGAGATGGGGGCTGCCTGTCTGAATACTTAAAGTATATATCATATCACACCGGAGTCCGATCAGGGTCTACACTGTTACTTAGAGATGGTACCTGCCTGTCCGAATACTTAAAGTATATATATATATCATACCCCGTCGCAGTCTGATCAGGGTCTGTTAGATGGTGCCTGCCTGTTCGAATACTTAATCGGAGTCTGATCAGGGTCTTCATTTTAGCATGGTCTTGCCTGTCCAAATACTTGGAGTAAAAGCTTTGTACTTAATGCAAACAGTGTTAGCCCGGATCAGATGCTGCTTTCTGCCTGTCCGAATACTTAGAAATAAAATTGTGTACTTAATGCAAACTGTGTAAGTCCAGATCAGATGCCGCTTTCTTCGGTGTATGACCAGGATCTACGCTGTAACATCATGCCTGCCTGTCCGCATACTTAGACTATATATTGTACTCCATCAGCGTCTGAACAGGGTCTATACTGTTAGATTTTACCTGCCTGTCCAACTACTGAGAGCAAATAGGGTGCTTGGTATTCTGTTAGCTACTTATATTATATAAGGTACTGGGTTGGGGTCCAGTCAGGGTCTACACTGTTAGCTCATACCTGCCTGTCCAACAACTTAGAACAAACAGGGTACTTGGTCTGTGTCTGATCAGAGTCTATTCTGCTAGCTTGTGCCTGCCTGGTTGAATACTTAATGAAATGTGGTCTGCTGGTATCTGATCGGGGTCTATGCTTAAGGCTCCTACCTGCCTGTCCGAATACTTAGAATATAAATGATACTCAGCCGGTGTCCGATCAGGGTCTACGCTTATAGACCCTGCCTGCCTGTTCGAATACTTAGGATATAAATGATACTCAGCCGGTGTCCGATCAGGGTCTACACTTATAGCCCCTGCATGCCTGTCCGCATACTTAGAATATAAAGGATGCTCAACCGGTGTCTGATCAGGGTCTATGTTTATAGCCGGAGTCCGATCAGGGTCTACACTTCTGCATGCCTGTCCGAATACTTAGGATATAAATGATACTGGGCTGGTGTCCGATCAGGGTCTATGCTTATAGACCCTGCCTGCCTGTCCGCATACTTAGAATATAAAGCATGCTCAACCAGTGTCTGATCAGGGTCTATGTTTATAGCCGGAGTCCGATCCGGGTATACACTTCTGCGTGCCTGTCCGAATACTTAGGATATAAATGATACTGGGCCGGTGTCCGATCAGGGTCTACACATACCTCCTACCTGCCTGTCCCCATACTTAGACTATATATTGTACTCCATCAGTGTCTGAACAGGGTCTATACTGTAAAATTTTACCTGCCTGTCCAACTACTAAGAGCAAATAGGTGGCTTGGTATTCTGTTAGCTACTTATATTATATAGGGTACTGGGTTGGAGTCCAGTCAGGGTCTACGATGTTAGCTCATACCTGCCTGTCCACTAACTTAGAACAAACAGGGTACTTGGTCGGTGTCTGATCAGAGTCTATTCTGCTAGCTTGTGCCTGCCTGGTTGAATACTTAATGAAATGTGGTCTGTTGGTATCTGATCGGGGTCTATGCTTAAGGCTCCTACCTGCCTGTCCAAATTCTTAGTATATAAATGATACTCAGCCGGTGTCCGATCAGGGTCTATGCTTATACCTCCTACCTGCCTGTCCGAATACTTAGAATATAAATGATACTCAGCCGGTGTCCGATCAGGGTCTACGCTTATACCTCCTACCTACCTGTCCAAATACTTAGGATATAAATGAAACTCAGCTGGTGTCCGATCAGGGTCTACGCTTATACCTCCTACCTGCCTGTCCGCATACTTAGAATATAAATGATACTCAGCCGGTCTCCGATCAGGGTCTATGCTTATAGCCCCTGCCTGCCTGTTCGAATACTTAGAATATAAAGGATGCTCAACCGGTGTCTGATCAGGGTCTATGTTTATAGCCCCTGCCTGCCTATCCAAATACTTAGAATATAAATGCTACTCAACCAGTGTCTCATCAGGGTCTACACTTATAGCTCAAAGTGGTGCCCTCCCCTCCCAGGGTTTCAAAAATTGGCATTTTGAGCTACCTGAACCCTTACCCTAACAGTACCCTGATCAGACGTCTACCAAGTGCATCTATTACAGTAAATATGGTACTCTATAGGCCTCTGATCAATGCCTACCCACCTCCTCATAGACCTGCACATCTGCAAAGTCTGATTGGTGCTTTGGGTTAGGGTAAGAGGTTAGCTTCTACCTGCCTATCCGACTACTTACAATATAAATGATAGTGGGCCGGAGTCTGATCAGGCTCTACACTCCTGCTTGCCTGTCCGAATACTTAGGATATAAATGATACTGGGCCAGTGTCCGATCAGGGTCTATGCTTATACCTCCTACCTGCCTGTCCGCATACTTAGAATATAAATGATACTAAGCCGGTCTCTGATCAGGATCTATGCTTATAGCCCCTGCCTGCCTGTTCGAATACTTAGAATATAAAGGATGCTCAACTGGTGTCTGATCAGGGTCTATGTTTATAGCCCCTGCCTGCCTATCCGAATACTTAGAATATAATTGCTACTCAACCAGTGTCTGATCAGTATCTACACTTATAACTCAAAGAAGTGGCCTCCCCTGTCAGGGTTACAAAAACTGGCATTTTTAGCTACCTCAACCCTTACCCTAACAGTAGAGTACCCTGATCAGACGTCTACCAAGTATCTATATTACAGTAAATATTGTACTTTGAAGGCCTCTGATCACTGTCTACCCAACCCCTCTTAGGCCTGCGCATCTATGCAGTCTGATTTATGCTTTGGCTTAGGGTAAAAGGTTAGCTTTTACCTACCTGTCCAATTACTTAGAATATAAATGATATTGGGCTGATGTCTGATCAGGGTCTACACTTATAGCTCCTACCTGCCTGTCCAAATACTTAGAATATAAATGATACTCAGCCGGTGTCCGGTCAGGGTCTACGCTTATACCTCCTACCTGCCTGTCCGAGTACTTAGGATATAAATGAAACTCAGCTGGTGTCCGATCAGGGTCTATGCTTATACCTCCTACCTACCTGTCCGCATACTTAGAATATAAATGATACTCAGCCGGTGTCCGATCAGGGTCTACGTTTATACCTCCTACCTGCCTGTCTGAATACTTAGAATATAAATGATAGCCAGTGTCCAATCAGGGTCTACGCTTATACCTCCTACCTGCCTGTCCGAATACTTAGAATATAAAAGATACTCAGCCGGTGTCCGGTCAGGGTCTACACTTATAGCCCCTGCCTGCCTGTTCAAATACTTAGAATATATAGGATGCTCAACCGGTGTCTGATCAGGGTCCTTAACCTGTGTTATAGCCTTGACTATCTTGCCATGTCCCCTCCCTATGTCACCCTAACCCATGACCCTGACATACATACCTGGGTTAGGGTTAGGGTTAGGGGTTAAGGTTAGGGTTAGGGTTAGGGTTAGGGGTTAGGGTTAGGGGGTTAGGGTTAGGGTTAGGGTAAGGGTTAGGGGTTAGGGTTAGGGTTAGGGTTAGGGTTAGGGGTTAGGGTTAGGGTTAGGGTTAGGGGTTAGGGTTAGGGTTAGGGTTAGGGTTAGGGGTTAGGGTTAGGGTTAGGGTTAGGAGGGTTAGGGGTTAGGGTTAGGGTTAGGGTTAGGGTTTAGGGTTAGGGTTAGGGTTAGGGTTAGGGTTAGGGGGTTAGGGGTTAGGGGTTAGCGTTAGGGTTAGGGTTAGGGTTAGGGTTAGGGTTAGGGTTAGGGGTTAGGGTTAGGGTTAGGGTTAGGGTTAGGGTTAGGGGTTAGGGTTAGGGTTAGGGTTAGGGTTAGGGAGTAAGTGATATGCCATTACTCCTACTCTTCTAACCCTAGCGGAAGTACATTTCTATGTGATTTGGTCGAGGGTTGCCTTTTCACCGACCCTAGTGTAGGAAATTGTTACTTTTTTTAGTAACTGTTTTGGAACTTCTTTTATCAAGGGAGGTAATTTTACAAGGGGAATAATACTTATTATTAGTAAATACGTATTTTAAACGTCATAGATATTATCTATTTATATCGCTGTCGGTATTTCTGACATCGCTGACAGCGCTGACAACAAGTTTGAATCACTTGTATCCCTCTTATTTTCGCTCGTTTTTTAAAGTTTATATACCGTTGGAAAACAATTTTTCTTTTGCTACGACCTATCAGATTTTTTTTTTTTTTTTTTTTTGCTATAACACTATTAGTTTACATTGCTATCATTACTACATTAATCAAGGGAGATCACTTAACAAGGGAAATAATACTGATTCCTAGTAAATACGTATTTTCAACGTCATAGATATTATCTATTTATATCGCTGTTATATCTGATGACATCGCTGACATCGCTGATAGCAAGTCTGGTCGCGGTCTATACTGTTTGCTTATGCCTGCCTGACCATCTACTTAGAGCAAATAAGTTATATGATTGATCAGGGTCAACACTGTCAGCTCGACATGCCTGTCCTTAGAGTATATATCAATCGACGTCTGATCAGGGTCTACATTTTGAGCTTGTGCTCGCCTGCCCAAATACTTAGAGTAAAAATCCTGTACTTAATGCAAGCAGCGTAAGTCCAGATAAGACGCCGTTTTTCCGCGGCGTCTGATTAGGACAACACAGTTAGCTCGTGTTTGCCAGTCCGAATACTTAGAGTATATATTGTACTTCATCACCGTCTGATCAGTGTCTACACTGTTAGCATGCCTTCCTTCCATCTACTTAGAGCAAATAGGGTACACGGCTGGAGTCTTACCAGGGTCAACATTGTTATCTCGCAACTGCCTGTCCTCAGAGGATATATCGTACTCAGTCGACGTCTGATAAGGATCTTCACTGTTAGCCTAACCCTGTCCAAATACTTAGAGTAAAAATCATGTACTTTATGCAAAGTGTAAGTCCAGTTAAGACGTCGCTTTCTACAGCGTCTGATCAGGGTCTATACTGTTAGCTCGTGCTTGCCTGTCCAAATACTTGGAGTAAAAAATCTGTTCTTCATGCAAACAGTTAAAGTCCACATTTAACGCCGCTTTCTGCGGCCTCTGATCAGGGTCTACACTATTTGGAACTACTTTAATCAAGGGAGATCACTTAGCAAGTGAAAGAATACTGATTCGTAGTAATTACGTATTTTCAACGTCACAGATATTATCTATTTATATTGCTGTCGGTATTTCTGATGACATCGCTGACATCGCTGACAGCAAGTCTGATCAGCATCTACACTGTTAGCTTATGCCTGCCTGTCCACCTGCTTAGAGCAAATAAGTTACACGGTTGATCAGGGTCAACCCTGTCAGCTTGATATGCCTATCCTTAGGGTATATATAGTACTCAATTGACGTCTGATCAGGGTCTACATTGTTAGCTTGTGATCACCTGCCCAAATTCTTAGAGTAAAAATCCTCTACTTAATGCAAACAGCATAAGTCCAGATAAGAGGCCGTTTTATCGCGGCGTCTGTTCAGGACTACACTGTTAGCTTATGCTTGCCAGGCCGAATACTAAGAGTATATATCGTACTCCGTCACCGTCTGATCAGGGTCTACACTGTTAGCTTATGCCTTCCTTCCACCTACTTAGAACAAATAAGGTACACGGTCGGAGTTTTATCAGGGTCAACAATGATAGCTCGCAACTGCCACTCCTTAGAATATATATCGAACTCAGTCGACGTCTGATCAGGATCTTCACTGTTAGCATGTGCTTGCCTGTCCAAATACTTAGAGTAAAAATCATGTACTTTATGCAAACAGTATAAGTCCAGTTAAGACGTCGCTTTCTGTGGCGTCTGATCAGGGTCTATACTCTTAGCTCGTACTTGCCTGTCCAAATACTTGGGAGTAAAAATCCTGTACTTAACGCAAACAGCGTAAGTCCAATAAGACGCCGTTTTTCCGCGGCGTCTGGTCAGGACTACACTGTTAGCTCGTGCTTGCCAGTCCGAATACTTAGAGTATATATCGCACTCCGTCACCGTCTGATCAGGGTCTACACTGTTAGCTTATGCACCTAACCCTTCCAACTACTTAGAGCAAATAGGGTACACGGTTGGAGTCTTACCAGGATCAACACTAATAGCTCGCAACTGCCTGTTCTTAGAGGATATATCGTACTCAGTCGACGTCTGATCAGGATCTTCACTGTTAGCATGTGCTTGCCTGTCCAGATAAGACGCTTTTTTTTCGCGGCGTCTGATTAGGACAACACAGTTAGCTCGTGCTTGCCAGTCCGAATACTTAGAGTATATATCGTGCTCCGTCACCGTCTGATCAGTGTCTACACTGTTAGCTTATGCCTTCCTTCCATCTACTTAGAGCAAATAGGGTACATGGCTGGAGTCTTACCAGGGTCAGCACTGTTAGCTCGCAACTGCCTGTCCTCAGAGGATATATCGTACTCAGTCGACGTCTGATAAGGATCTTCACTGCTAGCCTAACCCTGTCCAAATACTTAGAGTAAACATCATATACTTTATGCAAACAGTGTAAGTCCAGTTAAGACGTCGCTTTCTATGGCGTCTGATCAGGGTCTATACTGTTAGCTCGTGCTTGCCTGTCCAAATACTTGGAGTAAAAGAAATCTGTACTTCATGCAAACAGTTTAAGTCCACATCGGATGCCGCTTTCTGCGGCCTCTGATCAGGGTCTACACTATTTGGAACTACTTTAATCAAGGGAGATCACTTAGCAAGGGAAAGAATACTGATTCGTAGTAAATACATATTTTCAACGTCAGAGATATTATCCATTTATATCGCTGTCGGTATTTCTGATGACATCGCTGACAGCAAGTCTGATCAGGATCTACACTATTAGCTTATGCATGCCTGTCCACCTACTTAAGGCAAATAAGTTACACAGTTGATCAGGATCAACATAGTCAACTTGATATGCCTATCCTTAGAGTATATATCGTACTCAATTGATGTCCGATCAGGGTCTGCATTGTTAGCTTCTGCTCACCTGCCCAAATTCTTAGAGTAAAAATCCTGTACTTAATGCAAACAGCGCAAGTCTAATAAGACGCCGTTTTTCCGCGACGTCTATTCAGAACTACACTGTTAGCTCGTGCTTGCCAGTCCGAATACTTAGAGTATATATTGTACTCCGTCACCGTCTGATCAGGGTCTACACTGTTAGCTTATGCCTTCCTTCCACCTACTTAGAGCAAATAGGGTACACGGTTGGAGTCTTATCAGATTCAACACTGATAGCTCGCAACTGCCTGTCCTTAGAGGATATATCGTACTCAGTCGACGTCTGATCATGGTCTTCACTGTTAGCATGTGCTTGCCTGTCCAAATACTTAGAGTAAAACTCATGTACTTTATGCAAACAGTTAAGACGTCACTTCCTGTGGCGTCTGATCGGGGTCTATACTGTTACGTCGTGCTTGCCTGTCCAAATACTTAGAGCAAAAAATCTGTTCTTCATGCAAACAGTTTAAATCCACATCGGACGCCGCTTTTTACGGCGTCTGATCAAGGTCTACACTGTTCGCTCGTGCCTTGTCTGTTTGAATACTTAAATTAAATACGGTACTCAACAGGAGTCCGATCAGGATATACGCTGTTAGCTCGCACCTGGCTGTCCGAATACTTAGAACAAATATGGTACTCGGTCAGCTTCTGATCAGGGTCTACATTGATAGCTTGTGCTCGCCTGCCCACATAGTTGGAATAAAAATCCTGTACTTAATGCAAACAGCGTGTCCAGATAAGACGCCTTTTTTCTGCGGCGTCTGAACAGGTCTACACTGTTAGCTCGTGCTGCTAGTCCGAATACTTGGAGTATATATCGTACTCCGTCACCGTCTGATCAGGGTCTACACTGTTAGCTTATGCCTTCCTTCCACTTACATAGAGCAAAAAGCGTCTAATCAGGGTCAACACTGTTAGCTCGCAACTGCCTGTTCTTAGATTATATATCGTACTCAGTCGACGGTCTTCACTGATCAGGTGCCTGTCCAAATACTTGGAGAAAGAAATCATGTACATGTACTTTTTGCAAACAGTGTAAGCCCAGTTAGGACGTCGCATTCTGTTGCATCTGATCAGGGTCTATACTCTTAGCTCGTGCTTGACTGTCTAAATACTTGAAGTAAAAAATCTGTACTTCATGCAAACAGTTTAAGTCTACATCGGACGCCGCTTTCTGCGGCGTCTGATCAGGGTCTACAGTGTTAGCTTGTGCCTGCCTTTTTGAATACTTACATACAATATGGTACTCAACAGTCCGATCAGGGTACACGCTGTTAGCTCGCACCTGGCTGTGCGAATAGAACAAATATGGTGCTCGGTCAAGTTCTGATCAGGGTCTACATTGCTAGCTTATGCTCGCCTGCCCAAATACTTTAGAGTAAAAATCCTGTACTTAAAGCAAACAGCGTAAGTCCAGATAAGACGCCGTTTTTCTGCGGCGTTCGATCAGGGCTACACCAATAGCTTATGTCTGCCTTTTTGAATACTTACATTAAATATGGTACTCAAACAGTGTATGCCCAGTTAGGACGTCGCGTTCTGTGGCGTCTGATCAGGGTCTATACTGTTAGCTCGTGCTTGACTGTCTAAATACTTGGAGTAAAAATCTGTACTTCATGCAAACAGTTTAAGTCTACATCGGACGCCGCTTTCTGTAGCGTGTGATCAGGGTCTACACTGGTATCTCGTGCCTGCTTGTTTAAGCATCAAGTATCTCTACCACAGTCGCATTGTCTAATATTGCTGTAGCTACTTAACAGCAGTCCGCTTAGATATTTTCCATCAAGTGTTTCTACCGGAATAAGTCTACATCGGACGCCGCTTTCTGTGGCGTCTGATCAGGGTCTACACTGTTAGCTCGTGCTTGACTGTCTAAATACTTGGAGTAAAAATCTGTACTTCATGCAAACAGTTTAAGTCTACATCGGACGCCGCTTTCTTTAGCGTCTGATCAGTGTCTACACTGGTAGCTCGTGCCTGCTTGTTTAAGCATCAAGTATCTCTACCACAGTCCCGTTGCCTAATATTGCTGTAGCTACTTAACAGCAGTCCGCTTTGATATTTTCCATCAAGTGTTTCTACCGGAGTAAGTCTACATCGGACGCCGCTTTCTGTGGCGTCTGATCAGGGTCTACACTCTTAGCTCGTGCCTGCCCGTTTAAGCATCAAGTATCTCTACCGCAGTCCCATAGCCTAATATTGCTGTAGCTACTTAACAGCAGTCCGCTTTGATATTTTTCATCAAGTGTTTCTACCGGAGTCCCATATCCTAATATTGCTGTACATACTGATCTGCAGTCCAGTTTGCTATTTTCCATCAATATTGCTGTACATACTCAATTGTAGTCCGCTTTGATGTTTTCCATCAAGTATCTCTATCGCAGTCCACTATCCTAATATTGCTGTACATACTGAACTGCAGTCCATTTTGATATTTTCCTTCAATTATTTCTACGGCTTTGATATTTTCCTTCAATTTTTTCAACCACAGTCCCCTATCCTAATATTGCTGTACATACCCAACTGCAGTCCGCTTTGATGTCTTCTATCAAGCATCTCTACCCCAGTCCACTATTCTAATATTGCTACATTCTGAACCTTATCTCAGTCAGATATTTTTCTTCAAGTATCTCTACCACAGTCCCCATAGTACCAGTCCTCTACACTAAAATTGCTGTACACAGTGAACCACAGTCTGCTTTGATATTTTTCATCAAGTATTTTTACCCCAGTCTGGTATCCTAATATTGGTGTACATACTGAACCGCAGTCCGCTTTGATATTTTCCATGAAGAATTTCTACCGCAGTCTCATATCCTAATATTGCAATACATACTGAACCGCAGTCCGGTTTGTTATTTCCCATCATGTATCTCTACCACAGTCCCATAGCATAATATTGCTGTACATACTAAACACCAGTCTGCTTTGATATTTTCCATGAAAAATTTCTACTGCAGTCCCATATCCTAATATTGCTGTACATACTGAACCGCAGTCCAGTTTGTTATTTTCCCATCATGTATCTCTACCACAGTCTCATAGCCTAATATTGCTGTACAAACTAAACCGCAGTCAGCTTTGATATTTGCCAGTATTTCTACCGCAGTCTGATATGCTGATATTGCTGTACATACTGAACCACAGTCCAGTTTGTTATTTCCCATCATGTATCTCTACCAAAGTCCCATAGCCTAATATTGCTGTACATACTAAACCGTAGTCAGCTTTGATATTTTCCATCAAGTATTTCTACCGCAGTCTGATATCCTAATATTGCTGTACATACTGAATCGCAGTCCGGTTTGTTATTTCCCATCATGTATCTCTACCACAGTCCCATAGCCTAATATTGCTGTACATACTAAACCGCTGTCAGCTTTGATATTTTCCATCAAGGATTTCTACCGCAGTCTGATATCCTAATATTGCTGTACATACTGAACCGCAGTCTGGTTTGTTATTTTCCATCAAGTATCTCTTCCGCAGTCCCATAGCCTAATATTGCTGTACATACTAAACCGCAGTCAGCTTTGATATTTTCCATCAAGTATTTCTACCGCAGTCTGATATGCTAATATTTCTGTACATACTGAACCGCAGTCCAGTTTGTTGTTTCCCATCATGTATCTCTACCAAAGTCACATAGCCTAATATTGCTGTACATACTAAACCGCAGTCAGCTTTGATATTTTCCATCAAGTATTTCTACCGCAGTCCGATATCCTAATATTGCTGTACATACTGAACCGCAGTCTGGTTTGTTATTTTACATCAAGTATCTCTTCCGCAGTCCCATAGCCTTATACGGTGACTGCCTTAGGGTTAGTACTAAGCTACGTAAGCTAATGCTCAAGTATATACAGTACCCTGTCTGAGTCCGATCAGGGTCTACACTGTTACTTAGAGGTAGTGCCTGCCTGTCCGAATACTTAAAATATATATCGTATCCCATCGGAGTCCGATCAGGGTCTATACTTAGAGACGGTGCCTGCCTGCCCGAATACTTAAAGTATATATCGTACTCAATCGGAGTCTGATCAGGGTCTACACTGTTACTTAGAGATGGGGGCTGCCTGTCTGAATACTTAAAGTATATATCATATCACACCGGAGTCCGATCAGGGTCTACACTGTTACTTAGAGATGGTACCTGCCTGTCCGAATACTTAAAGTATATATATATATCATACCCCGTCGCAGTCTGATCAGGGTCTGTTAGATGGTGCCTGCCTGTTCGAATACTTAATCGGAGTCTGATCAGGGTCTTCATTTTAGCATGGTCTTGCCTGTCCAAATACTTGGAGTAAAAGCTTTGTACTTAATGCAAACAGTGTTAGCCCGGATCAGATGCTGCTTTCTGCCTGTCCGAATACTTAGAAATAAAATTGTGTACTTAATGCAAACTGTGTAAGTCCAGATCAGATGCCGCTTTCTTCGGTGTATGACCAGGATCTACGCTGTAACATCATGCCTGCCTGTCCGCATACTTAGACTATATATTGTACTCCATCAGCGTCTGAACAGGGTCTATACTGTTAGATTTTACCTGCCTGTCCAACTACTGAGAGCAAATAGGGTGCTTGGTATTCTGTTAGCTACTTATATTATATAAGGTACTGGGTTGGGGTCCAGTCAGGGTCTACACTGTTAGCTCATACCTGCCTGTCCAACAACTTAGAACAAACAGGGTACTTGGTCTGTGTCTGATCAGAGTCTATTCTGCTAGCTTGTGCCTGCCTGGTTGAATACTTAATGAAATGTGGTCTGCTGGTATCTGATCGGGGTCTATGCTTAAGGCTCCTACCTGCCTGTCCGAATACTTAGAATATAAATGATACTCAGCCGGTGTCCGATCAGGGTCTACGCTTATAGACCCTGCCTGCCTGTTCGAATACTTAGGATATAAATGATACTCAGCCGGTGTCCGATCAGGGTCTACACTTATAGCCCCTGCATGCCTGTCCGCATACTTAGAATATAAAGGATGCTCAACCGGTGTCTGATCAGGGTCTATGTTTATAGCCGGAGTCCGATCAGGGTCTACACTTCTGCATGCCTGTCCGAATACTTAGGATATAAATGATACTGGGCTGGTGTCCGATCAGGGTCTATGCTTATAGACCCTGCCTGCCTGTCCGCATACTTAGAATATAAAGCATGCTCAACCAGTGTCTGATCAGGGTCTATGTTTATAGCCGGAGTCCGATCCGGGTATACACTTCTGCGTGCCTGTCCGAATACTTAGGATATAAATGATACTGGGCCGGTGTCCGATCAGGGTCTACACATACCTCCTACCTGCCTGTCCCCATACTTAGACTATATATTGTACTCCATCAGTGTCTGAACAGGGTCTATACTGTAAAATTTTACCTGCCTGTCCAACTACTAAGAGCAAATAGGTGGCTTGGTATTCTGTTAGCTACTTATATTATATAGGGTACTGGGTTGGAGTCCAGTCAGGGTCTACGATGTTAGCTCATACCTGCCTGTCCACTAACTTAGAACAAACAGGGTACTTGGTCGGTGTCTGATCAGAGTCTATTCTGCTAGCTTGTGCCTGCCTGGTTGAATACTTAATGAAATGTGGTCTGTTGGTATCTGATCGGGGTCTATGCTTAAGGCTCCTACCTGCCTGTCCAAATTCTTAGTATATAAATGATACTCAGCCGGTGTCCGATCAGGGTCTACGCTTATACCTCCTACCTGCCTGTCCGAATACTTAGAATATAAATGATACTCAGCCGGTGTCCGATCAGGGTCTACGCTTATACCTCCTACCTACCTGTCCAAATACTTAGGATATAAATGAAACTCAGCTGGTGTCCGATCAGGGTCTACGCTTATACCTCCTACCTGCCTGTCCGCATACTTAGAATATAAATGATACTCAGCCGGTCTCCGATCAGGGTCTATGCTTATAGCCCCTGCCTGCCTGTTCGAATACTTAGAATATAAAGGATGCTCAACCGGTGTCTGATCAGGGTCTATGTTTATAGCCCCTGCCTGCCTATCCAAATACTTAGAATATAAATGCTACTCAACCAGTGTCTCATCAGGGTCTACACTTATAGCTCAAAGTGGTGCCCTCCCCTCCCAGGGTTTCAAAAATTGGCATTTTGAGCTACCTGAACCCTTACCCTAACAGTACCCTGATCAGACGTCTACCAAGTGCATCTATTACAGTAAATATGGTACTCTATAGGCCTCTGATCAATGCCTACCCACCTCCTCATAGACCTGCACATCTGCAAAGTCTGATTGGTGCTTTGGGTTAGGGTAAGAGGTTAGCTTCTACCTGCCTATCCGACTACTTACAATATAAATGATAGTGGGCCGGAGTCTGAT
This sequence comes from Anodontia alba, assembly GCA_964016985.1. NCBI lineage: Eukaryota > Metazoa > Mollusca > Bivalvia > Lucinida > Lucinidae > Anodontia > Anodontia alba. The sequence continues at coordinate 126,885,095 of OZ024824.1, forward strand.
CAGGCTCTACACTCCTGCTTGCCTGTCCGAATACTTAGGATATAAATGATACTGGGCCAGTGTCCGATCAGGGTCTATGCTTATACCTCCTACCTGCCTGTCCGCATACTTAGAATATAAATGATACTAAGCCGGTCTCTGATCAGGATCTATGCTTATAGCCCCTGCCTGCCTGTTCGAATACTTAGAATATAAAGGATGCTCAACTGGTGTCTGATCAGGGTCTATGTTTATAGCCCCTGCCTGCCTATCCGAATACTTAGAATATAATTGCTACTCAACCAGTGTCTGATCAGTATCTACACTTATAACTCAAAGAAGTGGCCTCCCCTGTCAGGGTTACAAAAACTGGCATTTTTAGCTACCTCAACCCTTACCCTAACAGTAGAGTACCCTGATCAGACGTCTACCAAGTATCTATATTACAGTAAATATTGTACTTTGAAGGCCTCTGATCACTGTCTACCCAACCCCTCGCATCTATGCAGTCTGATTTATGCTTTGGCTTAGGGTAAAAGGTTAGCTTTTACCTACCTGTCCAATTACTTAGAATATAAATGATATTGGGCTGATGTCTGATCAGGGTCTACACTTATAGCTCCTACCTGCCTGTCCAAATACTTAGAATATAAATGATACTCAGCCGGTGTCCGGTCAGGGTCTACGCTTATACCTCCTACCTGCCTGTCCGAGTACTTAGGATATAAA
>OZ024825.1:7500-90000 GCA_964016985.1 Anodontia alba
GGCCCACTATCATTTATATTGTAAGTAGTCGGATAGGCAGGTAGAAGCTAACCTCTTACCCTAACCCAAAGCACCAATCAGACTTCGCAGATGTGCAGGTCTATGAGGAGATGGGTAGGCATTGATCAGAGGCCTATAGAGTACCATATTTACTGTAATAGATGCACTTGGTAGACGTCTGATCAGGGTACTGTTAGGGTAAGGGTTCAGATATCTCAAAATGCCAATTTTTGAAACCCTGGGAGGGGAGGGCACCACTTTGAGTTATAAGTGTAGACCCTGATGAGACACTGGTTGAGTAGCATTTATATTCTAAGTATTCGGATAGGCAGGCAGGGGCTATAAACATAGACCCTGATCAGACACCGGTTGAGCATCCTTTATATTCTAAGTATTCGAACAGGCAGGCAGGGGCTATGAGCATAGACCCTGATCGGAGACCGGCTGAGTATCATTTATATTCTAAGTATGCGGAGAGGCAGGTAGGAGGTATAAGCGTAGACCCTGATCGGACACCAGCTGAGTATCATTTATATCCTAAGTATTCGGACAGGCATGCAGAAGTGTAGACCCTGATCGGACTCCGGCTATAAACATAGACCCTGATCAGACACCGGTTGAGCATCCTTTATATTCTAAGTATGCGGACAGGCATGCAGGGGCTATAAGTGTAGACCCTGATCGGACACCGGCTGAGTATCATTTATATTCTAAGTATTCGGACAGGCAGGTAGGAGGTATAAGCGTAGACCCTGATTGGACACTGGCTGAGTATCATTTATATTCTAAGTATTCGGACAGGCATGCAGGGGCTATAAGTGTAGACCCTGATCGGACACCGGCTGAGTATCATTTATATTCTAAGTATTTGGACAGGCAGGTAGGAGCCTTAACCATAGACCCCGATCAGATACCAACAGACCACATTTCATTAAGTATTCAACCAGGCAGGCACAAGCTAGCAGAATAGACTCTGGTCAGACACCGACCAAGTACCCTGTTTGTTCTAAGTTAGTGGACAGGCAGGTATGAGCTAACATCGTAGACCCTGACTGGGCCCCAACCCAGTACCCTATATAATATAAGTAGCTAACAGAATACCAAGCACCCTATTTGCTCTTAGTAGTTGGACAGGCAGGTAAAATTTTACAGTATAGACCCTGTTCAGACACTGATGGAGTACAATATATAGTCTATGCGGACAGGCAGGTAGGAGGTATGTGTAGACCCTGATCGGACACCGGCCCAGTATCATTTATATCCTAAGTATTCGGACAGGCACGCAGAAGTGTATACCCAGATCGGACTCCGGCTATAAACATAGACCCTGATCAGACACTGGTTGAGCATGCTTTATATTCTTAGTATGCGGACAGGCAGGCAGGGTCTATAAGCATAGACCCTGATCGGACACCAGCCCAGTATCATTTATATCCTAAGTATTCGGACAGGCATGCAGAAGTGTAGACCCTGATCGGACTCCGGCTATAAACATAGACCCTGATCAGACACCGGTTGAGCATCCTTTATATTCTAAGTATGCGGACAGGCATGCAGGGGCTATAAGTGTAGACCCTGATCGGACACCGGCTGAGTATCATTTATATCCTAAGTATTCGAACAGGCAGGCAGGGTCTATAAGCGTAGACCCTGATCGGACACCGGCTGAGTATCATTTATATTCTAAGTATTTGGACAGGCAGGTAGGAGCCTTAAGCATAGACCCCGATCAGATACCAGCAGACCACATTTCATTAAGTATTCAACCAGGCAGGCACAAGCTAGCAGAATAGACTCTGATCAGACACCGACCAAGTACCCTGTTTGTTCTAAGTTGTTGGACAGGCAGGTATGAGCTAACAGTGTAGACCCTGACTGGACCCCAACCCAGTACCTTATATAATATAAGTAGCTAACAGAATACCAAGCACCCTATTTGCTCTCAGTAGTTGGACAGGCAGGTAAAATCTAACAGTATAGACCCTGTTCAGACGCTGATGGAGTACAATATATAGTCTAAGTATGCCGACAGGCAGGCACGATGTTACAGCGTAGATTCTGGTCATACACCGAAGAAAGCGGCATCTGATCTGGACTTACACAGTTTGCATTAAGTACACAATTTTATTTCTAAGTATTCGGACAGGCAGAAAGCAGCATCTGATCCGGGCTAACACTGTTTGCATTAAGTACAAAGCTTTTACTCCAAGTATTTGGACAGGCAAGACCATGCTAAAATGAAGACCCTGATCAGACTCCGATTAAGTATTCGAACAGGCAGGCACCATCTAACAGACCCTGATCAGACTGCGACGGGGTATGATATATATATACTTTAAGTATTCGGACAGGCAGGTACCATCTCTAAGTAACAGTGTAGACCCTGATCGGACTCCGGTGTGATATGATATATACTTTAAGTATTCAGACAGGCAGCCCCCATCTCTAAGTAACAGTGTAGACCCTGATCAGACTCCGACTGAGTACGATATATACTTTAAGTATTCGGGCAGGCAGGCACCGTCTCTAAGTATAGACCCTGATCGGACTCCGATGGGATACGATATATATTTTAAGTATTCGGACAGGCAGGCACTACCTCTAAGTAACAGTGTAGACCCTGATCGGACTCAGACAGGGTACTGTATATACTTGAGCATTAGCTTACGTAGCTTAGTACTAACCCTAAGGCAGTCACCGTATAAGGCTATGGGACTGCGGAAGAGATACTTGATGTAAAATAACAAACCAGACTGCGGTTCAGTATGTACAGCAATATTAGGATATCGGACTGCGGTAGAAATACTTGATGGAAAATATCAAAGCTGACTGCGGTTTAGTATGTACAGCAATATTAGGCTATGTGACTTTGGTAGAGATACATGATGGGAAACAACAAACTGGACTGCGGTTCAGTATGTACAGAAATATTAGCATATCAGACTGCAGTAGAAATACTTGATGGAAAATATCAAAGCTGACTGCGGTTTAGTATGTACAGCAATATTAGGCTATGGGACTGCGGAAGAGATACTTGATGGAAAATAACAAACCAGACTGCGGTTCAGTATGTACAGCAATATTAGGATATCAGACTGCGGTAGAAATCCTTGATGGAAAATATCAAAGCTGACAGCGGTTTAGTATGTACAGCAATATTAGGCTATGGGACTGTGGTAGAGATACATGATGGGAAATAACAAACCGGACTGCGATTCAGTATGTACAGCAATATTAGGATATCAGACTGCGGTAGAAATACTTGATGGAAAATATCAAAGCTGACTACGGTTTAGTATGTACAGCAATATTAGGCTATGGGACTTTGGTAGAGATACATGATGGGAAATAACAAACTGGACTGTGGTTCAGTATGTACAGAAATATCAGCATATCAGACTGCGGTAGAAATACTGGCAAATATCAAAGCTGACTGCGGTTTAGTTTGTACAGCAATATTAGGCTATGAGACTGTGGTAGAGATACATGATGGGAAAATAACAAACTGGTCTGCGGTTCAGTATGTACAGCAATATTAGGATATGGGACTGCAGTAGAAATTTTTCATGGAAAATATCAAAGCAGACTGGTGTTTAGTATGTACAGCAATATTATGCTATGGGACTGTGGTAGAGATACATGATGGGAAATAACAAACCGGACTGCGGTTCAGTATGTATTGCAATATTAGGATATGAGACTGCGGTAGAAATTCTTCATGGAAAATATCAAAGCGGACTGCGGTTCAGTATGTACACCAATATTAGGATACCAGACTGGGGTAAAAATACTTGATGAAAAATATCAAAGCAGACTGCGGTTCACTGTGTACAGCAATTTTAGTGTAGAGGACTGGTACTATGGGGACTGTGGTAGAGATACTTGAAGAAAAATATCTGACTGAGATAAGGTTCAGAATGTAGCAATATTAGAATAGTGGACTGGGGTAGAGATGCTTGATAGAAGACATCAAAGCGGACTGCAGTTGGGTATGTACAGCAATATTAGGATAGGGGACTGTGGTTGAAAAAATTGAAGGAAAATATCAAAGCCGTAGAAATAATTGAAGGAAAATATCAAAATGGACTGCAGTTCAGTCTGTACAGCAATATTAGGATAGTGGACTGCGATAGAGATACTTGATGGAAAACATCAAAGCGGACTACAATTGAGTATGTACAGCAATATTGATGGAAAATAGCAAACTGGACTGCAGATCAGTATGTACAGCAATATTAGGATATGGGACTCCGGTAGAAACACTTGATGGAAAATATCAAAGCGGACTGCTGTTAAGTAGCTACAGCAATATTAGGCTATGGGACTGCGGTAGAGATACTTGATGCTTAAACGGGCAGGCATGAGCTAAGAGTGTAGACCCTGATCAGACGCCACAGAAAGCGGCGTCCGATGTAGACTTACTCCGGTAGAAACACTTGATGGAAAATATCAAAGCGGACTGCTGTTAAGTAGCTACAGCAATATAAGGCAACGGGACTGTGGTAGAGATACTTGATGCTTAAACAAGCAGGCACGAGCTACCAGTGTAGACACTGATCAGACGCTAAAGAAAGCGGCGTCCGATGTAGACTTAAACTGTTTGCATGAAGTACAGATTTTTACTCCAAGTATTTAGACAGTCAAGCACGAGCTAACAGTGTAGACCCTGATCAGACGCCACAGAAAGCGGCGTCCGATGTAGACTTATTCCGGTAGAAACACTTGATGGAAAATATCTAAGCGGTCTGCTGTTAAGTAGCTACAGCAATATTAGACAATGCGACTGTGGTAGAGATACTTGATGCTTAAACAAGCAGGCACGAGATACCAGTGTAGACCCTGATCAGACGCTACAGAAAGAGGCGTCCGATGTAGACTTAAACTGTTTGCATGAAGTACAGATTTTTACTCCAAGTATTTAGACAGTCAAGCACGAGCTAACAGTATAGACCCTGATCAGACGCCACAGAACGCGACGTCCTAACTGGGAATACACTGTTTGAGTACCATATTTAATGTAAGTATTCAAAAAGGCAGACATAAGCTATTGGTGTAGCCCTGATCGAACGCCGCAGAAAAACGGCGTCTTATCTGGACTTACGCTGTTTGCATTAAGTACAGGATTTTTACTCTAAAGTATTTGGGCAGGCGAGCATAAGCTAGCAATGTAGACCCTGATCAGAACTTGACCGAGCACCATATTTGTTCTATTCGCACAGCCAGGTGCGAGCTAACAGCGTGTACCCTGATCGGACTGTTGAGTACCATATTGTATGTAAGTATTCAAAAAGGCAGGCACAAGCTAACACTGTAGACCCTGATCAGACGCCGCAGAAAGCGGCGTCCGATGTAGACTTAAACTGTTTGCATGAAGTACAGATTTTTTACTTCAAGTATTTAGACAGTCAAGCACGAGCTAAGAGGATAGACCTGATCAGATGCAACAGAATGCGACGTCCTAACTGGGCTTACACTGTTTGCAAAAAGTACATGTACATGATTTCTTTCTCCAAGTATTTGGACAGGCACCTGATCAGTGAAGACCGTCGACTGAGTACGATATATAATCTAAGAACAGGCAGTTGCGAGCTAACAGTGTTGACCCTGATTAGACGCTTTTTGCTCTATGTAAGTGGAAGGAAGGCATAAGCTAACAGTGTAGACCCTGATCAGACGGTGACGGAGTACGATATATACTCCAAGTATTCGGACTAGCAGCACGAGCTAACAGTGTAGACCTGTTCAGACGCCGCAGAAAAAAGGCGTCTTATCTGGACACGCTGTTTGCATTAAGTACAGGATTTTTATTCCAACTATGTGGGCAGGCGAGCACAAGCTATCAATGTAGACCCTGATCAGAAGCTGACCGAGTACCATATTTGTTCTAAGTATTCGGACAGCCAGGTGCGAGCTAACAGCGTATATCCTGATCGGACTCCTGTTGAGTACCGTATTTAATTTAAGTATTCAAACAGACAAGGCACGAGCGAACAGTGTAGACCTTGATCAGACGCCGTAAAAAGCGGCGTCCGATGTGGATTTAAACTGTTTGCATGAAGAACAGATTTTTTGCTCTAAGTATTTGGACAGGCAAGCACGACGTAACAGTATAGACCCCGATCAGACGCCACAGGAAGTGACGTCTTAACTGTTTGCATAAAGTACATGAGTTTTACTCTAAGTATTTGGACAAGCAAGCACATGCTAACAGTGAAGACCATGATCAGACGTCGACTGAGTACGATATATCCTCTAAGGACAGGCAGTTGCGAGCTATCAGTGTTGAATCTGATAAGACTCCAACCGTGTACCCTATTTGCTCTAAGTAGGTGGAAGGAAGGCATAAGCTAACAGTGTAGACCCTGATCAGACGGTGACGGAGTACAATATATACTCTAAGTATTCGGACTGGCAAGCACGAGCTAACAGTGTAGTTCTGAATAGACGTCGCGGAAAAACGGCGTCTTATTAGACTTACGCTGTTTGCATTAAGTACAGGATTTTTACTCTAAGAATTTGGGCAGGCGAGCAGAAGCTAACAATGCAGACCCTGATCGGACATCAATTGAGTACGATATATACTCTAAGGATAGGCATATCAAGTTGACTATGTTGATCCTGATCAACTGTGTAACTTATTTGCCTTAAGTAGGTGGACAGGCATGCATAAGCTAATAGTGTAGATCCTGATCAGACTTGCTGTCAGCGATGTCATCAGAAATACCGACAGCGATATAAATGGATAATATCTCTGACGTTGAAAATATGTATTTACTACGAATCAGTATTTTTTCCCTTGCTAAGTGATCTCCCTTGATTAAAGTAGGTTCAAATAGTGTAGACCCTGATCAGAGGCCGAAGAAAGCGGCATCCGATGTGGACTTAAACTGTTTGCATGAAGTACAGATTTCTTTTACTCCAAGTATTTGGACAGGCAAGCACGAGCTAACAGTATAGACCCTGATCAGACGCCATAGAAAGCGACGTCTTAACTGGACTTACACTGTTTGCATAAAGTATATGATGTTTACTCTAAGTATTTGGACAGGGTTAGGCTAGCAGTGAAGATCCTTATCAGACGTCGACTGAGTACGATATATCCTCTGAGGACAGGCAGTTGCGAGCTAACAGTGCTGACCCTGGTAAGACTCCAGCCATGTACCCTATTTGCTCTAAGTAGATGGAAGGAAGGCATAAGCTAACAGTATAGACACTGATCAGACGGTGACGGAGCACGATATATACTCTAAGTATTCGGACTGGCAAGCACGAGCTAACTGTGTTGTCCTAATCAGACGCCGCGAAAAAAAAGCGTCTTATCTGGACAGGCAAGCACATGCTAACAGTGAAGATCCTGATCAGACGTCGACTGAGTACGATATATCCTCTAAGAACAGGCAGTTGCGAGCTATTAGTGTTGATCCTGGTAAGACTCCAACCGTGTACCCTATTTGCTCTAAGTAGTTGGAAGGGTTAGGTGCATAAGCTAACAGTGTAGACCCTGATCAGACGGTGACGGAGTGCGATATATACTCTAAGTATTCGGACTGGCAAGCACGAGCTAACAGTGTAGTCCTGACCAGACGCCGCGGAAAAACGGCGTCTTATTGGACTTACGCTGTTTGCGTTAAGTACAGGATTTTTACTCCCAAGTATTTGGACAGGCAAGTACGAGCTAAGAGTATAGACCCTGATCAGACGCCACAGAAAGCGACGTCTTAACTGGACTTATACTGTTTGCATAAAGTACATGATTTTTACTCTAAGTATTTGGACAGGCAAGCACATGCTTACAGTGAAGATCCTGATCAGACGTCGACTGAGTTCGATATATATTCTAAGGAGTGGCAGTTGCGAGCTATCATTGTTGACCCTGATAAAACTCCGACCGTGTACCTTTTTTGTTCTAAGTAGGTGGAAGGAAGGCATAAGCTAACAGTGTAGACCCTGATCAGACGGTGACGGAGTACGATATATACTCTTAGTATTCGCCCTGGCAAGCATAAGCTAACAGTGTAGTCCTGAACAGACGCCGCGATAAAACGGCCTCTTATCTGGACTTATGCTGTTTGCATTAAGTAGAGGATTTTTACTCTAAGAATTTGGGCAGGTGATCACAAGCTAACAATGTAGACCCTGATCAGACGTCAATTGAGTACTATATTTACCCTAAGGATAGGCATATCAAGCTGACAGGGTTGACCCTGATCAACCGTGTAACTTATTTGTTCTAAGCAGGTGGACAGGCAGGCATAAGCTAACAGTGTAGATGCTGATCAGACTTGCTGTCAGCGATGTCAGCGATGTCATCAGAAATACCGACAGCAATATAAATAGATAATATCTGTGACGTTGAAAATACGTAATTACTACGAATCAGTATTCTTTCACTTGCTAAGTGATCTCCCTTGATTAAAGTAGTTCCAAATACTGTAGACCCTGATCAGAGGCCGCAGAAAGCGGCGTTAAATGTGGACTTTAACTGTTTGCATGAAGAACAGATTTTTTACTCCAAGTATTTGGACAGGCAAGCACGAGCTAACAGTATAGACCCTGATCAGACGCCGTAGAAAGCGACGTCTTAACTGGACTTACACTTTGCATAAAGTACATGATTTTTACTCTAAGTATTTGGACAGGGTTAGGCTAACAGTGAAGATCCTTATCAGACGTCGACTGAGTACGATATATCCTCTGAGGACAGGCAGTTGCGAGATAACAATGTTGACCCTGGTAAGACTCCAGCCGTGTACCCTATTTGCTCTAAGTAGATGGAAGGAAGGCATGCTAACAGTGTAGACACTGATCAGACGGTGATGAAGTACAATATATACTCTAAGTATTCGGACTGGCAAACACGAGCTAACTGTGTTGTCCTAATCAGACGCCGCGAAAAAACGGCGTCTTATCTGGACTTACGCTGCTTGCATTAAGTACAGGATTTTTACTCTAAGTATTTGGGCAGGCGAGCACAAGCTCAAAATGTAGACCCTGATCAGACGTCGATTGAGTACGATATATACTCTAAGGACAGGCATGTCGAGCTGACAGTGTTGACCCTGATCAACCATATAACTTATTTGCTCTAAGTAGATGGTCAGGCAGGCATAAGCAAACAGTATAGACCGCGACCAGACTTGCTGTCAGCGATGTCAGCGATGTCATCAGATATAACAGCGATATAAATAGATAATATCTATGACGTTGAAAATACGTATTTACTAGGAATCAGTATTATTTCCCTTGTTAAGTGATCTCCCTTGATTAAAGTAGTAATGATAGCAATGTAAACTAATAGTGTTATAGCAAAAAAAAAAAAAAAAAAAAAAAAAAAAAAAAACATCTGATAGGTCGTAGCAAAAGAAAAATTGTTTTCCAACGGTATATAAACTTTAAAAAACGAGCGAAAATAAGAGGGATACAAGTGATTCAAACTTGTTGTCAGCGCTGTCAGCGATGTCAGAAATACCGACAGCGATATAAATAGATAATATCTATGACGTTTAAAATACGTATTTACTAATAATAAGTATTATTCCCCTTGTAAAATTACGTCCCTTGATAAAAGAAGTTCCAAAACAGTTACTAAAAAAAGTAACAATTTCCTACACTAGGGTCGGTGAAAAGGCAACCCTCGACCAAATCACATAGAAATGTACTTCCGCTAGGGTTAGAAGAGTAGGAGTAATGGCATATCACTTACTCCCTAACCCTAACCCTAACCCTAACCCTAACCCTAACCCCTAACCCTAACCCTAACCCTAACCCCTAACCCTAACCCTAACCCTAACCCTAACCCTAACCCCTAACCCTAACCCTAACCCTAACCCTAACCCCTAACCCTAACCCTAACCCTAACCCTAACCCCTAACCCTAACCCTAACCCTAACCCTAACCCTAACCCCTAACCCTAACCCTAACCCTAACCCTAACCCCTAACCCCTAACCCTAACCCTAACCCTAACCCTAACCCCTAACCCTAACCCTAACCCTAACCCTTACCCCTAACCCTAACCCTAACCCTAACCCCTAACCCTAACCCTAACCCTAACCCTAACCCCTAACCCTAACCCTAACCCTAACCCCTAACCCTAACCCTAACCCTAACCCCTAACCCTAACCCTAACCCTAACCCCTAACCCTAACCCTAACCCTAACCCTAAACGTCATTGGCAAAATGGGTTATTATACGGGGTTATGGAGAGTAATGGTTTAAGGGTTAACCTCTTTGACATAGTGGGTTACAATAGGTTAACGTTTTCCATGGAAAAGTGTTACCGAAGGTTAGGTTTAGGTGTTAATATGGGGGTTACGGTAAGTAAAGGTTTCAGGGTTAACAGCTTACATTTGAACTTTTCATACGGGGTTACGTTGAGTAGTGGTTTAAGGGTAAACCTTTTTGACAGACTGGGTTATCATACGAAGGTTTGATGAGTGATGCTTTAATGGTTAACGTCTTACACTTGGAGTTATCAGAAGGGTGACGACGAGTAAATGTTAAATGGGTAATCTCTTTGACAAAGTGGGATACGATGGGTTAACGTTTTTAAAGAAAACCATCGAGTGGGTTACCGAGAGTTACCGTCACAGAGTTAACGTTGTGGGTTACGGTAAGTAAAATGTTAAAGGGTTAACTTCTTTGACAAACTGGATTGTTATACGGGGTTATGGTGAGTAAAGGTTTAAGGGTTATCATCTCACATCAAGTGTTGTTACAAGGGGTTATGGTAATTAGAGATTTAAAGGAAAACATTGAGTAAAAGTTTAGTTGTTAACGTCTCATATCAGGAGTTATCAAAGGGGTTATGGTGAGTAAAGGTTTAAAGGTTAACATGTTACACTTGGAGTTATTAGACGGGATTTCCGTGAGTAATAGTTTAAGGGTCAACCTCTATGATAAAGTGGGTTACCATGGTTCAACATTTTAAAGCAAAATCATCCAGTGTGTTACCGAGAGTTATCGCCACAGGGTTAACTTTTGGGGTAAAGGTGAGTAAAGGTTAAAGGGTTAACCTATTTGACAAAATGGGTTATCATACGTGGGTTATGTCGAGTAAAGTTTATCGTCTAACACATGGATTTATTATACGGGATTACCGTGAGTAAAGGTTTTAGGGTAAACGTCATTGGCAAAATGGGTTATTATACGGGGTTATGGAGAGTAATGGTTTAAGGGTTAACCTCTTTGACATAGTGGGTTACAATAGGTTAACGTTTTCCATGGAAAAGTGTTACCGAAGATTAGGTTTAGGTGTTAATATGGGGGTTACGGTAAGTAAAGGTTTCAGGGTTAACATCTTACATTTGAACTTTTCATACGGGGTACGGAGAGTAATGGTTTAAGGGTTAACCTCTTTGACACAGTGGGTTACGATAGGTTAACGTTTTTCAAGGAAAAGTATTACCGAAGGTTAGGTTTAGGGGTTAATATGGGGATTACGGTAAGTAAAGGTTTCAGGGTTAACATCTTACATTTGAACTTATCATACGGGGTTACGTTGAGTAGTGGTTTAAGGGTTAACCTTTTTGACAGACTGGATTATCATACGAAGTTTTGATGAGTGATGGTTTAAGGGTTAACGTCTTACACTTGGAGTTATCAGAACGGGTTACGATGAGTAAATGTTTAATGGGTAATCTCTTTGACAAAGTGGGATACGATGGGTTAATTTTTTTAAAGAAAACCATCTAGTGGGTTACCAAGAGTTACCGTCACAGAGTTAACGTTTGGGGTTACGGTACGTAAAATGTTAAAGGGTTAACTTCTTTGACAAACTGGATTGTCATACGGGGTTATGATGAGTAAAGGTTTAAGGGTTACCATCTCACATCAAGCGTTGTTTCAAGGGGTTATGGTAATTAGAAATTTAAAGGTAAACGTTGAGTAAAAGTTTAGTTGTTAACGTCTCACATCAGGAGTTACCAAAAGGGGTTATGGTGAGTAAAGGTTTAAAGATAAACATGTTACCCTTGGAGTTATCAGACGGGATTTCCGTGAGTAATAGTTTAAGGGTCAACCTCTATGATAAAGTGGGTTACCATGGTTCAACATTTTAAAGCAAAATCATCCAGTGTGTTACCGAGAGTTATCGCCACAGGGTTAACTTTTGGGGTAAAGGTGAGTAAAGGTTAAAGGGTTAACCTATTTGACAAAATGGGTTATCATACGTGGGTTATGTCGAGTAAAGTTTATCGTCTAACACATGGATTTATTATACGGGATTACCGTGAGTAAAGGTTTTAGGGTAAACGTCATTGGCAAAATGGGTTATTATACGGGGTTATGTAGAGTAATGGTTTAAGGGTTAACCTCTTTGACATAGTGGGTTACAATAGGTTAACGTTTTCCATGGAAAAGTGTTACCGAAGGTTAGGTTTAGGTGTTAGTATGGGGGTTACGGTAAGTAAAGGTTTCAGGGTTAACATCTTACATTTGAACTTTTCATACGGGGTTACGTTGAGTAGTGGTTTAAGGGTAAACCTTTTTGACAGACTGGGTTATCATACGAAGGTTTGATGAGTGATGCTTTAATGGTTAACGTCTTACACTTGGAGTTATCAGAAGGGTGACGACGAGTAAATGTTAAATGGGTAATCTCTTTGACAAAGTGGGATACGATGGGTTAACGTTTTTAAAGAAAACCATCGAGTGGGTTACCGAGAGTTACCGTCACAGAGTTAACGTTGTGGGTTACGGTAAGTAAAATGTTAAAGGGTTAACTTCTTTGACAAACTGGATTGTTATACGGGGTTATGGTGAGTAAAGGTTTAAGGGTTATCATCTCACATCAAGTGTTGTTACAAGGGGTTATGGTAATTAGAGATTTAAAGGAAAACATTGAGTAAAAGTTTAGTTGTTAACGTCTCATATCAGGAGTTATCAAAGGGGTTATGGTGAGTAAAGGTTTAAAGGTTAACATGTTACACTTGGAGTTATTAGACGGGATTTCCGTGAGTAATAGTTTAAGGGTCAACCATGATGACAAAGTGGGTTACCATGGTTTGCCATTTTAAAGCAAAATCATCCAGTGTGTTACCGAGAGTTTTCGCCACATGGTTAACTTTTGGGGTAAAGGTGAGTAAAGGTTAAAGGGTTAACCTATTTGACAAAATGGGTTATCATACGTGGGTTATGTCGAGTAAAGGTTAACGTCTAACACATGGATTTATTATACGGGATTACCGTGAGTAACGGTTTTAGGGTAAACGTCATTGACAAAATGGGTTATTATACGGGGTTACGGAGAGTAATGGTTTAAGGGTTAACCTCTTTGACAAAGTGGGTTACAATAGGTTAACGTTTTCCAAGAAAAAGTGTTACCGAAGGTTAGGTTTAGGTGTTAATATGGGGGTTACGGTAAGTAAAGGTTTCAGGGTTAACATCTTACATTTGAACTTATCATACGGGGTTACGTTGAGTAGTTGTTTAAGGGTTAACCTTTTTGACAGACTGGGTTATCATGCGAAGTTTCGATGAGTGGTGGTGTAATGGTTAACGTCTTACACTTGGAGTTATCAGAACGGGTTACGATGAGTAAATGTTTAATGGATAATCTCTTTGACAAAGTAGGATACGATGGGTTAAAGTTTTTAAAGAAAACCATTTAGTGGGTTACCAAGAGTTACCGTCACAGAGTTAACGTTGTGGGTTACGGTAAGTAAAATGTTAAAGGGTTAACTTCTTTGACAAACTGGATTGTCATACGGGGTTATGATGAGTAAAGGTTTAAGGGTTATCATCTCAAATCAAGTGTTGTTTCAAGAGGTTATGGTAATTTGAAATTTAAAGGTAAACGTTGAGTAAAAGTTTAGTTGTTAACGTCTCACATCAGGAGTTACCAAAAGGGGTTATGGTGAGTAAAGGTTTAAAGATTAACATGTTACCTTTGGAGTTATTAGACAGGATTTCCGTGAGTAATAGTTTAAGGGTCAATTTCTATGATAAAGTGGGTTACCATGGTTTACCATTTTAAAGCAAAATCATCCAGTGTGTTACCGAGAGTTATCGCCACAGGGTTAACTTTTGGGGTAAAGGTGAGTAAAGGTTAAAGGGTTAACCTATTTGACAAAATGGGTTATTATACGTGGGTTATATCGAGTAAAGTTTATCGTCTAACACATGGATTTATTATACGGGATTACCGTGAGTAAAGATTTTAGGGTAAACGTCATTGACAAAATGTGTTATTATACGGGGTATACGGAGAGTAATGGTTTCAGGGTTAACCTCTTTGACATAGTGGGTTACAATAGGTTAACGTTTTCCATGGAAAAGTGTTACCGAAGGTTAGGTTTAGGTGTTAATATGGGGGTTACGGTAAGTAAAGGTTTCAGGGTTAACATCTTACATTTGAACTTTTCATACGGGGTTACGTTGAGTAGTGGTTTAAGGGTTAACCTTTTTGACAGACTGGGTTATCATACGAAGGTTTGATGAGTGATGCTTTAATGGTTAACGTCTTACACTTGGAGTTATCAGAACGGGTTACGATGAGTAAATGTTTAATGGGTAATCTCTTTGACAAAGCGGGATACGATGGGTTAACGTTTTTAAAGAAAACCATCGAGTGGGTTACGGAGGGCTACCGTCACAGAGTTTATGTTGTGGGTTACAGTAAGTTAATGTTAAAGGGTTAACTTTTTTGACAAACTGGATTGTCATACGGGGTTATGGTGAGTAAAGGTTTAAGCGTTATCATCTCACATCAAGTGTTGTTTCAAGGGGTTATGGTAATTAGAGATTTAAAGGAAAACGTTGAGTAAAAGTTTAGTTGTTAACGTCTCACATCAGGAGTTATCAAAAGGGGTTATGGTGAGGAAAGGTTTAAAGGTTAACATGTTACACTTGGAGTTATTAGACGGGGTTTCCATGAGTAATAGTTTTAGGGTCAACCTCTTTGACAAAGTGGGTTACCATGGTTTGCCGTTTTAAAGCAAAATCATCCAGTGGGTTACCGAGAGTTATTGCTACAGGGTTAACTTTTTGGGTAACGGTGAGTAAAGGTTAAAGGGTTAACCTATTTGACAAAATGGGTTATCATACGTTGGTTATGTCGGGTAAAAGTGAACGTCTAACACATGGATTTATTATACGGGATTACCCTGAGTAAAGGTTTTAGGGTAAACGTCATTGACAAAATGGGTTATTATACGGGGTTACGGAGAGTAATGGTTTAAGGGTTAACCTCTTTGACACAGTGGGTTACGATAGGTTAACGTTTTTCAAGGAAAAGTATTACCGAAGGTTAGGTTTAGGGGTTAATATGGGGGTTACGGTAAGTAAAGGTTTCAGGGTTAACATCTTACATTTGAACTTATCATACGGGGTTACGTTGAGTAGTGGTTTAAGGGTTAACCTTTTTGACAGACTGGGTTATCATACGAAGGTTTGATGAGTGATGCTTTAATGGTTAACGTTTTTCACTTGGAGTTATCAGAACGGGTGACGACGAGTAAATGTTTAATGGGTAATCTCTTTGACAAAGTGGGATACGATGGGTTAACGTTTTTAAAGAAAACCATCGAGTGGGTTACCGAGAGTTACCGTCACAGAGTTAACGTTGTGGGTTACGGTAAGTAAAATGTTAAAGGGTTAACTTCTTTGACAAACTGGATTGTCATACGGGGTTATGGTGAGAAAAGGTTTAAGGGTTATCATCTCACATCAAGTGTTGTTACAAGGGGTTATGGTAATTAGAGATTTAAAGGAAAACATTGAGTAAAAGTTTAGTTGTTAACGTCTCATATCAGGAGTTATCAAAGGGGTTATGGTGAGTAAAGGTTTAAAGGTTAACATGTTACACTTGGAGTTATTAGACGGGATTTCCGTGAGTAATAGTTTAAGGGTCAACCATGATGACAAAGTGGGTTACCATGGTTTGCCATTTTAAAGCAAAATCATCCAGTGGGTTACCGAGAGTTTTCGCCACATGGTTAACTTTTGGGGTAAAGGTGAGTAAAGGTTAAAGGGTTAACCTATTTGACAAAATGGGTTATCATACGTGGGTTATGTCGAGTAAAGGTTAACGTCTAACACATGGATTTATTATACGGGATTACCGTGAGTAACGGTTTTAGGGTAAACGTCATTGACGAAATGGGTTATTATACGGGGTTACGGAGAGTAATGGTTTAAGGGTTAACCTCTTTGACAAAGTGGGTTACAATAGGTTAACGTTTTCCAAGAAAAAGTGTTACCGAAGGTTAGGTTTAGGTGTTAATATGGGGGTTACGGTAAGTAAAGGTTTCAGGGTTAACATCTTACATTTGAACTTATCATACGGGGTTACGTTGAGTAGTTGTTTAAGGGTTAACCTTTTTGACAGACTGGGTTATCATGCGAAGTTTCGATGAGTGGTGGTGTAATGGTTAACGTCTTACACTTGGAGTTATCAGAACGGGTTACGATGAGTAAATGTTTAATGGATAATCTCTTTGACAAAGTAGGATACGATGGGTTAAAGTTTTTAAAGAAAACCATTTAGTGGGTTACCAAGAGTTACCGTCACAGAGTTAACGTTGTGGGTTACGGTAAGTAAAATGTTAAAGGGTTAACTTCTTTGACAAACTGGATTGTCATACGGGGTTATGATGAGTAAAGGTTTAAGGGTTATCATCTCAAATCAAGTGTTGTTTCAAGAGGTTATGGTAATTTGAAATTTAAAGGTAAACGTTGAGTAAAAGTTTAGTTGTTAACGTCTCACATCAGGAGTTACCAAAAGGGGTTATGGTGAGTAAAGGTTTAAAGATTAACATGTTACCCTTGGAGTTATTAGACAGGATTTCCGTGAGTAATAGTTTAAGGGTCAATTTCTATGATAAAGTGGGTTACCATGGTTTACCATTTTAAAGCAAAATCATCCAGTGTGTTACCGAGAGTTATCGCCACAGGGTTAACTTTTGGGGTAAAGGTGAGTAAAGGTTAAAGGGTTAACCTATTTGACAAAATGGGTTATTATACGTGGGTTATATCGAGTAAAGTTTATCGTCTAACACATGGATTTATTATACGGGATTACCGTGAGTAAAGATTTTAGGGTAAACGTCATTGACAAAATGTGTTATTATACGGGGTATACGGAGAGTAATGGTTTCAGGGTTAACCTCTTTGACATAGTGGGTTACAATAGGTTAACGTTTTCCATGGAAAAGTGTTACCGAAGGTTAGGTTTAGGTGTTAATATGGGGGTTACGGTAAGTAAAGGTTTCAGGGTTAACATCTTACATTTGAACTTTTCATACGGGGTTACGTTGAGTAGTGGTTTAAGGGTTAACCTTTTTGACAGACTGGGTTATCATACGAAGGTTTGATGAGTGATGCTTTAATGGTTAACGTCTTACACTTGGAGTTATCAGAACGGGTTACGATGAGTAAATGTTTAATGGGTAATCTCTTTGACAAAGCGGGATACGATGGGTTAACGTTTTTAAAGAAAACCATCGAGTGGGTTACGGAGGGCTACCGTCACAGAGTTTATGTTGTGGGTTACAGTAAGTTAATGTTAAAGGGTTAACTTTTTTGACAAACTGGATTGTCATACGGGGTTATGGTGAGTAAAGGTTTAAGCGTTATCATCTCACATTTAGTGTTGTTTCAAGGGGTTATGGTAATTAGAGATTTAAAGGAAAACGTTGAGTAAAAGTTTAGTTGTTAACGTCTCACATCAGGAGTTATCAAAAGGGGTTATGGTGAGGAAAGGTTTAAAGGTTAACATGTTACACTTGGAGTTATTAGACGGGGTTTCCATGAGTAATAGTTTTAGGGTCAACCTCTTTGACAAAGTGGGTTACCATGGTTTGCCGTTTTAAAGCAAAATCATCCAGTGGGTTACCGAGAGTTATTGCTACAGGGTTAACTTTTTGGGTAACGGTGAGTAAAGGTTAAAGGGTTAACCTATTTGACAAAATGGGTTATCATACGTTGGTTATGTCGGGTAAAAGTTAACGTCTACCACATGGATTTATTATACGGGATTACCCTGAGTAAAGGTTTTAGGGTAAACGTCATTGACAAAATGGGTTATTATACGGGGTTACGGAGAGTAATGGTTTAAGGGTTAACCTCTTTGACACAGTGGGTTACGATAGGTTAACGTTTTTCAAGGAAAAGTATTACCGAAGGTTAGGTTTAGGGGTTAATATGGGGGTTACGGTAAGTAAAGGTTTCAGGGTTAACATCTTACATTTGAACTTATCATACGGGGTTACGTTGAGTTGTGGTTTAAGGGTTAACCTTTTTGACAGACTGGATTATTATACGAAGTTTTGATGAGTGATGGTTTAATGGTTAATTCTTACACTTGGAGTTATCAGAACGGGTTACGATGAGTAAATGTTAAATGGGTAATCTCTTTGACAAAGTGGGATACGATGGGTTAATTTTTTTAAAGAAAACCATCTAGTGGGTTACCGAGAGTTACCGTCACAGAGTTACCGTTTGGGATTACGGTACGTAAAATGTTAAAGGGTTAACTTCTTTGACAAACTGGATTGTCATAAGGGGTTATGGTGAGTAAAGGTTTAAGGGTTATCATCTCACATCAAGTGTTGTTTCAAAGGGTTATGGTAATTAGAAATTTAAAGGAAAACGTTGAGTAAAAGTTTAGTTGTTAACGTCTCACATCGGGAGTTACCAAAAGGGGTTATGGTGAGTAAAGGTTTAAAGATTAACATGTTACCCTTGGAGTTATTAGACGGGATTTCCGTGAGTAATAGTTTAAGGGTCAACCTCTATGATAAAGTGGGTTACCATGGTTTACCATTTTAAAGCAAAATCATCCAGTGTGTTACCGAGAGTTATCGCCACAGGGTTAACATTTGGGGTAAAGGTGAGTAAAGGTTAAAGGGTTAACCTATTTGACAAAATGGGTTATCATACGTGGGTTATATCGAGTAAAGTTTATCGTCTAACACATGGATTTATTATACGGGATTACCGTGAGTAAAGATTTTAGGGTAAACGTCATTGACAAAATGTGTTATTATACGGGGTTACGGAGAGTAATGGTTTAAGGGTTAACCTCTTTGACATAGTGGGTTACAATAGGTTAACGTTTTCCATGGAAAAGTGTTACCGAAGGTTAGGTTTAGGTGTTAACATGGGGGTTACGGTAAGTAAAGGTTTCAGGGTTAACATCTTACATTTGAACTTATCATACGGTGTTACTTTGAGTAGTGGTTTAAGGGTTAACCTTTTTGACAGGCTGGGTTATCATACGAAGTTTTGATGAGTGATGGTTTAATGGTTAATTCTTACACTTGGAGTTATCAGAAGGGTCACGATGAGTAAATGTTTAATGGGTAATCTCTTTGACAAAGTGGGATACGATGGGTTAACGTTTTTAAAGAAAACCATCGAGTGGGTTACCGAGAGTTACCGTCACAGAGTTAACGTTGTAGGTTACGGTAAGTAAAATGTTAAAGGGTTAACTTCTTTGACAAACTGGATTGTCATAAGGGGTTATGGTGAGTAAAGGTTTAAGGGTTATCATCTCACATCAAGTGTTGTTTCAAGGGGTTATGGTAATTAGAAATTTAAAGGAAAACATTGAGTAAAAGTTTAGTTGTTAACGTCTCATATCAGAAGTTATCAAAAGGGGTTATGGTGAGTAAAGGTTTAAAGGTTAACATGTTACACTTGAAGTTATTAGACGGGATTTCCGTGAGTAAATAGTTTAAGGTTCAACCATGATGACAAAGTGGGTTACCATGGTTTGCCATTTTAAAGCAAATTCATCCAGTGTGTTACCGCGAGTTTTCGCCACAGGGTTAACTTTTGGGGTAAAGGTGAGTAAAGGTTAAAGATTTAACCTATTTGACAAAATTGGTTATCATACGTGGGTTATGTCGAGTATAGTTTAACGTCTAACACATGAATTTATTATACGGGATTACCGTGAGTAAAGATTTTAGGGTAAATGTCATAGACAAAATGCGTAATTATACGGGGTTACGGAGAGTAATGGTTCAAGGGTTAACCTCTTTGACATAATGGGTTACAATAGGTTAACGTTTTCCAATGAAAAGTGTTACCGAAGGTTAGGTCTAGGTGTTAATATGGGGGTTACGGTAAGTAAAGGTTTCAGGGTTAACATCTTACACTTGAACTTATCATACGGGGTTACGTTGAGTAGTGGTTTAAGGGTTAACCTTTTTGACAGACTGGGTTATCATACGAAGTTTTGATGAGTGATGGTTTAATGGTTAACGTCTTACACTTGGAGTTATCAGAACGGGTTACGGTGAGTAAATGTTTAATGGGTAATCTCTTTGACAAGGTGGGATACAATGGGTTAACGTTTTTAAGGAAAACCATCTAGTGGTTTACCGAGAGTTACCGTCACAGAGTTAACGTTGTGGGTTACGGTAAGTAAAATGTTAAAGGGTTAACTTCTTTGACTAACTGGATCGTCATACGGGGGTTATGGTGAGTAAAGGTTTAAGGGTTATCATCTCACATCAAGTGGTATTTCAAGGGGTTATGGTAATTAGAAATTTAAAGGAAAACATTGAGTAAAAGTTTAGTTGTTAACTTCTCATATAAGGAGTTATCAAAAGGGGTTATGGTGAGTAAAGGTTTAAAGGTTAACATGTTACACTTGGAGTTATTAGACGGGGTTTCCGTGAGTAATAGTTTAAGGGTCAACCTCTATGACAAAGTGGGTTACCATGGTTTGCCGTTTTAAAGCAAAATCATCCAGTGTGTTACCGAGAGTTATCGCCACAGGGTTAACTTTTGGGGTAAAGGTGAGTAAAGGTTAAAGGGTTAACCTATTTGACAAAAATGGGTTATCAAACGTGGGTTATGTTGAGTAAAGATTAACGTCTAACACATGGATTTATTATACGGGATTATCGTGAGTAAAGGTTTTAGGGTAAACGTCATTGATAAAATGGGTTATTATACAGGGTTACGGAGAGTAATGGTTTTAGGGTTAACCTCTTTGACATAGTGGGTTACAATAGGTTAATGTTTTCCAAGGAAAAGTGTTACCGAAGGTTAGGTTTAGGTGTTAATATGGGGGTTACGGTAAGTAAAGGTTTCAGGGTTAACATCTTACATTTGAACTTATCATACGGGGTTACGTTGAGTAGTTGTTTAAGGGTTAACCTTTTTGACAGACTGGGTTATCATACGAAGGTTTGATGAGTGATGGTTTAATGGTTAACGTCTTACACTTGGAGTTATTAGAACGGGTTACGATGAGTAAATGTTTAATTTGTAATCTCTTTTACAAAGTGGGATACGATGGGTTAACGGTTTTAAAGAAAACCATCGAGTGGTTTTCCGAGAGTTACAGTTACAGAGTTAACGTTGTGGGTTACGGTAAGTATAATGTTAAAGGGTTAGCTTCATTGACAAACTGAATTGTCATACGGGGTTATGGTGTGTAAAAGTTTATGAGTTATCATCTCACATCAAGTGTTGTTTCAAGGGGTTATGGTAATTAGAAATTTAAAGGAAAACGTTGAGTAAAAGTTTAGTTGTTAACGTCTCACATCAGGAGTTATCAAAAGGGGTTATTATACGGGGTTACGGAGAGTAATGATTTAAGGGTTAACCTCTTTGACATAGTGGGTTACAATAGGTTAACGTTTTCCATGGAAAAGTGTTACCGAAGGTTAGGTTTAGGTGTTAATATGGGGGTTACGGTAAGTAAAGGTTTCAGGGTTAACATCTTACATTTGAACTTATCATACGTGGTTACGTTGAGTAGTGGTTTAAGGGTTAACCTTTTTGACAGACTGGGTTATCATGCGAAGTTTCGATGAGTAGTGGTTTAATGGTTAACGTCTTACACTTGGAGTTATCAGAACGGGTTACGATAAGTAAATGTTTAATGGGTAATCTCTTTGACAAAGTAGGATACGATGGGTTAAAGTTTTTAAAGAAAACAATCTAGTGGGTTACCGAGAGTTACCGTCACAGAGTTAACGTTGTGGGTTACGGTAAGTAAAATGTTAAAGGGTTAACTTCTTTGACAAACTGGATCGTCATACGGGGTTATGATGAGTAAAGGTTTAAGGGTTATCATCTCAAATCAAGTGTTGTTTCAAGGGGTTATGGTAATTTGAAATTTAAAGGTAAACGTTGAGTAAAAGTTTAGCTGTTAACGTGTCACATCAGGAGTTATCAAAAGGGGTTATGGTGAGTAAAGGTTTAAAGGTTAATATGTTACACTTGGAGTTATTAGACGGGGTTTTCGTGAGTAATAGTTTAAGGGTCAACCTCTATGAAAAAGTGGGTTACCATGGTTTGCCGTTTTAAAGCAAAATCATCCAGTGTGTTACCGAGAGTTATCGCCACAGGGTTAACTTTTGGGGTAAAGGTGGTTAAAGGTTAAAGGGTTAACCTATTTGACAAAATGGGTTATCATACGTGGGTTATGTCGAGAAAAGTTTATCGTCTAACACATGGATTTATTATACGGGATTACCGTGTGTAAAGGTTTTAGGATAAACGTCATTGACAAAATGGATTATTATACGGGGTTACGGAGAGTAATGGTTTAAGGGTTAACCTCTTTGACATAGTGGGTTACAATAGGTAAACGTTTTCCAAGGAAGAGTGTTACCGAAGGTTAGGTTTAGGTGTTAATATGGGGGTTACGGTAAGTAAAGGTTTCAGGGTTAACATCTTACATTTGAACTTTTCAAACGGGGTTACGTTGAGTAGTGGTTTAAGGGTTAACCTTTTTGACAGACTGGGTTATCATGCGAAGGTTTGATGAGTGATGGTTTAATGGTTAACGTCTTACACTTGGAGTTATCAGAACGGGTTACGATGAGTAAATGTTTAATGGGTAATCTCTTTGACAAAGCGGGATACGATGGGTTAACGTTTTTAAAGAAAACCATCGAGTGGGTTACGGAGAGCTACCGTCACAGAGTTTACGTTGTGGGTTACGGTAAGTAAAATGTTAAAGGGTTAACTTCTTTGACAAACTGGATTGTCATACGGGGTTATGGTGAGTAAAGGTTTAAGGGTTATCATTTCACATCAAGTGCTGTTTCAAGGGGTTATGGTAATTAGAGATTTAAAGGTAAACGTTGAATAAAAAATTAGTTGTTAACGTCTCACATCAGGAGTTATTAAAAGGGGTTATGGTGAGGAAAGGTTTAAAGGTTAACATGTTACACTTGGAGTTATTAGACGGGGTTTCCGTGAGTAATAGTTTAAGGGATCAACCTCTTTGACAAAGTTGGTTACCATGGTTTGCCGTTTTAAAGCAAAATCATCCAGTGGGTTACAGAGAGTTATCGCTACAGGGTTAACTTTTGGGGTAACGGTGAGTAAAGGTTAAAGGGTTAACCTATTTGAAAAAATGGGTTATCATACGAGGGTTATGTCGAGTACGGGTAAGCGTCTAACACATGGATTTATTATACGGGATTACCGTGAGTAACGGTTTTAGGGTAAACGTCATTGACAAAATGGGTTATTATACGGAGTTACGGAGAGTAATGGTTTAAGGGTTAACCTCTTTGACACAGTGGGTTACAATAGGTGAACGTTTTCCAAGGAAAAGTATTACCGAAGGTTAGGTTTAGTGGTTAATATGGGGGTTACGGTAAGTAAAGGTTTCAGGGTTAACATCTTACATTTGAACTTATCATACGGGGTTACGTTGAGTAGTAGTTTAAGGGTTAACCTTTTTGACAGACTGGATTATCATACGAAGTTTTGATGAGTGATGGTTTAAGGGTTAACGTCTTACACTTGGAGTTATCAGAACGGGTTACGATGAGTAAATGTTAAATGGGTAATCTCTTTGACAAAGTGGGATACGATGGGTTAATTTTTTTAAAGAAAACCATCTAGTGGGTTACCGAGAGTTACCGTCACAGAGTTAACGTTTGGGGTTACGGTAAGTAAAATGTTAAAGGGTAACTTCTTTGACAAACTGGATTGTCATACGGGGTTATGATGAGTAAAGGTTTAAGGGTTATCATCTCACATCAAGTGTTGTTTCAAGGGGTTATGGTAATTAGAAGTTTAAAGGTAAACGTTGAGTAAAAGTTTAGTTGTTAACATCTCACATCAGGAGTTATCAAAAGGGGTTATGGTGAGTGAAGGTTTAAAGGTTAACATGTTACACTTGGAGTTATTAGACGGGGTTTCCGTGAGTAATAGTTTAAGGGTCAACCTCTATGACAAAGTGGGTTACCATGGTTTGCCGTTTTAAAGCAAAATCATCCAGTGGGTTACCGAGAGTTATCGCTACAGGGTTAAATTTGGGGTAACTGTGAGTAAAGGTTAAAGGGTTAACCTATTTGACAAAATGACTGATCATACGTGGGTTATGTCGAGTAAAGGTAAACATCTATAATGGTTAATCTCTTTGAAAAAGTGGGTTACCATGGGTTAACGTTTTTAAAGAAAACCAACAAATGGGTTTCCGAGAGTTACGGTCACAAGGTAAACGTTAGGGGTTACAGTGAGTGAAAGGTTAAAGTGTTAATCTCTTTCTCAAACTGGGTTATCGTACGGGGGTTATGGTGTGTAAAGATTTAAGGGTTGACGTTTCACATCTAGAGATTTTTCAAGGGGTTATAGGGGCTAAAGGTTTAAAACTGTTTTACAAACTCGGTTATCATCAGGAGTTATGGTGAGTAATGGTATAAGGGTTAACCTTTCGGACAAACTGGGCTATCATACGAAGTTACGGTGAGTAATGTTTTAAGTGTTAACGTCTTACGCTTGGAGTTATAAAATGGGGGTACTATGAGTAAAGGTTAAATGGTTAAGCGCTTTGACAAAGTGGCTGCTTACCATGGGTTAACGTATTTTAAGCAAAATCATGGAGTGGATTAACGTGGGTCATCATCCCAGGGTTAACGTTTAGAGTTACGATGAGTGATGGTTAAAGGGTAAAACTCCTGACAAAATGGGTTATCATACGTTGGTTATGATTAGGTAAGGTTTATGTCTGACACATGAAGTTATTATTTGGGATTAAGGTGAGTAAAACGTTTAGAGTAAACCTCTTATACAAAGTGGGTTATCATACGGGGTTATGGTGAATAAATGTTTAAGTGTTAACGTCTCATATCTTGAGTTATCAAAAGGGGTTATGGTGAGGAAAGGTTTAAGGATTAACATGTTAAACTTGGAGTTATTAGACGGGGTTTCCGTGAGTAATAGTTTAAGGTTAACCTCTTTGACAAAGTGGGTTACCATAGGTTTACGTTTTAAAGCAAAATCATTCAATGCGTTAACGAGAGTTATCGCCACAGGGTTAACGTTTGGGGTTACGGTGAGTAAAGTTTAAAGGATGAACCTCTTTTAAAAATATGGGTTATCTTACGGGGGTAATGTCGAGTAAAGATTAACGTCTTACACATGGAGTTATTATACGGGATTACCGTGAGTAAAGGTTTTAGGGTACACGTCTTTGACAAAATGGGTTATCATACGGGGTCGCGGTGAGTAATGGTTTAAGGGTTAACCTCTTTGATAAAGTGGGTTACCATAGGTCAACGTTTTTTAAGTAAAAGTATTACCGAAGGTTACCGTTACTGGTGTAATGTGGGGGTTATGGTAAGTAAAGGATTAAGGGTTAACATCTTACACTTGAAGTTATCATATGGGGTTACGGTGAGTAAAGGTTTACGGGTTAACCTTTTTTGACAGACTGGGTTATCATACGAAGTTATGGTGAGTGATGGTTCCAGGGTCAACGTTTTACACAGGGAGTTATCAGAAGTGGTTACGGTGAGTGAAGGTTTAATGGTTAATCTCTTTGACAAAGTGGGTTACCATAGGTAAACGTTTTTCAAGGAAAAGTGTTACCGAAGGTTACCGTAACTGGGTTAATGTTGGGGTTAAGGAATATAATGGTTTAAGGGTTAACATCTTACACTTGAAGTTATCATATGGGGTTACTGTGAGTGAAGGTAAAAGGGTTAACCTCTTTCAAAAAATGGGTTATCATATAGGCGTTATGGTAAGAAAAGTTTTACGGCTTACACATTTAGTTACTATTCTGGATTACGGTGAATAAAGGTTTTAGAGTAAACTTCTCTGACAAAGTTGTTATCTTACGGGTTTATGGTGAGTAAAGTTTTAAGTGCTGACGTCTCACATCTGGAGTTATCAAAAGGGGTTATGGTGACTAAAGATTTAAGGGTTAACGTCTTAAACTTGGTGTTATCAGATGGGGAAACGGCGAGTAACGGTTTAAGGGTTAACCTCTTTGACAATGTGTGTTTCTATGGGTTGGCGTTGTTAAGCAAAATCATCCAGTGACTTACCGAAAGTCAAAGGATTATAGTTTGGGGTTTCGGTAAGTAAAGATTAACGGGTTAACCTCTTTGACAAAATGGGCTATCATACGAGGGTATGGCGAGTAAAGGTTTAAGACTTACACATGGAGCTATTTTACGGGATTATGGTATGTACAGGTTTAAGGGTAAACGTCTTTGATGAAGTGGGTTATCATACGGGGTTATGGCGAGTAAAAGTTTAAGCATTAAAGTTTGACATCTGGAGTTATCAAAAGGGGTTATGGTGAGTAAAGGTTTAAGGGTTGTCTTATACTTGGAGTTATCAGACGTGGTCACGGTGAGTGATGGTTGAAGGGTTATCCTCTTTGACAAAGAGGGTTCCCGTAGTTTACGTTTACTAAGCAGAATAATCTAGTGGGTTACATAAGGTTTCCGTCACATGGTTAATGTGTGGGTTACAGTAAGTAAAGGTTTAAGGGTTAACGTCTTATATTTGCAGTTATCATAAGCGGTCACGGTGAGTAAAGGTTTAAGGGTTAACCTTTTTGACAGACTGGGCTATCATACGAAGTTTTGGTGAGTGATGGTTTAAGGATTAACATCTTACATTTGGGGTTATCATACGGGGTTACATTGAGTAAAGGTTTAATTGTTGATCTCTTTGACAAAGTGGGTTACCATGGGTTAACCTTTTTTAAACAAAACCATACAATGGGTTATCGAGAGTTACCGTCACATGGTTTACGTTGGGGGTTACGGTGAGCAAAAGGTTAAATGGTTAACTTCTTTGACGAACTGGTATGTCATATGGGGTTATGGTGACTAAAGGCTTAAGAATTATCATCTCACATCTAGAGTTGTTTCAAGGGGTTATGGTAATTAAAGGTTTAAGAGTAAATCTTTTGACAAACTGGGTTATCATAAGGAGTTATGGTGAGTATTCGTTTAAGTCTTAATGTCTTACAATTGTAGTTATCAGTCGGGGTTACGGTGAGTAAAGGTTGTTTAAGGGCTCATCTTTTTGACAGACTGGGTTATCATACGATGTTATGGTGGGTGATGGTTTAAGGGTTTACGTAAATCTTACACTTGGAGGTTTCATACGGGGTTACGGTAAGTAAATGTGTAATGGTAAATCTTTTAGTATGATGGCCAACGGGTAGACACAGTTTCTG
The DNA here is from genome assembly GCA_964016985.1 of Anodontia alba. Taxonomy (NCBI): domain Eukaryota; kingdom Metazoa; phylum Mollusca; class Bivalvia; order Lucinida; family Lucinidae; genus Anodontia; species Anodontia alba. The sequence goes on from OZ024825.1 coordinate 34,902, forward strand.
GAGTCTTGCATTAAAAGAAATGTCAAATGTTTCTCTTTTAAGATGACAAAGATTTAACTATTAATATACGTTTATTGCAAAATAGATCACCTTCAAGTGCTACAACTTTAGCATACAGATAAACGAAGTTTAATAAAGTAGGTTGCCGCATTTTTCAGCAAGATTATGAAGTAGCCTCACAGAGGTTCACGAGAGTTATAGGATCCACTACTGCACTACCAATATATAAACAATGTTTTACAGTCTGACTTACCCATTTCCACGACTTTAAAAAAAAAAAAAAAAAAAGAAGGAAGCTTACTGCTCTTTTTAGCTCTATCATCAAACGGGTTCACGAAAATTAACGAAGCTTATCAATTTTAGGCATTAGATTACCATCTGAGTTACCCATTTAAATTAATCAAAATTTCTAATGCTGAAAAAGTGTCTGAGAGTAATAAGTGACCAGATTTTTCAGAAATCTTATGTTATATAGGAGATTCCGGGGCGTTCACAGGGCTTCAGTTACACTACTGGATAACTTATTTCTGCAATGGGTTCACGCCAGAATTAACAATTCAGATCATTAAGAACTAGCCATGGTAAAGAAAGCTGTAAGCCTAAAGGTTCATATATTTTTTCTTACAATTCACTAGAGTTACCGCCTTACTAGCTTAATCATGAAGTGGATTACAAAAGGGTTACAGATTTAAACTAATTGGGTACAGGTAAGTAAGGGTCTAAGGGTTAGCTTCATACTGCTATGTTAACCATTTTGAGTTACCAAAGTGGGGTACCGTACGAAACGTATTATAGCGAGATATTGAAATGAGTCACAGAGGGTTGCCCTCCGAGGATTAATGAACTGGCCTTTGAGAATGTTTAAGGGTTAACGTCTAACTGCTATGTAAAGTATTTCCAGTTACCGAAATGTCTGATCGAAATTAATGTACAGGGTTATGGTGAGTAAAGGTTTAAATGTTAACATCTAACACCAAAGTGGCTTTTTTTCGCACAATCAGGAAGTGGGTTACCGGTGGTTACCATCCGAGGGTGAGCTTACATGGTAATGGTGGGTAAAGGTTTAAGAGTCAAAGTTTTACTAAATAATTTACTGTTAGCGGTTCCTTATCGCAACTAACCTACAGGGTCATGGTGAGTAAAGGTTAAAAGGTTAACTTCTTACACTATAGTGAGTTAGGGTGACGGTTAGGGTTAATCGTAATCCTTACCCCAAAGTGAGTTATAGAAAATTTTCAAACAAAGGAATCTATTTTTAGTTACATCGTTTACTCACGTTAACCCCATTCTAAATATTTTGTATGCAAAACTAGATTTCCTCAACTGTTCTAAGAACAAATTTGCACTTTCCTCTGTGGCATTTCTTTCTTTTGTATCCTATCTTTAAATTATGCATTATGTAGAAAGTCCAAAAGAAATGGATCGTTATGCTGTCAATTTACTGAAATTTCAACATAATAAACAGACTTTCCTTTGTGTCTCAAACACCTCCTGTAATTTTCACGTGCAAATATTTATTAGTTAATATCTTGGATATGTTCATGTACTGGCACATGAAAAAGTAGTCACAGCATTTTGCCTCAGCCATGCAGCTTTAAAAAAAAACATAAAATAATTTTCATCGTTTTGTTATTAAATATAATATATTATATTTAAATAAATACAGTGAAAAGTAACTAATAATACAACTTACATAAAAATCCTAATTCCAATTCTCACATATGAAACATCTTTTTATAAAAATATCTATTCAAACAATTTCTAGATGTAATCCAGAGCGCAATTGAAAGGGCAAAACTGAAACGTTATATTAACACATTTTCAAACGACATATAAACAATGCGCATGTCCTGCAGACCTCATGGCAATTTCAGCCAATCAGAAAACATGATCAGGATAATCAACTTGATCTTCTCTTTCCACTTCATTTATGTAACTTTCATAGGGTCATTCAGTAATTTGCTTGTCATGAATACACCAAAAGCCATTATTTTAATAATTCCGTGCAATCTTCCAGCTCTGGAGGAATTCTTTGACGGGATGGATGTGACATCTTTGGAGGTGTATGGGCATCCCGGATTTGGGTTTTTCCGAGAAGGAGAAGTTCGCTCCACGGTTGAGTTTCTTCTTAGTCGTGGACTGATCTTCCGCCTTCTGACGGATGTTACTCCTCCCCCGGCTGTTCCTTCGCCTCCATGCAATTCTCCAGCGTCTTATAATGGGGAAGAACATCCTCCCCGAGGCAGTCCCGACGGGGCGGAAGCTTAGACGTATCTAGGCGTGTAATAGTATTTGTACATACTGATTGGCTCATTTGATTTGTTTTGTTGAGCCTGCGATTATTGTTGATTCGGATCAGGCAATCAGCTTGGTCCACCCCTTGCCATATCTACCGACCTCATCGTGGTGCAAGGGTGAACATAGTTGAACTAACTATGGCCAACGGGTAGATTAAAATTTATAATATAACGATGCAAATATAACATAATATTCTATGTATAGCACGACTCTGACACGGACGGTATTTCATCATTCCCATATTTTGGAAATTCATTAGGAGTAACCAAGGCTAAATATGGGTAACCCAGAATGACACATGGTAACAGAGGGTAACACCGGATAACCAAGGATAACACAGGGTACATAGGGTAACCCAGGGTAACACGTGGTAAACAAGGTAACAATGAATAACCCAGGGTAACACATGGTAACCCAGTTATACCGGGTAACCCCAAATAACACATGGTAATCCTGGATAACACAGGGAAACCCTGGGTAATCCAGGGCAGGTCATTATCATCATCATCATCATCATCATCATCATCTACTACTATGGGGTCATCTGAACCATAATTATCACTGTTTCTACAATTATAAGCAATTTTAACTTTTATAACCGATCATCATTATCATCATCATCATTATCATTAAAATCATAATCAGTAACAATAACAGTATCGCCATAATTAATATTACGTCTTCTCATATACCCTTAAACCTTTACTCACCATAACCCTTTCTAATATCTCCAGAGTAACACGTAAGCCTTAAACCATAACTCTCCATAACTTCGTATGATGATACACTTTGACAAACAGTTTACTCTTAGACCTTTACTCACCCTAACCCTTTTTGATAACTCTAAAAGTGTAAGTCGTTAACTCTTTAACCTTAACTTTTTATATCTCCGTTTGATAACCGACATAGTCCAAAAGGGATTACCCTTATACCTTTACTCACCATAACCCTTTCTAATAACTCCAACAGTAACACGTAGCCCTTAAACCATAACTCTTTATAACTCCGTATGATGATACACTTTGACAAATGATTTACTCTTAAACCTTTACTCACCATAACCCTTTCTGATAACTCTAAAAGTGTAAGTCGTTAATTCTTTAACCTTAACTTTTCATGTCTGCGTTTGATAAACGGCATAGTCCAAAAAGGATTAGCCTTAAACCTTCACTCACCATAACACTTTCTAATATCTCCAACAGTAACACGTAAGCCTTAAACCATAACTCTCCATAACTTCGTATGATGATACACTTTAACAAATGGTTCACTCTTAGACCTTTACTCACCATAACCCTTTTGATAACTCTAAAAGTGTAAGTCGTTAACTCTTTAACTTTAACTTTTCATGTCTGCGTTTGATAAACGACATTATCCAAAAGGGTTTAGCCTTAAACCTTTACTCACCATAACCCTTTCTAATAACTCCAGCAGTAACACGTAACCCTTAAACCATAACTCTGCATAACTCCGTATGATGATACACTTTGACAAACGGTTTACTCTTAGACCTTTACTCACCATAACCCTTTCTGATAACTCTAAAAGTGTAAGTCGTTAGCTCTTTAACCTTAACTTTTCATGTCTGCGTTTGATAAACGACATAGTCCAAAAAGATTTACACTTTAACCTTTACTCACCATAACCCTTTCTATTATATCCAACAGTAACAGGTAAGCCTTAAACCATAACTCTCCATAACTACGTATGATGATACACTTTGACAAATGGTTTACTCTTAGACCTTTAATCACCATAACCCTTTTGATCACTCTAAAGGTGTAAGTCGTTAACTCTTTAATCGTAACTTTTCATGTCTGCGTTTGAAAAACGATATTATCCAAAAGGGTTTACCCTTAAACCTTTACTCATCATAACCGTTTCTAATGACTCCAGCTGTAACACGTAACCCTTAAACCATAACTCTGCATAACTCCGTATGATGATACACTTTGACAAACGGTTTACTCTTAGACCTTTACTCAACATAACCCTTTTTGAGAACTCTAAAAGTGTAAGTCGTTTACTCTTTAACCTTGACATTTTATATCTCCGTTTGATAACCGACATAGTCCAAAAAGGATTACCCTTAAACCTTTACTCACCATAACCCTTTCTAATATCTCCAACAGTAACACGTAGCCCAAAAACCATAACTCTTCATAACTCCGTATGATGATACACTTTGACAAATGGTTTACTCTTAAACCTTTACTCATCATAACCCTTTCTGATAACTCTAAAAGTGTAAGTCGTTAGCTCTTTAACCTTAAATTTTCATGTCTGCGTTTGATAAACGACATAGTCCAAAAAGATTTACCCTTTAACCTTTACTCACCATAACCCTTTCTATTATATCTAACAGTAACACGTAAGCCTTAAACTATAACTCTCCATAACTACGTATGATGATACACTTTGACAAATGGTTTACTCTTAGACCTTTAATCACCATAACCCTTTTGATAACTCTAAAAGTGTAAGTCGTTAACGCTTTAACCTTAACTTTTCTTGTCTGCGTTTGATAAACGATATTATCCAAAAGGGTTTGCCCTTAAACCTTTACTCACCATAACCCTTTCTAATAACTCCAGCAGTAACACGTAACCCTTAAACCATAACTCTGCATAACTCCGTATGATGATACACTTTGACAAACGGTTTACTCTTAGACCTTTACTCACCATAACACTTTCTGATAACTCTAAAAGTGTAAGTCGTTAACTCTGAAACTTTAACTTTTCATGTCTGCGTTTGATAAACGACATTATCCAAAAGGGTTTACCCTTAAACCTTTACTCACCATAACCCTTTCTAATAACTCCAGCAGTAACACGTAACCCTTAAACGATAACTCTGCATAACTCCGTATGATGATACACTTTGACAAACGGTTTACTCTTAGACCTTTACTCACCATAACCCTTTTTGAGAACTCTAAAAGTGTAAGTCGTTTACTCTTTAACCTTGACTTTTTATATCTCCGTTTGATAACAGACATAGTCCAAAAGGGATTACCCTTAAACCTTTACTCACCATAACCCTTTCTAATAACTCCAACAGTAACACGTAGCCCTTAAACCATAACTCTTCATAACTCCGTATGATGATACACTTTGACAAATGGTTTACTCCTAAACCTTTACTCACCATAACCCTTTCTGATAACTCTAAAAGTGTAAGTCGTTAACACTTTAACCTTAACTTTTAATGTCTGCGTTTGATGAACGGCATAGTCCAAAAAGTTTAAGCCTTAAACCTTTACTCACCATAACCCTTTCTAATATCTCCAACAGCAACACGTAAGCCTTAAACCATAACTCTCCATAACTTCGTATGATGATACACTTTAACAGATGGTTCACTCTTAGACCTTTACTCACCATAACCCTTTTGATAACTCTAAAAGTGTAAGTCGTTAACTCTTTAACTTTAACTTTTCATGTCTGCGTTTGATAAACGACATAGTCCAAAAGGGTTTACCCTTAAACCTTTACTCACCATAACCCATTCTTATAACTCCAGCAGTAACACGTAACCCTTAAACCATAACTCTGCATAACTCCGTATGATGATACACTTTGACAAACGGTTTACTCTTAGACCTTTACTCACCATAACCCTTTTTGATAACTCTAATAGCGTAAGTCGTTAACCCTTTAACCTTAACTTTTTATATCTCCGTTTGATAACCGACATAGTCCAAAAGGGATTACCCTTAAACTATTACTCACCATAACCGTTTCTAATAACTCCAACAGTAACACGTAGCCCTTAAACCATAACTCTTCATAACTCCGTCTGATGCTACACTTTGACAAATGGTTTACTCTTAGACCTTTACTCACCCTAACCCTTTTTGATAACTCTAATAGTGTAAGTCATAACCCTTTATCCTTAACTTTTTATATCTCCGTTTGATAACCAACATAGTCCAAAAGGGTTTACCCTTAAACTTAATTCTCCATAACCCTTTCTAATAACCCCAACAGTAACACGTAGCCCTTAAACCATAACTCTCCATGACTCCGTATGATGATACACTTTGACAAATGGTTTACTCTTAGACCTTTACTCATCATAACCCTTTTTGATAACTCTAATAGTGTAAGTCGTTAACCCTTTAACCTTAACTTTTTATATTTCCGTTTGATAACTCATCCGACGTCTCCTCGGACATACCAAAGATACCTCTCTACGCGGCTGCTGTCTTCTGAAGAAGAGGATTCCTCTTCCTCAGAAGCCAGCAGCCCCGAAGAGAGGGTACATAAGAGAAAACAGAAACACTTTCCCATCTAGTAGAAAGGGAAGTGTTTCTCCCAGTCGAAGGATACAGGATCCTTACTTTAGGAGTGAGAAAGGTGAAGCATCTAAGCAACGTGTAGTCAAAATACTGAATCCTCTATTCTCCAGGTCCCCCATCCCCTCAGCAATCAAAAGTTAGTATTGTTAAGCCAAAGCCACAGAAGAAAAGTTATGGGTTAGTGTTGCCAAACACATCACAAAAGAGAAAACGTGGGAAAGATTTGGGCAGTCTGGGGAGTACGGGTACAGAGACAAAATTTAACGCTTCATGGGACATTAAATTGTTTTAGTTATCTACAGCATTCTTGTCAACATGGGTGTTTAATTGAACATTTCAACCAAAGGCATATAATAGGAAAGAGTCGACCATGAAGGTAGAGACAGACAAATGGACTAGAACATTGATAAGTCCAATTTATATGTCGATCTTCGCTTACAACACAACTGTAATTGTAAAAGCATTTAATGGGAAGTGTTAACGGTTGACTATGTCGGTTATCAAACGGAGACATGAAAAGCTAAGGTTAAAGGGTTAACGACTTAAACATTTAGAGTTATCAGAAAGGGTTATGGTGAGTGAAGGTCTAAGGGTAAACCATTTGTCAAAGTGTAGCATCATACGTAGTTATGGAGAGCTATGGTTTAAGGGTTACCTTTTACTGTTGGGGTTATTAGAAAGGGTTATGGTGAGTAAAGGTTTAAGGGTAAACCCTTTTGGACTATGTCGTTTATCAAACGGAGACATGTAAAGTTAAGGTTAAAGGGTTAACGACTTACACTTTTAGAGTTATCAAAAAGGGTTATGGTGAGTAAAGGACTAAGAGTAAACCATTTGTCAAGGTGTAGCATCCTACGGAGTTATGGAGAGTTACGGTTTAAGGGTTACGTGTTACTGCTGGAGTTATTAGAAAGGGTTATGGTGAGTAAAGGTCTAAGAGTTAACCATTTGTCAAAGTGTATCATTATACGGAGATATAAAGAGTTATGGTTTAAGGGCTACGTGTTACTGTTGGAGTTATTAGAAAGAGTTATGGTGAGTAAAGGTTTAAGGGTAAACCCTTTTGGACTATGTCGTTTATCAAACGGAGACATGAAACGTAAAGGTTAAAGGTTAACGACTTACACTCTTAGAGTTGTCAGAAAGTCCAAAAGGGTTTACCCTTAAACCTTTACTCACCATAACCCTTTTTAATAACTCCAGCAGAAACTCTAAATGTGTAAGTCGTTAACCCTTTAACCTTATCTTTTTATATTTCCGTTTGATAACCGACATAGTCCAAAAGGTTTACCCTTAAACCTTTACTCACTATAACCCTTTCTAATATCGCCAACAGTAATATGTAATCCTTAAACCATAATTCTCCATAACTCCGTATGATGATACACTTTGACAAATGGTTTACTCTTAGACCTTTACTCACCATAACCCTTTTTGATAACTCTAATAGTGTAAGTCATAACCCTTTAACCTTAACTTTTTATATCTCCGTTTGATAACCGACATAGTCCAAAAAGGTTTACCCTTAAACTTTATTCTCCATAACCCTTTCTAATAACTCCAAACAGTAACACGTAACCCTTAAACCATAACTCTCGATAACTTCGTATGATGATACACTTTGACAAATGGTTTACTCTTAGACCTTTACTCACCATAGCCCTTTTTGATAACTCTAATAGTGTAAGTCGTTAACCCTTTAACCTTAACTTTTTTATATTTCCGTTTGATAACCGACATAGTCCAAAAGGGATTACCCTTAAATCTTTACTCACCCTAACAGTGTCTAATAACTCCAACAGTAACACGTAGCCCTTAAACCATAACTCTCCATAACCCCATCTGACTGGTGATTTCTGTTCTTTCCGCTGGATCAACAATGACACTTGTCAGTTTCTTGCGAGAGATCGTGTACTGTACTGGTGAACCGCTTACGTATAAGCCTGTCCAGGAAATGTGTGGATAGGTAATCTGACCGGCTATAAAATAGACTCAATTCTCAAAAACAAACAAACACAAAAAAGATTGGTTAAGATACAAAGTTATAGTGAGTAATGGTTTAAGGGTTAACTTCTTAGACTTTGAGCTAGAAAGGGTTACAGTGCGTGAAGATTTAAGCGTAATCCTTTTAACTAGGTGGGTTATCATGTAGAGATCTGGTAAGTAAAGGTTAAAGGTTTAACGTCTTGCATTTTTAGAGAGTTATCAGAAGGGTTGTGGTCAGTAAAGGTTAAAAGGGAAAACAAAAAAGGTTATCGTACTGAGTTACGGTGTGTAATGGGTCAAAGGTTAACGACTTACATTTGGAGTTATCAGAAAGGAATTTTGATGAGTGAAGATTTAAAAGTTACTATTTCTAACAAACTGTGTGATCATACGAAGTTATGGTTAGTAAAGGTATGAAAATTAACGTCTTACACATACTGGATGTTGTTAAGTTAAAGTGTAAGTATCAACGGAGTGGCTTTCCTAGTTACCGCAATTTTATTGGCAAAACCAGCGCTTGGGTTACCGAGATTTTACTCAAAAAATTTTAGTCAAAGGAGTTATCATTAGTAAGTATAAGTTAAGATAACGGGGTGAATTTTTGAAATTGTTTACAAATTTCTAAACAAAAGAACTCATCACTTACTCACCATAACTCCTACTATAGTAAATACGTAGTACGTTTAACGTTCATGTTAAATACATATTTGTGATATTTGCAAGCAAGAGTGTAATGCAGTATTAGTTTTAATATATTAACAGATAGTATTAGGAAAATCGGATACAAACAGGGTATATTATCATTAGGTTTGGCTAACAAACATTGTAATTTTTGGAGGAGTATTGTTTAGAGGTAAGTATTTTTTTTTTTTTTTTTTTTTTTTTGCAAAATCATCAAGAAGGTTACCGTTGGTTACCGTCACATTTAACATACTGATGGGTTTTTCTTACGGGTCATAGTTACTTAAGGTGTAAACCTATGTTAGATACCATGCGTTACCGATAACAGTAGCCATTTGTGTTATTGTACAGGGTCATGGTAAGCGAAGGCATTAGGGTAAATATCTTTCACAAAGTCGGTAGCCATTGATTGCCTCTTTCTCTTAATTATCAGTGAATGTAAGCGATATACTGTCACAAGGAAAACAAACAAAGCTGAAAACAAATTCTGTCCATCGCGAGAATCGAACACGGGCAGCTCGCGGTGAAATTCACATGCTCTAACCACTGAGCTAAAGAGCTGGCTCGTGAGCTCAGTGGTTAGAGCATGTAAATTTCACCCTAGCACCCTGTGTTGGAATCGCATCATAGACATTTTTATTATTCCACCTTTGCTTCTTTTTTTTACGGCTTTCATGTCTTCAGATGGGGACTCGTTCGGGAAAAAAATCCAATGCTCTAGCCACTGAGCCAAAGAGGCGACTGTCTGATGCAGTTTTTAGATAATGGTGATAAAACTAAAAGCTATGCAGAATCAACCAAATTCGAAAACTGGAGATAGTAATTGCGCTCCGTAACGCATCTTATCTTTAAAGAAGTCATCATTTATGATGACGGGAAGCCTATTTCGGCACGAGGCCATTTACGGCGAAATATAGTCTGATCCTGGAATAGCCTATCGACATAAAAGCCGCAATAAAGGAATGGAACAGAGCTGAAAAAAGCCCCGCCTATGGTGGGATTAGAATTTTTCCAGTTATGTTTCTTTCCTTTCTTTGACACTTCGTGCTGTAAGACTTTTCTTTCTTTTACAAATTACAGACAATCATGAGTACAGCGGACGACTGCGAATTTGTGAGAAAGATTGTGGAGAAGTCGGAAAAATATATATGTGCGGAGCTGGTAAAATTACAGCGAGAGGTCAGAAGCTGGTCTGAATCATTAAAAGGATGCCATACAAATATGAAGGCACAAGATGCTAAAATTAAAAAACTGGAAACGGCACTTCAGGTACAGGACCATAAGATAAGCACTTTACAAACCGAAAAACAGTGTCTTTTAGAACAAGTGGAAGCGTTAAAAGCTCAGATAGAGAATTTTAATGCGCACAGTGCGTGCAAATTAACAATACAGAAGGCGTTTGCGTCGGCGTTACAAAGTGTTCTGCCTGATGATAATCAACCTTCCATGGATACGAGTGTATTAGAAACATCAGTAGTACAACAACTACCGCCTGAACCAATGTCATATATGGAGGTAACGAGTACGCCGCAGCAACAAGAAGCTGCACCAGTACAACTGTATCAGGCACGTCATTCTAATCTAGGAAAAAGAAAGTTTCCGTCTTCGACGTCAGAGTAAGTGTTAATTTCCTTAATTAAATCCTCTAACATATTGAGGGAAAACAATTGTCATTTCTCACCTGAAATTTAAACTTAATGAAGGATACTTAGGATACTTTTCAACAGAACATATTTGACTTCATTTCAACTGGTGTGAAGAGAATGTATAGCGGACTTATAGACCTCGGGGTCTAACTGTTGGTTTTCTTTTGCTCCAGTATTTCTGTTGTTGTATGCTGTCGAGTCCTCAACCTTGTTTCATCTCTGTAGTTTTTGGATTTGTATGTTCTCGGAGATGTTACACTGTTGAGTTAGGAAGCCTTCATGCGGACTAAACATAATTAATGTCTATACCGCGACAGAAGTAAGGGCGAGGATTGTGGCCACGTAAAAACAATTTAAGCCCACCAGTGGAATTCTTTCCACTGACCGTTCCAAGGCGGTTCTTCTGTGGCGGTTTATTTATCTTATTGTTTGTTACTTATTGTGTGTATCACATGTGTCTTTTTATTTTGGATGGCCATTAAGCCATTTTGTGGGAAAGTAACTGTCCTTTTGGCCTTCCTCTGTTTAGGTTTTCATTATGGTCTGGTCGCTTCGTGTTTGTGTTTCTTTCCCTTTGGTGTCTTTGGTGGGGGGAGTAAGTTAATTGTATCGATTCCTGATCTTTGTTTTACTTCTACTTTTTTATAAAAACTCCATGTCCTTCATCATAGAGTAGATTTTATTTTCTAGTCATTTGGAATCATGGATGTAGAAATCTGAAAAAAAATACTTGAGGTTCACTGATGAAGTCTTATTGGCTTAAACTAGCAAGTCGTGTCCAGAAAAAGATGTAAACTCTAACTTTTAATTGCCATGTGTAGTCCTTGCTTCTGAAAGGTTATAGCATGTTTTCTTTAATTTTTCCCTTTAAGATTTTGAAGGGAGTGAATAACCGTATTATTCTTAATGGTGAAGATTCTTTAAAACATCCAATAATCTCATAAGGTTTAGCTACGTTTGGGTGTTCTGAGTCATGACCTGTTTGGATAATCGATTAATTGATCGATAAATTCCATAGATATGATTATCACTACTGATTTTTTGTAATCGATTATTTTATAAGTAGAATTTACCAGCCAAAGATGTTTTTAAAATATCTGGATGAGTGGCAAACAGTGCAGACCCTGATGAGACGCCGCGTTTTGCGGCGTCTCATCTGGGTCTACACTGTTTGCTCAGGCCTGTCTGTGCAAAACCCTATAGTGAAGTACAACATATGGTAAGTCATGTTCAGACAGAAAGCCAGACAGGTAAAATTATGACCAAATCTCCAGTGATTACTAATCGATTATCGATCGCAAAGGCATGGCTGATAATCGATTATCATTTCAGCACCGATTAGCCAGCCCTAGTTCCTGATAATTTCTATTTCAATTTGCACAAGATATTAACCATAGAAAAAATGAAAATCTGTAAAAATGTCAATTCAAGCAACAACAACAACAATACAAACACAATTAGGTTGTTCTAACAAGTATCCACAACATGCCCTTTCAGACTGTTAACAATAATTCAGAAGTGACTGGCAGAGACTATTTTAAAAGGTATCCACAACGATTTTCAATTATGGTTGTGGGTACTTATTAAAATTGTATTGTCGATGCAGTTGTTATGGGTATCCACAATACGCCTTACGAATAATAATAATTCTATTGGCAGAAACTGATTTTTTTTTCAAATAATAATAATAACTGATTTTTTTCATATTTCTGTTCAAAACATAAATTACTGGTACTCGTTAGAACCCATTGCGACGCGGTGCTTATGGCATCCCGAAAACATTCTCATCCCCTCGAACCCCACTAATATATAGTAAAACAGAGGTTTGCAGGGCTATACATTATTTTTTCTTATTTCTGATCTAAAACATAGTTTGTGGGTACTCGATAGAATTTCCTGAATGAGGCTGTTCTATCGAGCACCCGCAACCTGTGTTTGAAGTAGAAATATGGAAAATATCACAATTTGTAATCTTAAATGGTTACTTTGTCGCCGTTAAAACTTGCAATCTATTTGTATAGGCGTGTTTCCTTATGGGGTTTCACAAATTGCATTAAAAGCAGAAATAAGAAGAAATATGTATGCCCCTGGCACTTTCGCTTTTTAATTTAGAATTTAAGTTATATAAGCGTGTTTTCGTGATGTGTTTAATTAAATACTTCATTTTATTTTGGGGTTACATAATGCATTATTTCATATCTTCAAAATAATTACTTTTCCGATGTAAAGTTTGATTTCTTCTTATTTGTACGCCAAACTTAGGTTGTGGGTGCTCGTTAGAACTGCCTAAATGAAGCGATTCTAACAACTACCCACAACCTATATCTTATAGCATTAATAAGATCATCATCATCATCATTTTCTTCGTCAATATGATGGTGATGATGATGATGATGACGATCATCATCATCACCATCATCATCATCATTTTCGTCGTCAATATGATGGTGATGATAATGATGATGATGACGATGAAGATGATGATGATGTGATAATGATGATGATGATGATGATGATGATGATAATGATCATCATCATAATCATCATTATCATTGTCATCATCATTGTCATCAGCATCATTATCATCATCACCATCATGTGTGGCGGTCGTTAAAGGCTATCCATAGTAATTATTATAGGCTTTATTATATTTCTAGTCTCATCGTCATCATTATCATCATCATCATCATGTGTGGCGGCCGTAAAAGTCTATCCATAGTAATTATCATAGGCTTTATTATATTTCTAGTCTTTTGAGATCATTAGTTCCGTTGTTGAATGTTGACTGTGTAGGTCACCTGTGTAGGGACTAAACTTGGTTGATATATTGTATAAAAGGGTAATTCATAGGAAGCAAGGAAACAGATCAAAACTGAAAACTGTAGAGTGTACAAGTTGTTTCTGGCACAGGCTAGCTAGTTTTGGCCAATTAGGCATCCTAAGGTATTTTTAAAATTCTTCAGTGGAATAAATGATCGCAAAGGACTAACAGATATAATGAAACTTCGATGGCTCAAATAGCTTTGGGACCACTGATATTTGTTCGAGACAGGGATAGTTTGACCCAATGAGGGTTATTCATAAATCCTCGTCAGGAGGTTTATATGTATTAAAAGTATGATGTGTGTAGTCTTTAGAATCGCCTCACTATGGCGATTCTAATGGTTACATACAACAAACTTTTCCATGGAAATTTCCATTAAATTTCTTCATAGATTATACCTCACTAAGTCTTGTCTGGGACTCAAAATGGGTTCGAATGAGCCATGGTAAGCGAGCAATCGGTGTTAGAGCCATCGAAGTGTCACTGAAGTCTAGAAAATTTGGTGTCAAACGATAATCTCTCGGAAATCCGCACGCTTCGGGTGGAGACAAAGGTTTTGTCTCTAAACGTTTTGGTCATTTTTCAAAGGCACAGTGCATCAGACGGGAGATACATTGTTTTATATTGTAAGTGTCACTGAGTTCAGAGGTACATGTTCACTTACTTAAAATTCACAAGTTATGAGAAGAATTGTTTACCTGTGTATTTGTGTTCGGAGGCACAATTTTAATCTATTTAGATTCTGAGTGTCACTGTGTTCAGAACATGCACTCCCTTATACAGTTTTGATTATACTTTACCTTTCTAAAGTCTAGATAACTTTACTTTGAACGCCTTCTTTGTTCGAAACGGAATATTCTCTGACATACATTGGGTCTTGAAGTCTTCATATTTTTCCTCCAGAGTTTTCTCCTTTTTCCTAGAGACATTGTGTAATATTTCTAGCTCCTCCGTTCTCCACTTCCGTTTGATACCTCCTGTTTTAAATGCTAAACACAATGGCTCTTGCTTTTCTATACTTGTCTCTCTCGTTTCCACTTCAACTTCATCGCCTATCTCGTTCGGTTGTGGTTCGTCTTCAAACCGTTCCGACTCTGTGCTGGTAGGTAGCTCATTTTCACCTACATCCTTTGGGAAAGTAGTTGCTTTAGAGTCCATTCGGTGGGGAATAGTGTGATGAAGGCGAAACAGTTTGAACTTATTGAAGTTTGCCATCAATAATTTACTCTGAATTTCTAAGCGTTTTAACTTGTATTGATCGATCGGCATTTCACGCAGTAGTTTCTCCAAATGGGAGTAATCCACATACCAGCCATTCATCATGAGCGCAATACAAGACACGAAACACAAAACATCAATCAGTTTATTGTCCTCCAGTTTTTCGCTTTCCAACTTTTTGGTACATTTTTCGATCCACAGAAAAGTTATGTCCCTCGCAATTTTCAGCCGGCTGGCATACACTAACCCTCGAGCTTCTAGTTGAGTTTTCACCATACTACAAAGGATAAGCGATGGCTGCTGTGCTCCTTGTGCTGAGTCTACAACTTTCCAAAGGCCTGAACGCCAATTCCAAGTCAAAATAGCATGCCCATGATCGTCGTAATTCTGAATGGCAGGAAAATGTTTTAAACCTAATTCTTGAAATCCTGCTTCTAAAATTGCCTCCAATTCATGTCTAGATCCTTCCAGAATCTTACAAAGAGCTGAATAAACCATGTGTTGATGCACTCTCCTTTTCCTGCTCAGTAAAGTCACAATCTGCTTAACGGATATGGAACTATAAGCTCTCATCTTTCTGGTTACATCACTATACAAATCCTGCTGAAATTCTTCATATCTTACACATCGGCCAGCATTTGAAGCTATGTACAAATCCTTGATCAACGCGTGTAACAGTCTTCGCCCTAAAACGCGAGGGCCACTGCAAAGAACATCGTGCATTCCTACCGACCGTTTAATTTTTTTCGCAAATTAAAGGGGACTTGGTCCAAATTTCACAAGGAGGAATACTATCCTCTGACCCCATGCTTGAGCTCCAAGCATTTAATGCAAGAAATCCTAGTTGATCAGTCAAGCTAAAACTAGGATTCAGTTTTCCGGGTCCAAGACCTACAGAATAAAGGTGGCTTCGGAAACTTAAGGGATATCCCCACAGAATCTTCTCTGCTGCAAGCTCAAGCTGAAATGACTTCCATATCCCCTCAATATTACCTGTTGCGGAAAACAGGTCTAAAAATTCGATCAATGATTTTGTAATCCAAAACCCCACAGTTTGAATAATTCTGTTAGTTCCCTTCTCAAAGGGTACCAACATAGGATGTGTACGCAAGATGCGATCAATTTTCTCCATGTATAAACAGTCTGTTGCCAGGATACGGTCTTTAGGTTCAATCTCACAGACAAACTCAATGCGACACGAGGCATTGTTCATCAAAGTGAAATTGCTATTCAATGTAGATATATATTTCTTTGCGTCTCGCACAAATGCATCTGCAGTTGATTTTGGAAACACCATCCCTCCTGCAATGCATCCCGACACGGGATTATATCGAGTATTTGGCCTTCGATGAGGAGTATCGACATACAATTGCACAAATCGCAATTTGTCTGGCTGCTGCACTATTTGACGAAGTTCCGGGGATATATCCATTAATCTGCCATCTAGATTACTTTGATAACATACACAGTCTCTGAACGATAAGCAGCTGTTTAATACGCCGCGTTCACCAACAATTTCTTTTACTCCTGCACGGGACCACATCAGTTCTATTTCGTCGGATGAAATGTCAACTGCACAGTGTATCGTCACACGTTTTATGTGTTCTCTTTTGAAATGATTTAAAGACACGCCATCTGTTGCTTTGTCCCCAAAATGAAAACAAAAACTAATTATTTCAAAGTGATTGTCGATTTCAGCTTCTTCAATACTTTTCTGAAACTCGTTTAAGATCAAGCTACTGTCGTCTGGCAATACAAATAATTTTCGGACATCATTCATGTCATTCTTTGCTAATGTTCGACCTATACGATCCCTCACACGGAAGAGTCTACGTTGAAATTTTGTACGTAATCTCTCAAAATATTCACAGCACATTACCCTGTAAGATTCTTTTGTCAGTTCCCTGGTCGAGCTAACCAAACGAGGTATAACACCTTCCCATCCACCTTCATAAAAAAGTTGGAATCCAAGACTTTTCTTAAAGTTATACAACTGGCGTTCAGAAAATTTGCTTAGCTCTGTGTGTTTTTTTAGGAAGGAATAGGTGCCACGAGGAAAACTATGACACACTGTCAAATGTCTCACCGGCATGTCAACGGCATTCCAGGTTTTAAGTTCTAAAACACAACCATCTACGTCCGGAAGGAAGTTCAAAAACGTATCTTGTTCTGCATCATCTGCTGTTGAACCACGAGCACACACGGGTTTATCTCGACCTAGGAAAGTTTCCACGCTGCCACATTTCATAAATAGGTGCTGAAAATTTCCATTCTCTTCCATAACTTCAAAAAGGCCCTCGTTATCGGAATCATCCATCTTTTCGTCTGAAAGTGCAAAAATGATCATTTTAAAGTAGGGTTTACGCCTGGAATATGGTGGGTCGTTAAGTTTGGGTATGGGTTAAGGTAATGTCGGGTTAACTTCGGAACAGGTCGGATGTCAAGGGTAAACGTTCGGGTTTTATAGAATTCGAGACGGACTCCAGGTGGTTATGGTTGGGGTAAAGTGGGTTCAGGTCTGGGATATAGTGGTCTATAAATGGGATTTACCCAAAAGGCCAAAGTAAAGCCCTGGTAAATGTTTCAGTGGATAAGCTATGGGTAAACGTCCATGTTAACTCGGTATCAGTTCGGATAACAGGTGGGTTAAGGCTGGGTTTAAGTGGGTTCAGGGTTAGAGTTATTGGAGTTAACACTAGTAAAGGTGTCATAGTAACGGTGAAGGTAAAGCCTCGGGTTAAACTCCAAAACCAATGATAAACCCTAGTAAACATGCAGAAGTTAAAATACTGGACTGGTAAAAGTCAGAGTTAACTTGCCAAAAGGTTGGATGTTAGATGGGCTAACCAGGTTCAGATCTTTGTTATTTTCTCGGTTCACTTCCAAGCCTATAGAAAGCCATAGTATAGTGTCAGGGTTAAGGTAAACTTATGTGTTTACTCGGTTTCAGGTTGGGGTTAAGTGGTTTCAGGTCTTGCTTTTTTTTAGTTATTGTCTATGCTCGCCTCTCTAAACCCCATGGTTTACCTTAGTAAAGGTGTCCGGGTTAATTTATTGGTAAAGGCAAAAGATCGGATGTCACTTTACTTAGGTTAACCCTATCATATGTATATCATTAAGAAGTATAGTCATCTTACAGCATATAAACTTATCATTGTGCTTTTAATAAAGAGAAGAACGCCATGGTATATCTTAGTTTCTACTGTGAAGCTCTCGGGAACCATGTCGTTCAATTAAAGTGTGCGCATTTAATATGCGTTCCTTGCATGAGACGCATGGTCCAATGCTATAGTCTCTTTGCTGTCTTTCATGCACAGCAGATGCCATGTCTCCTATGCAGGCGTCTGGTCTAAGAGTCGTTTGCATTAGATGGTGAATACAGGAGGTATCTAATATACATAGAGCACAATTTACAGCAAAATAATTGATAACTGCTCTGAGCTTCTCTTGTGCATTTTAACCTCTAACACTGTTAAAAGTAATAAATATATCTATGTATATACAAAAATAGTTCTAGTAATTAACATCTCAAAAAGACGATTTTCTATTTGATTATAACATGCTATAATAAGTTAAGCTACCAAGAATTTGGTAGAACAAAATTTCAAGTTCGAAATAATTTAACAATATTACCTCTGATTATCCAAATCAAAGAATTTCCAAAGAATACTGGACACGATAATTTTTTATCAACACCTAATTTGACATTCCACTAAAATAAACACGTCTTCACATATCAATAGCTTCAGAAATTATAATCCGAATTCAAAAACCACGTGACATTAAGTCAAACAGTCACATGATATAAACAGTCAATCAGATCACAAAGGCTCATCAAGGGCTCATCAGACAGGGCTCATCTCGCCAAACTGCCTATACCCCTAACCCTAACCCTAACCCTACCCCTAACGTCATCTTTACACTCGACCAGTAATTTTACTGCTGACCATACCAAGACGGCCATTCCTTTTTAGCTTCTCGATTTGTGCTTTGGCTACAGGCACGCGTTTTATTACGATTGTACCTTTGTCTTGCCTTTACCTACTTTCTTTGCTGGCTCGTGTGATCTTGGCTTGTGGCTGTTTCACAGCAACATTTTCTGAGCATTTTCCATTATAGTCCTAACGAAGTGGGTTATTGAACTGGGTAATGGTAGGTTAAGGATTCAGAGTAACCAACCTGGGTTAACGAACTGGGTTACCGAAAAGGGTTTTGGTAGGTTAAGGATTAAGTGTTACCAAGGATTCAGAGTTACCAAACTGGGTTACCTAAGTGGGTTACCGAAGTGGGTTACCAAAGTGGGTTTTTTGTGAATTAAGGATTCAGAGTTAACAAAGTGGGGTACCAACTGAGTTATTGAAATCGTTTATGGTGGGTGAAGGATTCAGAATTACCGAACTGGGTTACCGAACTGCGATATGGTGGGTTAAGGATTCAGAGTTACAAAACTGGGTTACCGAAGTATGTTACCGAACTGGGTTATGGTGGGTTAAGAATTCAGAGTTACCGCAGTGGGTTACCGAAATTGGTTACCAAAAATGGGTTTTGGTAGGTAAAGGATTCAGAGTTACCAAAGTTGGTTATGGTGGGTTAAGAATTCAGAGTTACCGAAGTGGGTTACCGAAATGGGTTCTGGTAGGATAAGGATTCAGAGTTACCACAGTTGATTATGGTGGGTTAAGGATTCAAAGTTCCCGAAGTGTGTTACCGAAGAGGGTTACCGAAGTGGGTTATGGTGGGTTAAGGATTCAGAGTTACCGAAGTGGGTTACCGAAATGGGTTATGGTGGGTAAAGGATTCAGAGTTACCGACGTGGGTTACCGAAATTGGTTACCAAAATGGGTTTTGGTAGGTTAAGGATTTAGAGTTACCAAAGTTGGTTATGGTGGGTTAAGAATTCAGAGATACAAAACTGGGTTGCCGAGGAGGGTTACTGAACTGGGTTATGGTGGGTTAAGGATTCAGAGTTACCGAAGTGGGTTACCGAAATGGGTTATGGTGGATTAAGAATGCAAAATTACCGAAGTGGGTTACCGATATTGGATACCAAAATGGGTTTTGGTAGGTTAAGGATTCAGGGTTACCACAGTTGGTTATGGTGGGTTAAGGATTCAAAGTTCCCGAAGTGTGTTACCGAAGAGGGTTACCGAAATGGGTTATGGTGGGTTAAGGATTCAGAGTTACCGAAGTGGGTTGCCGAAATGGGTTATGGTGGATTAAGAATGCAAAATTACCGAAGTGGGTTACCGAAATTGGTTACCAAAATGGGTTTTGGTAGGTTAAGGATTCAGGGTTACCACAGTTGGTTATTGTTGGTTAAGGATTCAGAGTTACCGAAGTGCGTTACCGAAGAGGGTTACCGAAGTGGGTTATGGTGGGTTAAGGATTCAGAGTTATCGAAGTGGGTTATTGAACTAGGTAATGGTGAGTTAAGGATTCAGAGTTACCAATCTGGGTTAACGAAGTGGGTTACCGGAAAGGGTTTTGGTAGGTTAAGGATTCAGAGTTACCAAAATGGGTTATGGTGGGTTAAGGGTTCATGCTTACCAAACCGGGTTTACTACATATTGTTTCAATTCCAAGTGAGGAATCAAAATTCTCTCGCCAATTTTAAACAAAGGAATCCACTTTTAGTAAAAACCTTAACTCAGGGTAACCCAGTCTGATGCAATATACAATAATATATAAATATGCATAATTATACAAGTTTTTTAACGCCAATTTGTCAAGCTTTTTTGGAATAATTTATATTTTCTTTATCAGATACTATTTGGCATCATGATCATCATCAACAAGAACAACATCATCAGCAGCAGCACGGGACACCACTTTTAATCTATTTAGATTGCCTTCATTTGATCAAGAATATATGTGGAAACATTTTCGTTGGTTATCATCATCATCATCATCATCATCATCATCATCATCATCAACAACAACAACAACGACATTATTATCATGATTTTAGATTATACCATCGTCATCGGCCATAAATTTTCTTGAACTAACAATGTGGAATTAATTTTAAACGTCCTACCTTCTAAGAAATTCTATCGGATTTCCTTTTTCACAATAATAATAAAATTCCTATAAAGCACTCAAAATGTCCAATTCTGAATTCCTAAATCAACATCAGCACACTTTGAAGTTCAACGTCTGAATGAAAATATTAACAAACACGTCTTCACATATCAATAGCTTCAGAAATTATGATCCGAATTAAAAAACCACGTGACAATACGTCAAATAGTCACATGCTATATATAGCCAATCACATCACAAAGGCTCAACAAGGGCTCATCAGACAGGGTTAAAGGGTTAACGACTTACACTATTAGAGTTATCAAAAAGGGTTATGGTGAGTGAAGGTCTCAGGGTAAACCATTTGTCAAAGAATATCATCATACGGAGTTATGGAGAGCTATGGTTTAAGGGTTACCTGTTACTGTTGGAGATAATAGAAAGGGTTATGGTGAGTAAAGGTTGAAGGGTAAACCCTTTTAAACTATGTGGGTTATCAAACGGACATATAAAAAGTTAAGGTTAAAGGGTTAACGACTTACACTTTTAGAGTTATCAGAAAGGGTTATGGTGAGTGAAGGTCTAAGGGTAAACCATTTGTCAAAGTGTAGCATCATACAGATTTATGGAGAACTATGGTTTAAGGGTTAATTGTTACTGTTGGGGTTATTAGAAAGGGTTATGTTGAGTAAATGTTGATGGGTAAACCCTTTTAAACTATGTCGGTTATCAAACGGAAATATAAAAAGTTAAGGTTAATGGGTTAACGACTTACACTTTTAGAGTTATCAGAAAGGGTTATGGTGAGTAAAGGTCTAAGAGTAAACCATTTGTCAAAGTGTATCATCATACAGAGTTATAGAGAGTTATGGTTTAAGGGTTACGTGTTACTGCTGGAGTTTTCAGAAAGGGTTATGGTGAGTAAAGCTTTAAGAGTAAACTCTTTTGGACTATGTCGGTTATCAAACGGAGACATGAAAAGTTAAAGTTAAAGGGTTAACGACTTACACTTTTAGAGTTATCAGAAAGGGTTATGGTGAGTGAAGGTCTAAGGGTAAACCATTTGTCAAAGTGTAGCATCATACAGAATTATGGAGAGCTATGGTTTAAAGGTTAATTGTTACTGTTGGGGTTATTAGAAAGGGTTATGTTGAGTAAATGTTGAAGGGTAAACCCTTTTAAACTATGTCGGTTATCAAACGGAAATATAAAAAGTTAAGGTTAATGGGTTAACGACTTACACTTTTAGAGTTATCAGAAAGGGTTATGGTGAGTAAAGGTCTAAGAGTAAACCAGTTGTCAAAGTGTGTCATCATACGGAGTTATGAAGAGTTATAGTTTAAGGGTTACGTGTTACTGCTGGAGTTATTAGACAGTGTTATGGTGAGTAAAGGTTGAAGGGTAAACCCTTTTGGACTATATCGGTTATCAAACGGAGACATGAAAAGATAAGGTTAAAGGGTTAACGACTTACACTTTTAGAGTTATCAGAAAGGGTTATTGTGACTGAAGGTCTAAGGGTAAACCATTTGTCAAAGTGTAGCATCATACGGAGTTATGGAGAGCTATGGTTTAAGGGTTACCTATTATTGTTGGGGTTATTAGAAAGGGTTATGGTGAGTAAAGGTTTAAAGGTAAACCCTTTTGGACTATGTCGGTTATCAAACGGAGAAATGAATTGTTAAGGTTAATAGGTTAACGACTTACACTTTTAGAGCTATCAGAAAGGGTTATGGTGAGTGAAGGTCTGAGGTTAAACCAGTGTCAAAGTCATACGGAGCTATGGTTTAAGGGTTAGCTGTTACTGTTGGGGTTATTAGAAAGGGTTATGGTGAGTAAAGGTTGAAGGGTAAACGCTTTTTGAATATGTCGGAGTAATCAGAAAGTTATCAGAAAGGATTATGGATTAGGGCGTACACTTGGAGTTATCAAAAAGGGTTATGGTGAGTAAAGGTTTAAGGATACACCCTTTTTGACTATATCTGTTATCAAACGGAGATATGAAAAGTTAAGTGTAAAGGGTTAAAGACTTACACTTTTATAGTAATCAGAAAGGGTTATGGTGAGTAAAGGTCTAAGAGTAAACCTTTTGTTAAAGTAGATCATCCTACGGAGTTATGGAGTTTTATGTTGTAAGGGTTACGCGTCACACTTGGAGTTATCAGAAAGGGTTATGGCGAGTAAAGATTTAAGGGTAAACCCATTTGATTATGTCGGTTATCAAACGGAGTTACGAAAAGTTACGGTTAAAGGGTTAATGAATAACACTTTCAGAGTTATCAGAAAGGGTTTTGGTGAGTGCAGGTCTAAGGGATAGGGTAAGGGTTATAGTAATGCAGGTCTAAGGGTAGGTCTGAGTTGAGGTCTAAGGGTAAATATGTTCTATAAAAGGGTTATCCTTTGGAAGCAAGGAATACACCAAAGAACTGAAAAAATAAGGAGTGTACATGTTTTCTGGGCCAGACAAGATAGTCTGGGCCAATTAGGCCTCATCAGTGACCCTCAGATATTTTCAAAATTCCACGATGGAATCAATGATCCCACAGGACAAGAAAATATAATCTACACTATGATGTAGGGCAGGGAGACGTTTTACCGCCGCCACACATTCCCACACACCAGCTGTAGTAAAGTTAATTATGTTCTATAAAAGGGTTATCCTTTGGAAGCAAGGAATACACCAAAGAACTGAAAAAATAAGGAGTGTACATGTTTTCTGGGCCAGACTAGCTAGTTTCGGCCAATTAGGCCTCATCAGTGACCCTCAGATATTTTAAAGCCTTTATAAATACGGATCGTCGTACTGGGTTTTGGTGATTAATGATTAAAGGGTTACGTCTTACCGTTGGAGTAATCAGAAAGTTATCAGAAAGGATTATGGGTTAGGGGGTACACTTGGAGTTATCATGAAGGGTTATGGTGAGTAAAGGTTTAAGGGTACACCCTTTTGGACTATGTCTGTTATCAAACGGAGATATGAAAAGTTAAGCGTAAAGGTTAACGACTTACACTTTCAGAGATATCAGAAAGGGTTATGCTGAGTAAAGGTCTAAGAGTAAACCCTTTGTCAAAGTGGATCATCATAAGGAGTTATTGAGTGTAATGGTGTAAGGGTTATGCGTCATACTTGGGATTATCAGGAAGGGTTATGGCGAGTAAAGGTTTAAGGGTAAACCCTTTTTGACTATGTCGGTTATCAAACGGAGTAGTGAAAAGTTAAGGTTAAAGGGTTAATGAATTACACTTTTAGAGTTATCAGAAAAGGTTATAGTGAGTGAAGGTGTAAGGGTTAGGGAAAGTGTAATGGTAGTGAGTAAAGTTTTAAAGTTAAAAATTGAAAATAGTAATGATCAGGAACTGATACAATCAAATCCCAAATCCTCCCTACAATATCACTAGGGAAAGAAGTCGAAACATTGAGTGACAACCCTTTTTGACTATGTCTGCTTTTAGAAATATCAAGAAAGGTTTATTGTGAGTGAAGGTCTAAAGGTTAACCCTTTGTCAAAGACGTTCATCATACGGAACTATGGAGTGTTATGGCTTAAGGGTTACGGGGTACACTTTTAGAGTTATCTTAAAGGGATATGGTGATTGAAGGTCGAGGAGTAAACCCTTTTCAAAGTGGATCATCATACGGAGTTATGGAGAGTTATGGTTTAAGTGTTACGGGTTACACTTGGAGTTATAAGAAAGGGTTAGGGTGAGTAAAGGTTTAAGGGTAAATCCCTTTTCACTATGTTGGTTATCAACCGGAGATCTGAAAAGTTAAGTGTAAAGGGTTAGCGATTTACTCTTTTAGAGTTATCAGTAAGGTTATGGTGAGTAAAGGTCTTAGAGTAAACCCTTTGTCAAAGTGGATTATCATACGGAGTTATGGAGTGTTATGGTGTAAGGGTTACGCGTCACACTTGGAGTTATCGGAAAGGGTTATGGTTAATAAAGGTTTAAGGGTAAACCCTTTTTGACTATGTCAGTTATCAAACGGAGATATAAAAAGTTAAGGTTAAATGGTTAACGACTTACACTTTTAGAGTTAGCAGAAAGGGTTATGGTGAGTGAAGGTATAAGGTTATACCCTTTGTCAAAGTGGATAATCATACGAGTTATTGGTAGGTTAAGGATTCAGTGTTACCAAAGTTGGATATGGTCGGTTAAGAATTCGGAGTTACCGTAGTGTGTTACCGAGGAGGGTTACCGAACGGGGTTATGGTGGGTTAAGGATTCAGAGTTACATAAATGGGTTACCGAAATGGGTAATGGTGGGTAAAGAATTCAAAATTACCGAAGTGGGTTACCGAAATTGGCTACCATAATGGGTTTTGGTAGGTTAAGGATTCAGGGTTACCACAGTTGGTTATGGTGGGTTAAGGATTCAAAGTTACCGAAGTGCGTTACCGAAGAGGATTACCGAAGTGGGTTATGGTGGGTTAAGGATTCAGAGCTATCGAAGTGGGTTATTGAACTAGGTAATGGTGGGTTAAGGATTCAGAGTTACCAATCTGGGTTAACGAAGTGGGTTACCGGAAAGGGTTTTGGTAGGTTAAGGATTCAGAGTTACCAAAATAGGTTATGGTGGGTTAAGGGTTCAGGCTTACCGAACCGGGTTTACTACATATTGTTTCAATTCCAAGTGAGTTATCAAAATTCTGTCGCCAATTTTAAACAAAGGAATCTATTTTTAGTAACAACCTTAACTCAGGGTAACCCAGTATGATGCAATATACAATAATATATAAATATGCATAATTATACAAGTTTTTAACGCCAATTTCCCAAGCTTTCTTTGGAATAATTTATATTTTCTTTATCAGATACTATTTGGCAATAGATGATGATGATTATCATCATCAACAACAACAACATCAGCAGCAGCAGCAGCAGCACGGGACACCACTTTTAATCTATTTAGACTGCCTTCATTTGATCAAGAATATATGTGGAAACATTTTCTTTGGTTATCATCATCATCATCATCATCATCATCATCATCAACAACAACAACGACATTATTATCATGATTTTAGATTATACCATCATCGGCCATAAATTTCCTTGAACTAACAATGTGGAATTAATTTTAAACGTCCTACCTTCTAAGAATTTTCCTTTTTCACAATAATAATAAAAATCCTATAAATCACTCAAAACGTCCAATTCTGAATTCCTAAATCAACATCAGCACATTTTGAAGTTCAAAGTCTGAATGAAAATATTAACAAAAACGTCTTCACATATCAATAGCTTCAGAAATTATGATCCATCCGAATTCAAAAAACACGTGACAATACGTCAAACAGTCACATGATATATGTAGCCAATCAGATCACAAAGGCTCATCAAGGGCTCATCAGACAGGGCTCATCTCGCCAAACTGCCTATACCCTAACCCCTAACCCTAACCCTAACCCTAACCCTAACCCCTAACCCTAACCCCTAACCCTAACCCTAACCCCTAACCCTAACCCTAACCCCTAACCCTAACCCTAACCCTAACCCCTAACCCCTAACCCTAACCCCTAACCCTAACCCTAACCCTAACCCCTAACCCTAACCCTAACCCTAACCCTAACCCCTAACCCTAACCCTAACCCTAACCCTAACCCCTAACCCTAACCCTAACCCTAACCCTAACCCTAACCCTAATTGCATATCACTTACTCCCTAACCCTAACCCTAACCCTAACCCTAACCCCTAACCCTAACCCTAACCCTAACCCTAACCCCTAACCCTAACCCTAACCCTAACCCCTAACCCTAACCCTAACCCTAACCCCTAACCCTAACCCTAACCCTAACCCTAACCCCTAACCCTAACCCTAACCCTAACCCGGATAGGCAGGCAGGAGTGTAGAGCCTGATCAGACTCCGGCCCACTATCATTTACATTGTAAGTAGTCGGATAGGCAGGTAGAAGTAACCTCTTACCCTAACCCAAAGCACCAATCAGACTTCGCAGATGTGCAGGTCTATGAGGAGGTGGGTAGGCATTGATCAGAGGCCTATAGAGTACCATATTTACTGTAATAGATGCACTTGGTAGACGTCTGATCAGGGTACTGTTAGGGTAAGGGTTCAGGTAGCTCAAAATGCCAATTTTTGAAACCCTGGGAGGGGAGGGCACCACTTTGAGTTATAAGTGTAGACCCTGATGAGACACTGGTTGAGTAGCATTTATATTCTAAGTATTCAGATAGGCAGGCAGGGGCTATAAACATAGACCCTGATCAGACACCGGTTGAGCATCCTTTATATTCTAAGTATTCGAACAGGCAGGCAGGGGCTATAAGCATAGACCCTGATCGGAGACCGGCTGAGTATCATTTATATTCTAAGTATGTGGACAGGCAGGTAGGAGGTATAAGCGTAGACCCTGATCGGACACTGGCTGAGTATCATTTATATCCTAAGTATTCGGACAGGCATGCAGAAGTGTAGACCCTGATCGGACTCCGGCTATAAACATAGACCCTGATCAGACACCGGTTGAGCATCCTGTATATTCTAAGTATGCGGACAGGCTTGCAGGGGCTATAAGTGTAGACCCTGATCGGACACCGACTGAATATCATTTATATTCTAAGTATTCGGACAGGCAGGTAGGAGGTATAAGTGTAGACCCTGATCGGACACTGGCTGAGTATCATTTATATTCTAAGTATTTGGACAGGCAGGTAGGAGCCTTAAGCATAGACCCCGATCAGATACCAACAGACCACATTTCATTAAGTATTCAACCAGGCAGGCACAAGCTAGCAGAATAGACTCTGATCAGACACCGACCAAGTACCCTGTTTGTTCTAAGTTAGTGGACAGGCAGGTATGAGCTAACATCGTAGACCCTGACTGGACCCCAACCCAGTACCCTATATAATATAAGTAGCTAACAGCCAAGCACCCTATTTGCTCTTAGTAGTTGGACCGGCAGGTTAAATTTTACAGTATAGACCCTGTTCAGACACTGATGGAGTACAATATATAGTCTAAGTATGGGTACAGGCAGGTAGGAGGTATGTGTAGACCCTGATCAGACACCGGCCCAGTATCATTTATATCCTAAGTATTTGGACAGGCATGCAGAAGTGTAGACCCTGATCGGACTCCGGCTATAAACAGACCCTGATCAGACACCGGGCTAACACTGTTTGCATTTAGTACAAAGCTTTTACTCCAAGTATTTGGACAGGCAAGACCATGCTAACATGAAGACCCTGATCAGACTCCAATTAAGTATTCGAACAGGCAGGCACCATCTAACAGACCCTGATCAGACTGCGACGGGGTATGATATATATACTTTAAGTATTCGGACAGGCTGGTACCATCTCTAAGTAAGAGTGTAGACCCTGATCGGACTCCGGTGTGATATAATATATACTTTAAGTATTCAGACAGGCAGCCACCATCTCTAAGTAACAGTGTAGACCCTGATCAGACTCCGATTTAGTACGATATATACTTTAAGTATTCGGACAGGCAGGCACCATCTCTAAGTATAGACCCTGATCGGACTCCGATGGGATACAATATATATTTTAAGTATTCGGACAGGCAGGCACTACCTCTAAGTAACAGTGTAGACCCTGATCGGACTCAGACAGGGTACTGTATATACTTGAGCATTAGCTTACGTAGCTTAGTACTAACCCTAAGGCAGTCACCGTATAAGGCTATGGGACTGCGGAAGAGATACTTGATGTAAAATAACAAACCAGACTGCGGTTCAGTATGTACAGCAATATTAGGATATCGGACTGCGGTAGAAATACTTGATGGAAAATATCAAAGCTGACTGCGGTTTAGTATGTACAGCAATATTAGGCTATGTAACTTTGGTAGAGATACATGATGGGAAACAACAAACTGGACTGCGGTTCAGTATGTACAGAAGTATTAGCATATCAGACTGCGGTAGAAATACTTGATGGAAAATATCAAAGCTGACTGCAGTTTAGTATGTACAGCAATATTAGGCTATGGGACTGCGGAAGAGATACTTGTTGGAAAATAACAAACCAGACTGCGGTTCAGTATGTACAGCAATATTAGGATATCAGACTGCGATAGAAATACTTGATGGAAAATATCAAAGCTGACTGCGGTTTAGTATGTACAGCAATATTAGGCTATGGGACTGCGGAAGAGATACTTGATGGAAAATAACAAACCAGACTGCGGTTCAGTATGTACAGCAATATTAGAATATCAGACTGCGGTAGAAATCTTTGATGGAAAATATCAAAGCTGACCGGTTTAGTATGTACAGCAATATTAGGCTATGGGACTGTGGTAGAGATACATGATGGGAAATAACAAACCGGACTGCGATTCAGTATGTACAGCGATATTAGGATATCAGACTGCGGTAGAAATACTTAATGGAAAATATCAAAGCGGACTACGGTTTAGTATGTACAGCAATATTAGGCTATGGAACTTTGGTAGAGATACATGATGGGAAATAACAAACTGGACTGTGGTTCAGTATGTACAGAAATATCAGCATATCAGACTGCGGTAGAAATACTGGAAAATATCAAAGCTGACTGCGGTTTAGTATGTACAGCAATATTAGGCTATGAGACTGTTGTAGAGATACTTGATGGAAAATAATAAACTGGACTGCGGTTCAGTATGTACAGCAATATTAGGATATGGGACTGCAGTAGAAATTTTCATGGAAAATATCAAAGCAGACTGGTGCTTAGTATGTACAGCAATATTATGCTATGGGACTGTGGTTAAGATACATGATTGGAAATAACAAACCGGACTGCGGTTCAGTATGTACTGCAATATTAGGATATGAGACTGCGGTAGAAATTCTTCATGGAAAATATCAAAGCGGACTGCGGTTCAGTATGTACACCAATATTAGGATATCAGACTGGGGTAAAAATACTTGATGAAAAATATCAAAGCAGACTGCGGTTCACTGTGTACAGCAATATTAGTGTAGAGGACTGGTAGTATGGGGTAGAGATACTTGAAGAAAAATATCTGACTGAGATAAGGTTCAGAATGTAGCAATATTAGAATAGTGGACTGGGGTAGAGATGCTTGATAGAAGACATCAAAGCGGACTGCAGTTGGGTATGTACAGCAATATTAGGATAGGGGACTGTGGTTGAAAAAATTGAAGGAAAATATCAAAGCCGTAGAAATAATTGAAGGAAAATGGACAAAATGGACTGCAGTTCAGTATGTACAGCAATATTAGGATAGTGGACTGCGATAGAGATACTTGATGGAAAACATCAAAGCGGACTGGAATTGAGTATGTACAGCAATATTGATGGAAAATATCAAACTGGACTGCAGATCAGTATGTACAGCAATATTAGGATATGGGACTCCGGTAGAAACACTTGATGGAAAATATCAAAGCGGACTGCTGTTAAGTAGCTACAGCAATATTAGGCTATGGGACTGCGGTAGAGATACTTGATGCTTAAACGGGCAGGCACGAGCTAAGAGTGTAGACCCTGATCAGACGCCACAGAAAGCGGCGTCCGATGTAGACTTACTCCGGTAGAAACACTTGATGGAAAATATCAAAGCGGACTGCTGTTAAGTAGCTACAGCAATATTAGGCAACGGGACTGTGGTAGAGATACTTGATGCTTAAACAAGCAGGCACGAGCTACCAGTGTAGACACTGATCAGACGCTAAAGAAAGCGGCGTCCGATGTAGACTTAAACTGTTTGCATGAAGTACAGATTTTTACTCCAAGTATTTAGACAGTCAAGCACGAGCTAACAGTGTAGACCCTGATCAGACGCCACAGAAAGCGGCGTCCGATGTAGACTTATTCCGGTAGAAACACTTGATGGAAAATATCTAAGCGGACTGCTGTTAAGTAGCTACAGCAATATTAGGCAATGCGACTGTGGTAGAGATACTTGATGCTTAAACAAGCAGGCACGAGATACCAGTGTAGACCCTGATCAGACGCTACAGAAAGCGGCGTCCGATGTAGACTTAAACTGTTTGCATGAAGTACAGATTTTTACTCCAAGTATTTAGACAGTCAAGCACGAGCTAACAGTATAGACCCTGATCAGACGCCACAGAACGCGACGTCCTAACTGAGCATACACTGTTTGAGTACCATATTTAATGTAAGTATTCAAAAAGGCAGACATAAGCTATTGGTGTAGCCCTGATCGAACGCCGCAGAGAAACGGCGTCTTATCTGGACTTACGGTGTTTGCATTAAGTACAGGATTTTTACTCTAAAGTATTTGGGCAGGCGAGCATAAGCTAGCAATGTAGACCCTGATCAGAACTTGACCGAGCACCATATTTGTTCTATTCGCACAGCCAGGTGCTAGCTAACAGCGTGTACCCTGATCGGACTGTTGAGTACCATATTGTATATAAGTATTCAAAAAGGCAGGCACAAGCTAACACTGTAGACCCTGATCAGACGCCGCAGAAAGCGGCGTCCGATGTAGACTTAAACTGTTTGCATGAAGTACAGATTTTTTACTTCAAGTATTTAGACAGTCAAGCACGAACTAAGAGTATAGACCCTGATCAGATGCAACAGAATGCGACGTCCTAACTGGGCTTACACTGTTTGCAAAAAGTACATGTACATGATTATTTTCTCTAAGTATTTGGACAGGCAAACACTTGCTAACAGTGAAGACCCTGATCAGTGAAGACCGTTGACTGAGTACGATATATAATCTAAGAACAGGCAGTTGCGAGCTAACAGTGTTGACCCTGATTAGACGCTTTTTGCTCTATGTAAGTGGAAGGAAGACATAAGCTAACAGTGTAGACCCTGATCAGACGGTGACAGAGTACGATATATACTCCAAGTATTCGGACTAGCAGCACGAGCTAACAGTGTAGACCTGTTCAGACGCCGCAGAAAAAAAGGCGTCTTATCTGGACACGCTGTTTGCATTAAGTACAGGATTTTTATTCCAACTATGTGGGCAGGCGAGCACAAGCTATCAATGTAGACCCTGATCAGAAGCTGACCGAGTACCATATTTGTTCTAAGTATTCGGACAGCCAGGTGCGAGCTAACAGCGTATATCCTGATCGGACTCCTGTTGAGTACCGTATTTAATTTAAGTATTCAAACATACAAGGCACGAGCGAACAGTGTAGACCTTGATCAGACGCCGTAAAAAGCGGCGTCCGATGTGGATTTAAACTGTTTGCATGAAGAACAGATTTTTTGCTCTAAGTATTTGGACAGGAAAGCACGACGTAAT
Organism: Anodontia alba; assembly: GCA_964016985.1. Lineage (NCBI taxonomy): Eukaryota > Metazoa > Mollusca > Bivalvia > Lucinida > Lucinidae > Anodontia > Anodontia alba. The sequence goes on from OZ024825.1 coordinate 67,114, forward strand.
AGTATAGGCCCCGATCAGACGCCACAGGAAGTGACGTCTTAACTGTTTGCATAAAGTACATGAGTTTTACTCTAAGTATTTGGACAGGCAAGCACATGCTAACAGTGAAGACCATGATCAGACGTCGACTGAGTACGATATATCCTCTAAGGACAGGCAGTTGCGAGCTATCAGTGTTGAATCTGATAAGACTCCAACCGTGTACCCTATTTGCTCTAAGTAGGTGGAAGGAAGGCATAAGCTAACAGTGTAGACCCTGATCAGACGGTGACGGAGTACAATATATACTCTAAGTATTCGGACTGGCAAGCACGAGCTAACAGTGTAGTTCTGAATAGACGTCGCGGAAAAACGGCGTCTTATTAGACTTACGCTGTTTGTATTAAGTACAGGATTTTTACTCTAAGAATTTGGGCAGGCGAGCAGAAGCTAACAATGCAGACCCTGATCGGACATCAACTGAGTACGATATATACTCTAAGGATAGGCATATCAAGTTGACTGTGTTGATCCTGATCAACTGTGTAATTTATTTGCCTTAAGTAGGTGGACAGGCATGCATAAGCTAACAGTGTAGACCCTGATCAGACTTGCTGTCAGCGATGTCATCAGAAATACCGACAGCGATATAAATGGATAATATCTGTGACGTTGAAAATATGTATTTACTACGAATCAGTATTCTTTCCCTTGCTAAGTGATCTCCCTTGATTAAAATAGTTCCAAATAGTGTAGACCCTGATCAGAGGCCGCAGAAAGCGGCATCCGATGTGGACTTAAACTGTTTGCATGAAGTACAGATTTCTTTTACTCCAAGTATTTGGACAGATAGCACGAGCTAACAGTATAGACCCTGATCAGACGCCATAGAAAGCGACGTCTTAACTGGACTTACACTGTTTGCATAAAGTATATGATGTTTACTCTAAGTATTTGGACAGGGTTAGGCTAGCAGTGAAGATCCTTATCAGACGTCGACTGAGTACGATATATCCTCTGAGGACAGGCAGTTGCGAGCTAACAGTGCTGACCCTGGTAAGACTCCAGCCATGTACCCTATTTGCTCTAAGTAGATGGAAGGAAGGCATAAGCTAACAGTGTAGACACTGATCAGACGGAGCACGATATATACTCTAAGTATTCGGACTGGCAAGCACGAGCTAACTGTGTTGTCCTAATCAGACGCCGCGGAAAAAAAAGCGTCTTATCTGGACAGGCAAGCACATGCTAACAGTGAAGATCCTGATCAGACGTCGACTGAGTACGATATATCCTCTAAGAACAGGCAGTTGCGAGCTATTAGTGTTGATCCTGGTAAGACTCCAACCGTGTACCCTATTTGCTCTAAGTAGTTGGAAGGGTTAGGTGCATAAGCTAACAGTGTAGACCCTGATCAGACGGTTTCGGAGTGCGATATATACTCTAAGTATTCGGACTGGCAAGCACGAGCTAACAGTGTAGTCCTGACCAGACGCCGCGGAAAAACGGCGTCTTATTGGACTTACGCTGTTTGCATTAAGTACTGGATTTTACTCCAAGTATTTGGACAGGCAAGTACGAGCTAAGAGTATAGACCCTGATCAGACGCCACAGAAAGCGACGTTTTAACTGTACTTATACTGTTTGCATAAAGTACATGATTTTTACTCTAAGTATTTGGACAGGCAAGCACATGCTAACAGTGAAGATCCTGATCAGACGTCGACTGAGTTCGATATATATTCTAAGGAGTGGCAGTTGCGAGCTATCATTGTTGACCCTGATAAAACTCCGACCGTAAACCTTATTTGTTCTAAGAAGGTGGAAGGAAGGCATAAGCTAACAGTGTAGAACCTGATCAGACGGTGACGGAGTACGATATATACTCTTAGTATTCGGCCTGGCAAGCATAAGCTAACAGTGTAGTCCTGAACAGACGCCGCGATAAAACGGCCTCTTATCTGGACTTATGCTGTTTGCATTAAGTACAGGATTTTTACTCTAAGAATTTGGGCAGGTGATCACAAGCTAACAATGTAGACCCTGATCAGACGCCACAGAAAGCGACGTCTTAACTGGACTTATAATGTTTGCATAAAGTACATGATTTTTACTCTAAGTATTTGGACAGGCAAGCACATGCTAACAGTGAAGATCCTGATCAGACGTCGACTGAGTTCGATATATATTCTAAGGAGTGGCAGTTGCGAGCTATCATTGTTGACCCTGATAAAACTCCGACCGTAAACCTTATTTGTTCTAAGAAGGTGGAAGGAAGGCATAAGCTAACAGTGTAGAACCTGATCAGACGGTGACGGAGTACGATATATACTCTTAGTATTCGGCCTGGCAAGCATAAGCTAACAGTGTAGTCCTGAACAGACGCCGCGATAAAACGGCCTCTTATCTGGACTTATGCTGTTTGCATTAAGTACAGGATTTTTACTCTAAGAATTTGGGCAGGTGATCACAAGCTAACAATGTAGACCCTGATCAGACGCCACAGAAAGCGACGTCTTAACTGGACTTATAATGTTTGCATAAAGTACATGATTTTTACTCTAAGTATTTGGACAGGCAAGCACATGCTAACAGTGAAGATCCTGATCAGACGTCGACTGAGTTCGATATATATTCTAAGGAGTGGCAGTTGCGAGCTATCATTGTTGACCCTGATAAAACTCCGACAGTGTACCTTATTTGTTCTAAGTAGGTGGAAGGAAGGCATAAGCTAACAGTGTAGACCCTGATCAGACGGTGTCGGAGTACGTTATATACTCTTAGTATTCGGCCTGGCAAGCATAAGCTAACAGTGTAGTCCTGAACAGACGCCGCGATAAAACGGCCTCTTATCTGGACTTATGCTGTTTGCATTAAGTACCGGATTTTGGCAGGTGAGCACAAGCTAACAATGTAGACCCTGATCAGACGTGAATTGAGTACTATATATACTCTAAGGATAGGCATATCAAGCTAACAGGGTTGACCCTGATCAACCGTGTAACTTATTTGCTCTAAGTAGGTGGACAGGCAGGCATAAGCTAACAGTGTAGATGCTGATCAAACTTGCTGTCAGCGATGTCAGCGATGTCATCAGAAATACCGACAGCGATATAAATAGATAATATCTGTGACGTTAAAAATACGTATTTACTACGAATCAGTATTCTTTCACTTGCTAAGTGATCTCCCTTGATTAAAGTAGTTTCAAATAGTGTAGACCCTGATCAGAATCCGCAGAAAGCGGCATCCGATGTGGACTTAAACTGTTTGCATGAAGAACAGATTTTTTGCTCCAAGTATTTGGACAGGCAAGCACGAGCTAACAGTATAGACCCTGATCAGACGCCGTAGAAAGCGACGTCTTAACTGGACTTACACTTTGCATAAAGTACATGATTTTTACTCTAAGTATTTGGACAGAATTAGGCTAACAGTGAAGATCCTTATCAGACGTCGAATGAGTACGATATATCCTCTGAGGACAGGCAGTTGCGAGATAACAATGTTGACCCTGGATAGACTCCAGTCGTGTACCCTATTTGCTCTAAGTAGATGGAAGGAAGGCATGCTAACAGTGTAGACATTGATCAGACGGTGACGAAGTACAATATATACTCTAAGTTTTCGGATTGGCAAGCACGAGCTAACTGTGTTGTCCTAATCAGACGCCGCGGAAAAACGGCGTCTTATCTGGACTTACGCTGCTTGCATTAAGTACAGGATTTTTACTCTAAGTATTTGGGCAGGCGAGCACAAGCTCAAAATGTAGACCCTGATCAGACGTCGATTGAGTACGATATATACTCTAAGGACAGGCATGTCGAGCTGACAGTGTTGACCCTGATCAACCATATAACTTATTTGCTCTAAGTAGATGGTCAGGCAGGCATAAGCAAACAGTATAGACCGCGACCAGACTTGCTGTCAGCGATGTCAGCGATGTCATCAGATATAACAGCGATATAAATAGATAATATCTATGACGTTGAAAATACGTATTTACTAGGAATCAATATTATTTCCCTTGTTAAGTGATCTCCCTTGATTAAAGTAGTAATGATAGCAATTTAAACTAATAGTGTTATAGCAAAAAAAAAAAAAAAAAAAACCAAAAAAAAAACCAACAAACATCTGATAGGTCGTAGCAAAAGAAAAATTGTTTTCCAACGGTATATAAACTTTAAAAAAAGAGCGAAAATAAGAGGGATATAAGTGATTCAAACTTGTTGTCAGCGCTGTCAGCGATGTCAGAAATACCGACAGCGATATAAATAGATAATATCTATGACGTTAAAAATACGTATTTACTAATAATAAGTATTATTCCCCTTGTTAAATTATCTCCCTTGATAAAAGAAGTTCCAAAAAGTTACTAAAAAAAGTAACTATTTCCTACACTAGGGTCGGTGAAAAGTCAACCCTCGACCAAATCACATAGAAATCTACTTCCGCTAGGGTTAGAAGAGTAGGAGTAATGGCATATCACTTACTCCCTAACCCTAACCCTAACCCTAACCCCTAACCTAACCCCTAACCCTAACCCTAACCCTAACCCTAAACCCTAACCCTAAACCCTAACCCTAACCCTAACCCTAACCCTCAGGGTCTACAGTTACTTAGAGATGGGGGCTGCCTGTCCGAATACTTAAAGTATATATCATATCACATCGGAGTCCGATCAGGGTCTACACTGTTACTTAGAGATGGGGCTGCCTGTCCGAATACTTAAAGTTTATATCATATCACATCGGAGTCCGATCAGGGTCTACACTGTTACTTAGAGATGGGGGCTGCCTGTCCGAATACTTAAAGTATATATCATATCACATCGGAGTCTGATCAGGGTCTACACTGTACTTAGAGATGGGGGCTGCCTGTCAGAATACTTAAAGTATATATCATATCACATCGGAGTCCGATCAGGGTCTACACTGTTACTTAGAGATGGTACCTGCCTGTCCGAATACAGTCTGATCAGGGTCCGTTAGATGGTGCCTGCCTGTTCGAATACTTAATCGGAGTCTGATCAGGGTCTTCATGTTAGCACGGTCTTGCCTGTCCAAATACTTGGAGTAAAAGCTTTGTACTTAATGCAAACAGTGTTAGTCCAGATCAGATGCTGCTTTCTGCTTGTCCGAATACTTTGAAATAAAATTGTGTACTTAATGCAAACCGTGTAAGTCGAGATCATATGCCGCTTTCTTCGGTGTATGACCAGGGTCTACGCTGTAACATCGTGCCTGCCTGTCCGCATACTTAGACTATATATTGTACTCCATCAGTGTCTGAACAGGGTCTATACTGTTAGATTTTACCTGCCTGTCCAACTACTGAGACCAAATAGGGTGCTTGGTATTCTGTTAGCTACTTATATTATATAGGGTACTGGGTTGGGGTCCAGTCAGGGTCTACACTGTAAGCTCATACCTGCCTGTCCAACAACTTAGAACAAACAGGGTACTTGGTCGGTGTCTCATCAGGGTCTACACTTATAGCCCCTGCATGCCTGTCCGCATACTTAGAATATAAAGGATGCTCAACCGGTTTCTGATCAGGGTCTATGTTTATAGCCAGAGTCCGATCAGGGTCTACACTTCTGCATGCTTGTCCGAATACTTAGGATATAAATGATACTGGGCCGGTGTCCGATCAGGGTCTATGCTTATAGCCCCTGCCTGCCTGTCCGCATACTTAGAATATAAAGCATGCTCAACCGGTGTCTGATCAGGGTCTATGTTTATAGCCGGAGTCAGATCCGGGTATACACTTCTGCGTGCCTGTCCGAATACTTAGGATATAAATGATACTGGGCCGGTGTCCGATCAGGGTCTACACATACCTCCTACCTGCCTGTCCCCATACTTAGACTATATATTGTACTCCATCAGTGTCTGAACAGGGTCTATACTGTAAGATTTTACCTGCCTGTCCAACTAATCAGAGCAAATAGGGTGCTTGGTATTCTGTTAGCTACTTATATTATACAGGGTACTGGGTTGGGGTCCAGTCAGGGTCTACTCTGTTAGCTCATACCTGCCTGTCCAACAACTTAGAACAAATTGGGTACTTGGTCGGTGTCTTATCAGAGTCTATTCTGCTAGTTTGTGCCTGCCTGGTTGAATACTTAATGAAATGTGGTCTGCTGGTATCTGATCTGGGTCTATGCTTAAGGCTTCTACCTGCCTGTCCAAATACTTAGAATATAAATGATACTCAGCCGGTGTCCGATCAGGGTCTACGCTTATACCTCCTACCTGCCTATCCGAATACTTAGAATATAAATGATACTCAGCTGGTGTCCGATCAGGGTCTACACTTATACCTCATATCTGCCTATCCGAATACTTAGAATATAAATGATACTCAGCCGGTGTCCGATCAGGGTCTACGCTTATACCTCCTACCTGCCTATCCGAATACTTAGAATATAAATGATACTCAGTCGGTGTCTGATCAAGGTCTATGTTTATAGCCCCTGCCTGCCTATCTGAATACTTAGAATATAAATGATACTCAGCCAGTCTCCGATCAGGGTCTATGCTTATAGCCCCTGCCTGCCTGTTCGAATACTTAGAATATAAAGGTTTTTGATTGTGTTGGGGTTTAACGACACGTCAACCCTTGAGGGTCATTTTGTGTCGTCTCCCAGAGAAAGGGAGAAAAGAGATAGAAGAGAGAGTAGAGGAGATGAAAGAGAGGGACAGGGAAGAAAGAGGAACAGGAATGAAAGTGAAGAAACAGAAGAAATAAAAACATTCCCCCTCTACCCTTACCCACTACAAGGATAGCAGGCCTTGCCCAACTGTAAGCCAATATCAGTTGGACGCCCCGGTGATGTAAGATACACAGCACCTTCGCACCACCCGACCACCCCCTAGAATATAAAGGATGCTCAACCGGTGTCTGATCAGGGTCTATGTTTATAGCCTCTGCCTGCCTATCCCAATACTTAGAATATAAATGATACTCAGCCGGTCTCCGATCAGGGTCTATGCTTATAGCCCCTGCCTGCCTGTTCGAATACTTAGAATATAAAGGATGCTCAACCGGTGTCTGATCAGGGTCTATGTTTATAGCCTCTGCCTGCCTATCCGAATACTTAGAATATAAATGCTACTCAACCAGTGTCTTATCAGGGTCTACATTTATAACTCAAAGAAGTGGCCTCCCCTGTCAGGGTTGCAAAAACTGGCATTTTTAGCTACCTCAACCCTTACCCTAACAGTAGAGTACCCTGATCAGACGTCTACCAAGTATCTATATTACAGTAAATATTGTACTTTGAAGGCCTCTGATCACTGTCTACCCAACCCCTCATAGGCCTGCGCATCTATGCAGTCTGATTTATGCTTTGGCTTAGGGTAAAAGGTTAGCTTTTACCTACCTGTCCGATTACTTAGAATATAAATGATATTGGGCCGATGTCCGGTCAGGGTCTACGCTTATACCTCCTACCTGCCTGTCCGAGTACTTAGGATATAAATGAAACTCAGCCGGTGTCCGATCAGGGTCTATGCTTATACCTCCTACCTACCTGTCCGCATTCTTAGAATATAAATGATACTCAGCCGGTGTCTGATCAGGGTCTACGTTTATACCTCCTACCTGCCTGTCTGAATACTTAGAATATAAATGATACTCAGCCAGTGTCCGATCAGGGTCTACGCTTATACCTCCTACCTGCCTGTCCGAATACGTAGAATATAAATAATACTCAGCCGGTGTCCGGTCAGGGTCTACACTTATAGCCCCTGCCTGCCTGTTCGAATACTTAGAATATATAGGATGCTCAACCGGTGTCTGATCAGGGTCCTTAACCTGTGTTATAGCCTTGACTATCTTGCCATGTCCCCTCCCTATGTCACCCTAACCCATGACCCTGACATACATACCTGTAGGCATACTATAAATACCTTTTTAACCTCATACCCTGGCCCCAGCCAGTATATAACACTATAATAGTGACAGGGCAGTGTAATCTGGGTAGTTATACCCACAGAATGTTGAGTTATGCTTGTTATAGCATCCCTGACCCTAACCCTGAAATGGCCGAATTTCGATATTGTATACAAATCCCTAACCCTTTGCCTCTAAATGACAAATAGTTATAACAATATCAACATATTATATTTAAAACGGCCTAATACACGACTTGTGGTGCTTTGTATGTTAATAGGGTGCATTAATTAGAATAAAAACTTAATTTTTTGAAACTTGGCCTTTTTTTTAGAAATTAGCGATCAGACCAGTTTTCTAGTACATATGACCAGTTTTCGAGGGGTAGTGGCCAGTTTTCGAGGGGTACCGTCCAAGTTTCGACCCTCGCGTCCAGTTTTCGAACCCTCGGCGTCCAAATTTCTAATAGAAACCCCTAACCCTAACCCTAACCCCTAACCCTAACCCTAACCCAAAGCACCAATCAGACTTCGCAGATGTGCAGGTCTATGAGGCATGCAGGGGCTATGTGTAGACCCTAATCGGACACCTGCTGTGTATCATTTATATTCTAAGTATTCGGACAGGCAGATAGGAGGTATAAGCGTAGACCCTGATCGGACACTGGCTGAGTATCATTTATATTCTAAGTATTCGGACAGGCAGGTAGGAGGTATAAGCGTAGACCCTGATCGGACACTGGCTGAGTATCATTTATATTCTAAGTATGCGGACAGGCATGCAGGGGCTATAAGTGTAGACCCTGATCGGACACCGGCTGAGTATCATTTATATTCTAAGTATTCGGACAGGCAGGTAGGAGGTATAAGCGTAGACCCTGATCGGACACTGGCTGAGTATCATTTATATTCTAAGTATGCAGACAGGCAGGTAGGAGGTATAAGCGTAGACCCTGATCGGACACCGGCTGAGTATCATTTATATCCTAAGTATTCGGACAGGCATGCAGAAGTGTAGACTCTGATCGGACTCCGGCTATAAACATAGACCCTGATCAGACACCGGTTGAGCATCCTTTATATTCTAAGTATGCGGACAGGCATGCAGGGGCTATAAGTGTAGACCCTGATTGGACACCGGCTGAGTATCATTTATATTCTAAGTATTCGGACAGGCAGGTAGGAGGTATAAGCGTAGACCCTGATCGGACACCGGCTGAGTATCATTTATATTCTAAGTATTCGGACAGGCAGGTAGGAGGTATAAGCGTAGACCCTGATCGGACACTGGCTGAGTATCATTTATATTCTAAGTATGCGGACAGGCATGCAGGGGCTATAAGTGTAGACCCTGATCGGACACCGGCTGAGTATCATTTATATTCTAAGTATTCGGACAGGCAGGTAGGAGGTATAAGCGTAGACCCTGATCGGACACTGGCTGAGTATCATTTATATTCTAAATATGCGGACAGGCAGGTAGGAGGTATAAGCGTAGACCCTGATCGGACACCGGCTGAGTATCATTTATATCCTAAGTATTCGGACAGGCATGCAGAAGTGTAGACCCTGATCGGACTCCGGCTATAAACATAGACCCTGATCAGACACCGGTTGAGCATCCTTTATATTCTAAGTATGCGGACAGGCATGCAGGGGCTATAAGTGTAGACCCTGATTGGACACCGGCTGAGTATCATTTATATTCTAAGTATTCGGACAGGCAGGTAGGAGGTATAAGCGTAGACAATGATCGGACACCGGCTGAGTATCATTTATATTCTAAGTATTCGGACAGGCAGGTAGGAGGTTTAAGCGTAGACCCTGATCGGACACCGGCTGAGTATCATTTATATTCTAAGTATTTGGACAGGCAGGTAGGAGCCTTAAGCATAGACCCCGATCAGATACCAACAGACCACATTTCATTAAGTATTCAACCAGGCAGGCACAAGCTAGCAGAATAGACTCTGATCAGACACCGACCAAGTACCCTGTTTGTTCTAAGTTAGTGGACAGGCAGGTATGAGCTAACATCGTAGACCCTGACTGGACCCCAACCCAGTACCCTATATAATATAAGTAGCTAACAGAATACCAAGCACCCTATTTGCTCTTAGTAGTTGGACAGGCAGGTAAAATTTTACAGTATAGACCCTGTTCAGACACTGATGGAGTACAATATATAGTCTAAGTATGGGGACAGGCAGGTAGGAGGTATGTGTAGACCCTGATCGGACACCGGCCCAGTATCATTTATATCCTAAGTATTCGGACAGGCATGCAGAAGTGTATACCCAGATCGGACTCCGGCTATAAACATAGACCCTGATCAGACACTGGTTGAGCATGCTTTATATTCTAAGTATGCGGACATGCAGGCAGGGGCTATAAGCCTAGCCCCTGATCGGACACCGGCCCAGTATCATTTATATCCTAAGTATTCGGACAGGCATGCAGAAGTGTAGACCCTGATCGGACTCCGGCTATAAACATAGACCCTGATCAGACACCGGTTGAGCATCCTTTATATTCTAAGTATGCGGACAGGCATGCAGGGGCTATAAGTGTAGACCCTGATCGGACACCGGCTGAGTATCATTTATATTCTAAGTAATCGGACAGGCAGGTAGGAGGTATAAGCATAGACCCTGATCGGACACCGGCTGAGTATCATTTATATTCTAAGTATTCGGACAGACAGGTAGGAGGTATAAGCGTAGACCCTGATCGGACACCGGCTGAGTATCATTTATATTCTAAGTATTTGGACAGGCAGGTAGGAGCCTTAAGCATAGACCCCGATCAGATACCAACAGACCACATTTCATTAAGTATTCAACCAGGCAGGCAAAAGCTAGCAGAATAGACTCTGATCAGACACCGACCAAGTACCCTGTTTGTTCTAAGTTAGTGGACAGGCAGGTATGAGCTAACATAGTAGACCCTCACTGGACCCCAACCCAGTACCCTATATAATATAAGTAGCTAACAGAATACCAAGCACCCTATTTGCTCTTAGTAGTTGGACAGGCAGGTAAAATTTTACAGTATAGACCCTGTTCAGACACTGATGGAGTACAATATATAGTCTAAGTATGGGGACAGGCAGGTAGGAGGTATGTGTAGACCCTGATCGGACACCGGCCCAGTATCATTTATATCCTAAGTATTCGGACAGGCATGCAGAAGTGTATACCCAGATCGGACTCCGGCTATAAACATAGACCCTGATCAGACACTGGTTGAGCATGCTTTATATTCTAAGTATGCGGACAGGCAGGCAGGGGCTATAAGCCTAGCCCCTGATCGGACACCGGCCCAGTATCATTTATATCCTAAGTATTCGGACAGGCATGCAGAAGTGTAGACCCTGATCGGACTCCGGCTATAAACATAGACCCTGATCAGACACCAGTTGAGCATCCTTTATATTCTGAGTATGCGGACAGGCATGCAGGGGCTATAAGTGTAGACCCTGATCGGACACTGGCTGAGTATCATTTATATTCTAAGTATTCGAACAGGCAGGCAGGGGCTATAAGCGTAGACCCTGATCAGACACCGGCTGAGTATCATTTATATTCTATTCGGACAGGCAGGTAGGAGCCTTAAGCATAGACCCGGATCACATACCAGCAGACCACATTTCATTAAGTATTCAACCAGGCAGGCCCAAGCTAGCAGAATAGACTCTGATCAGACACCGACCAAGTACCCTATTTGTTCTAAGTTGTTGGACAGGCAGGTATGAGCTAACAGTGTAGACCCTGACTGGACCCCAACCCAGTACCCTATATAATATAAGTAGCTAACAGAATACCAAGCACCCAATTTGCTCTCAGTAGTTTGACAGGCAGGTAAAATCTAACAGTATAGACCCTGTTCAGATACTGATGGAGTACAATATATAGTCTAAGTATGCGGACAGGCAGGCACGATGTTACAGCGTAGACACTGGTCATACACCGAAGAAAGCGGCATCTGATCTGGACTTACACGGTTTGCATTAAGTACACAATTTTATTTCTAAGTATTCGGACAGGCAGAAAGCAGCATCTGATCCGGGCTAACACTGTTTGCATTAAGTACAAAGCTTTTACTCCAAGTATTTGGACAGGCAAGACCATGCTAACATGAAGGCCCTGATCAGACTCCGATTAAGTATTCGAATAGGCAGGCACCATCTAAAGGACCCTGATCAGATTGCAACGGGGTATGATATATATATACTTTAAGTATTCGGATAAGTAACAGTGTAGACCCTGATCGGACTCCGGTGCGATATGATATATACTTAAAGTATTCAGACAGACAGCCCCCATCTCTAAGTAACAGTGTAGACCCTGATCAGACTCCGATTGAGTACGATATATACTTTAAGTATTCGGACAGGCAGGCACCATCTCTAAGTATAGACCCTGATCGGACTCCGATGGGATACGATATATATTTTAAGTATTCGGACAGGCAGGCACTACCTCTAAGTAACAGTTTAGACCCTGATCAGACTCAGACAGGGTACTGTATATACTTGAGCATTAGCTTACGTAGCTTAGTACTAACCCTAAGGCAGTCACCGTATAAGGCTATGGGTCTGCGGAAGAGATACTTGATGTAAAATAACAAACCAGACTGCAGTTCAGTATGTACAGCAATATAAGGATATCGGACTGCGGTAGAAATACTTGAGGGAAAATATCAAAGCTGACTGCGGTTTAGTATGTACAGCAATATTAGGCTATGTGACTTTGGTAGAGATACATGATGGGAAACAACAAACTGGACTGCGGTTCAGTATGTACAGAAGTATTAGCATATCAGACTGCGGTAGAAATACTTGATGGAAAATACCAAAGCTGACTGCGGTTTAGTATGTACAGCAATATTAGGCTATGGGACTGCAGAAGAGATACTTGATGGAAAATAACAAACCAGACTGCGGTTCAGTATGTACAGCAATATTAGGATATCAGACTGTGGTAGAAATCCTTGATGGAAAATATCAAAGCTGAGAGCGGTTTAGTATGTACAGCAATATTAGGCTATGGGACTGTGGTAGAGATACATGATGGGAAATAACAAACCAGACTGCGGTTCAGTATGTACAGCAATATTAGGATATCAGACTGCGGTAGAAATACTTGATGGAAAATATCAAAGCGGACTACGGTTTAGTATGTACAGCAATATTAGGCTATGGGACTTTGGTAGAGATACATGATGGGAAATAACAAAGTGGACTGTGGTTCAGTATGTACAGAAATATCAGCATATCAGACTGCGGTAGAAATACTGGAAAATATCATCAAAGCTGACTGCGGTTTAGTATGTACAGCAATATTAGGCTATGAGACTGTGGTAGAGATACTTGATGGAAAATAACAAACTGGACTGCGGTTCAGTATGTACAGCAATATTAGGATATGGGACTGCAGTAGAAATTTTTCATGGAAAATATCAAAGCAGACTGGTGTTTAGTATGTACAGCAATATTATGCTATGGGACTGTGGTAGAGATACATGATGGGAAATAACAAACCGGACTGCGGTTCAGTATGTACTGCAATATTAGGATATGAGACTGCGGTAGAAATTCTTCATGGAAAATATCAAAGCGGACTGCGGTTCAGTATGTACACCAATATTAGGATATCAGACTGGGGTAAAAATACTTGATGAAAAATATCAAAGCAGACTGCGGTTCACTGTGTACAGCAATATTAGTGTAGAGGACTGGTACTATGGGGACTGTGGTAGAGATACTTGAAGAAAAATATCTGACTGAGATGAGGTTCAGAATGTAGCAATATTAGAATAGTGGACTGGGGTAGAGATGCTTGATAGAAGACATCAAAGCGGACTGCAGTTGGGTATGTACAGCAATATTAGGATAGGGGACTGTGGTTGAAAAAATTAAAGATAAATATCAAAGCCGTAGAAATAATTGAAGGAAAATATCAAAATGGACTGCAGTTCAGTATGTACAGCAATATTAGGATAGTGGACTGCGATAGAGATACTTGATGGAAAACATCAAAGCGGACTGCAATTGAGTATGTACAGCAATATTGATGGAAAATAGCAAACTGGACTGCAGATCAGTATGTACAGCAATATTAGGATATGGGACTCCGGTAGAAACACTTGATGGAAAATATCAAAGCGGACTGCTGTTAAGTAGCTACAGCAATATTAGGCTATGGGACTGCGGTAGAGATACTTGATGCTTAACCGGGCAGGCACGAGCTAAGAGTGTAGACCCTGATCAGACGCCACAGAAAGCGGCGTCCGATGTAGACTTACTCCGGTAGAAACACTTGATGGAAAATATCAAAGCTGACTGCTGTTAAGTAGCTACAGCAAAATAAGGCAACGGGACTGTGGTAGAGATACTTGATGCTTAAACAAGCAGGCACGAGCTACCAGTGTAGACACTGATCAGACGCTAAAGAAAGCGGCGTCCGATGTAGACTTAAACTGTTTGCATGAAGTACAGATTTTTACTCCAAGTATTTAGACAGTCAAGCACGAGCTAACAGTGTAGACCCTGATCAGACGCCGCAGAAAGCGGCGTCCGATGTAGACTTATTCCGGTAGAAACACTTGATGGAAAATATCTAAGCGGACTGCTGTTAAGTAGCTACAGCAATATTAGGCAATGCGACTGTGGTAGAGATACTTGATGCTTAAACAAGCAGGCACGAGATACCAGTGTAGACCCTGATCAGACGCTACAGAAAGCGGCGTCCGATGTAGACTTAAACTGTTTGCATGAAGTACAGATTTTTACTCCAAGTATTTAGACAGTCAAGCACGAGCTAACAGTATAGACTCTGATCAGACGCCACAGAACGCGACGTCCTAACTGGGCATACACTGTTTGAGTACCATATTTAATGTAAGTATTCAAAAAGGCAGACATAAGCTATTGGTGTAGCCCTGATCGAACGCCGCAGAAAAACGGCGTCTTATCTGGACTTACGCTGTTTGCATTAAGTACAGGATTTTTACTTTTACTCTAAAGTATTTGGGCAGGCGAGCATAAGCTAGCAATGTAAACCCTGATCAGAACTTGACCGAGCACCATATTTGTTCTATTCGCAGAGCCAGGTGCGAGCTAACAGCATGTACCCTGATCGGACTGTTGAGTACCATATTGTATGTAAGTATTCAAAAAGGCAGGCACAAGCTAACACTGTAGACCCTGATCAGACGCCGCAGAAAGCGGCGTCCGATGTAGACTTAAACTGTTTGCATGAAGTACAGATTTTTTACTTCAAGTATTTAGACAGTCAAGCACGAACTAAGAGTATAGACCCTGATCAGATGCAACAGAATGCGACGTCCTAACTGGGCTGACACTGTTTGCAAAAAGTACATGTACATGATTTTTTTTCTCTAAGTATTTGGACAGGCAAACACTTGCTAACAGTGAAGACCCTGATCAGTGAAGACCGTCGACTGAGTACGATATATAATCTAAGAACAGGCAGTTGCGAGCTAACAGTGTTGACCCTGATTAGACGCTTTTGCTCTATGTAAGTGGAAGGAAGGCATAAGCTAACAGTGTAGACCCTGATCAGACGGTGACGGAGTACGATATATACTCCAAGTATTCGGACTAGCAGCACGAGCTAACAGTGTAGACCTGTTCAGACGCCGCAGAAAAAAGGCGTCTTATCTGGACACGCTGTTTGCATTAAGTACAGGATTTTTATTCCAACTATGTGGGCAGGCGAGCACAAGCTATCAATGTAGACCCTGATCAGAAGCTGACCGAGTACCATATTTGCTCTAAGTATTCGGACAGCCAGGTGCGAGCTAACAGCGTATATCCTGATCGGACTCCTGTTGAGTACCATATTTAATTTAAGTATTCAAACCGACAAGGCACGAGCGAACAGCGTAGACCTTGATCAGAGGCCGTAAAAAGCGGCGTCTGATGTGGATTTAAACTGTTTGCATGAAGAACAGATTTTTTGCTCTAAGTATTTGGACAGGCAAGCACGACGTAACAGTATAGACCCCGATCAGACGCCACAGGAAATGACGTCTTAACTGTTTGCATAAAGTACATGAGTTTTACTCTAAGTATTTGGACAGGCAAGCACATGCTAACAGTGAAGACCATGATCAGACGTCGACTGAGTACGATATATCCTCTAAGGACAGGCAGTTGCGAGCTATCAGTGTTGAATCTGATAAGACTCCAACCGTGTACCCTATTTGCTCTAAGTAGTCGGAAGGAAGGCATAAGCTAACAGTGTAGACCCTGATCAGACGGTGACGGAGTACAATATGTACTCTAAGTATTCGGACTGGCAAGCACGAGCTAACAGTGTAGTTCTGAATAGACGTCGCGGAAAAACGGCGTCTTATTAGACTTACGCTGTTTGCATTAAGTACTGGATTTTTACTCTAAGAATTTGGGCAGGCGAGCAGAAGCTAACAATGCAGACCCTGATCGGACATCAATTGAGTACGATATATACTCTAAGGATAGGCATATCAAGTTGACTGTGTTGATCCTGATCAACTGTGTAATTTATTTGCCTTAAGTAGGTGGACAGGCATGCATAAGCTAACAGTGTAGACCCTGATCAGACTTGCTGTCAGCGATGTCATCAGAAATACCGACAGCGATATAAATGGATAATATCTCTGACGTTGAAAATATGTATTTACTACGAATCAGTATTCTTTCCCTTGCTAAGTGATCTCCCTTGATTAAAGTAGTTCCAAATAGTGTAGACCCTGATCAGAGGCCGCAGAAAGCGGCATCCGATGTGGACTTAAACTGTTTGCTTGAAGTACAGATTTCTTTTACTCCAAGTATTTGGACAGGCAAGCACGAGCTAACAGTATAGACCCTGATCAGACGCCATAGAAAGCGACGTCTTAACTGGACTTACACTGTTTGCATAAAGTATATGATGTTTACTCTAAGTATTTGGACAGGGTTAGGCTAGCAGTGAAGATCCTTATCAGACGTCGACTGAGTACGATATATCCTCTGAGGACAGGCAGTTGCGAGCTAACAGTGCTGACCCTGGTAAGACTCCAGCCATGTACCCTATTTGCTCTAAGTAGATGGAAGGAAGGCATAAGCTAACAGTGTAGACACTGATCAGACGGTGACGGAGCACGATATATACTCTAAGTATTCGGACTGGCAAGCACGAGCTAACTGTGTTGTCCTAATCAGACGCCGCGAAAAAAAAAGCGTCTTATCTGGACAGGCAAGCACATGCTAACAGTGAAGATCCTGATCAGACGTCGACTGAGTACGATATATCCTCTAAGAACAGGCAGTTGCGAGAAATAAGTGTTGATCCTGGTAAGACTCCAACCGTGTACCCTATTTGCTCTAAGTAGTTGGAACGATTAGGTGCATAAGCTAACAGTGTAGACCCTGATCAGACGGTGACGGAGTGCGATATATACTCTAAGTATTCGGACTGGCAAGCAAGAGCTAACGGTGTAGTCCTGACCAGAAGCCGCGGAAAAACGGCGTTTTATTGGACTTCCGCTGTTTGCATTAAGTACAGGATTTTTACTCCAAGTATTTGGACAGGCAAGTACGAGCTAAGAGTATAGACCCTGATCAGACGCCATAGAAAGCGACGTCTTAACTGGACTTATACTGTTTGCATAAAGTACATGATTTTTACTCTAAGTATTTGGACAGGCAAGCACATGCTAACAGTGAAGATCCTGATCAGACGTCGACTGAGTTCGATATATATTCTAAGGAGTGGCAGTTGCGAGCTATCATTGTTGACCCTGATAAAACTCCGACCGTGTACCTAATTTGTTCTAAGTAGGTGGAAGGAAGGCATAAGCTAACAGTGTAGACCCTGATCAGACGGTGACGGAGTACGATATATATCTTAGTATTCGGCCTGGCAAGCATAAGCTAACAGTGTAGTCCTGAACAGACGCCGCGATAAAACGGCCTCTTATCTGGACTTATGCTGTTTGCATTAAGTAGAGGATTTTTACTCTAAGAATTTGGGCAGGTGATCACAAGCTAACAATGTAGACCCTGATCAGACGCCACAGAAAGCGACGTCTTAACTGGACTTATACTGTTTGCATAAAGTACATGATTTTTACTCTAAGTATTTGGACAGGCAAGCACATGCTTACAGTGAAGATCCTGATCAGACGTCGACTGAGTTCGATATATATTCTAAGGAGTGGCAGTTGCGAGCTATCATTGTTGACCCTGATAAAACTCCGACCGTAAACCTTATTTGTTCTAAGTAGGTGGAAGGAAGGCATAAGCTAACAGTGTAGACCCTGATCAGACGGTGACGGAGTACGATATATACTCTTAGTATTCGGCCTGGCAAGCATAAGCTAACAGTATAGTCCTGAACAGACGCCGCGATAAAACGGCCTCTTATCTGGACTTATGCTGTTTGCATTAAGTACCGGATTTTTTCTCTAAGAATTTGGGCAGGCGAGCACAAGCTAACAATGTAGACCCTGATCAGACGTCAATTGAGTACTATATATACTCTAAGGATAGGCATATCAAGCTGACAGGGTTGACCCTGATCAACCGTGTAACTTATTTGCTCTAAGTAGGTGGACAGGCAGGCATAAGCTAACAGTGTAGATGCTGATCAAACTTGCTGTCAGCGATGTCAGCGATGTCATCAGAAATACCGACAGCGATATAAATAGATAATATCTGTGACGTTGAAAATACGTATTTACTACGAATCAGTATTCTTTCACTTGCTAAGTGATCTCCCTTCATTAAAGTAGTTTCAAATAGTGTAGACCCTGATCAGAGGCCGCAGAAAGCGGCGTTAAATGTGGACTTTAACTGTTTGCATGAAGAACAGATTTTTTACTCCAAGTATTTGGACAGGCAAGCACGAGCTAACAGTATAGACCCTGATCAGACGCCGTAGAAACCGACGTCTTAACTGGACTTACACTTTGCATAAAGTACATGATTTTTACTCTAAGTATTTGGACAGGATTAGGCTAACAGTGAAGATCCTTATCAGACGTCGACTGAGTACGATTTATCCTCTGAGGACAGGCAGTTGCGAGATAACAATGTTGACCCTGGTAAGACTCCAGCCATGTACCCTATTTGCTCTAAGTAGATGGAAGGAAGGCATGCTAACAGTGTAGACACTGATCAGACGGTGACGAAGTACAATATATACTCTAAGTATTCGGACTGGCAAGCACGAGCTAACTGTGTTGTCCTAATCAGACGCCGCGGAAAAACGGCGTCTTATCTGGACTTACGCTGCTTGCATTAAGTACAGGATTTTTACTCTAAGTATTTGGGCAGGCGAGCACAAGCTCAAAATGTAGACCCTGATCAGACGTCGATTGGGTACGATATATACTCTAAGGACAGGCATGTCGAGCTGACAGTGTTGACCCTGGTCAACCATATAACTTATTTGCTCTAAGTAGATGGTCAGGCAGGCATAAGCAAACAGTATAGACCGCGACCAGACTTGCTGTCAGCGATGTCAGCGATGTCATCAAATATAACAGCGATATAAATAGATAATATCTATGACGTTGAAAATACGTATTTACTAGGAATCAATATTATTTCCCTTGTTAAGTGATCTCCCTTGATTAAAGTAGTAATGATAGCAATGTAAACTAATAGTGTTATAGCAAAAAAAAAAAAAAAAACAACAACAAACATCTGATAGGTCGTAGCAAAAGAAAAATTGTTTTCCAACGGTATATAAACTTTAAAAAAAGAGCGAAAATAAGAGGGATATAAGTGATTCAAACTTGTTGTCAGCGATGTCAGAAATACCGACAGCGATATAAATAGATAATATCTATGACGTTACAAATACGTATTTACTAATAATAAGTATTATTCCCCTTGTTAAATTATCTCCCTTGATAAAAGAAGTTCCAAAACAGTTACTAAAAAAAGAAACAATTTCCTACACTAGGGTCGGTGACAAGTCAACCCTCGACCAAATCACATAGAAATCTACTTCCGCTAGGGTTAGAAGAGTAGGAGTAATGGCATATCACTTACTCCCTAACCCTAACCCTAACCCTAACCCCTAACCCTAACCCTAACCCTAACCCTAACCCCTAACCCTAACCCTAACCCCTAACCCTAACCCTAACCCTAACCCCTAACCCTAACCCTAACCCTAACCCCTAACCCCTAACCCTAACCCTAACCCTAACCCTAACCCTTTCTGAGACCGTTAGACAAGTGTCGCTCGCTATAAGATCTGGTGCCATTTTTAACCGGTTTCTGTGATCACAACACACTTTGGTTAGTAACACTTGACAGAGTGCTACATCTTTGTTAAGAGTCTGTGCCTCATTAGCGATTATCCTTTTTAATGATCGTAAAAAGGTGCCATCAATAGCTTCTATTTGAGAGCAAATGTTATCATCTCTCCAACCCATGTGCGAAAATAACTCATGTCTGATCTTGAAAACCTTTTCTGGCAAATGTTTAGACCAACAATGGTCGTAATGTCGAACGATGTCTTGAAGATTTTGAAACACGTAAGTAATAGTCATTCCTGGTCGTCCTTTTAACGACGATTGCATGATAGTGTCAAACGCGGTGACTTCCGAAAACGGAATGCCGGAAACTACATGTGATCGCATACAATGGTCCGCTATACGCAATAAGGCGAACCAATAACAATGTTTGGTTACCTTTCTAATTTGACGCCGTGTTGGCAAAACCAGTTTTCGTACCTCTATACAAACAACCATCATCCTGTCCTGGAGATGACGGGGTTGATCTGGCGAAACTATGCAACCTTCTAAGATCGAGTTGATCATAGTGTGGCGTTCGTCGGTCACTCGTTTGGACGCGGGCCTTGTTAACACAAACATAGTTTGACAAATCAAATGTTGGTACGTGCTCCGCCAGAAACCATACACAAATGTGTCGGTTATATTGTTATAATTTTCTCCCAGTGTGTATTTTACGGCTTCTACACGCTTTATCAAGGGCACACCCGGTTGATTGCTCAAGATAATGAAACTCGCTAACGTGGACGCAGGCGTTCCTGAATACCAAGCGTAATATTTGCCATTCGTACGTACAAAGGTATGCGGGTATCTTGTGCACAACTCTTTTAATATAGTTGCATGAAAAATCAACGTGTTCGTTATTTCATCAACGTTTCTAGTGATATTGTCCATCAGACATAACTGTTCTAACAGCTCCATACACCTGATAACTCCCTTGTACACAATATCTACGCACTCTTTGTCAACCGTTTTATCCGGTCTCAGCTCGTGGCTATATATGTTTAATACAATGTCCGAGAGGGCAAAGACGCGTTGGCGATCCACATCTGAATATACTGGATTGGTTATGCTCTGTCTAAGAGACACAGAAGGCATTTTGCGACGAGGAACCCCTGACGTATTTTCTGTTAGGGGTACGATAACTGAGGTGTATACCAAACCGGCTGTTACAGCAATCAAATTTAATATTATTTTCAACCCTAACCTAACACTTTCTTTTTTATCACAGAAAAACATATGATTGTATCTAAACATCATTGTCCTAAGCGGTTCATTGTAATTGCTTACTACAATTGATTCGTTGTTAGTTAGTAATGAGTTTAGCGAAGGCACGCTTAAAGGAATAGTTTGACTGTATTGAACCTCCTGTCCCAATAATATCTCGAGTTCATTGGAATACTCTCTTAAAACTAATCCGTCCATGTCACTCGCGAACCTATAAAAGGAATCCGCCGCTTCGTGGGTAGGACATATGAACGATTCGATATTAAATGTCGATTTAGTTATATCGTTTATCTGTGGTTTATATTTCTCAAATAACGTTGGATGTTCCCACAAATAAAACGCCACAACTTGTTCGAGTGCTCTCAATATTCTCAGTAACCGCAATTGACTATTTATGTCTGCGGGACTTGCGTTCCTGACCCGAACAAAATTTGTTTTGACAAAACGAAATAGATTTATCAACATTTCAAATCCAGGGTCTGGTCCGCCATTAGTTATCTTCACCAAATGCCGAATTGGTTTCATAAGAGAATTCAAACGCATCTTAAATCTACCATGCGGTATACAAAAACAATCGTGGAAGAATGTACTTGGGATTTGTTCTATTATATCATTCCAAACAGAAACAGATTCGTCTTCGCATATTGACCTGTCTGGTGGCCCTGCAGACGTAGATATAATAGACTCTGGGTTTTTTAAGTCACGAATATGAGTGAAAAGGCTGTTTACAAAAGACACATCTTGATTACATATTGCGAACTGTATCACTTTCTGTAGTTCTTGTTTCGAAAGAACGTCTAATTCCTCGGTGACGGGCGCAAACGTCGTGACACACGACGGATTGCGGATTTTAAAAAGCAAGACAGCAACGACGTTTTCGCACAATTTCTTATCGTGAAAGCTACACCAAACAGAATTTAGTTGTTGTTTTTGTGAATAAATGGACACATGAGCGCCTCCGCAGATCGAACCTGTGGTGTTAAATCCAATCTGTTGCACGTTATGTACACCACCCAAAAGCCAATGCGCTCTCTCCCAAATATAATCGAAATCCTCCAGGCAAGTAATCATTATGCGCAATTCCCTTTCGTTGGAAGGTGTAACAAATCTACAAATGTGCCGCAAGACATGATGTCCCGGTATACCCAAATCATTTAGTTGCGCCTCTATCTCATTAAACGTAAATTTTTTCGCCACCGTTTCCGCGCAATAATCAAGCAATGGCGCGATTGCCATGTTAAAATAAATTCTAACGACTGTCTTGTTTTTACATACTTATATAGATTGGCGTTGGGTATTAAAATAGATTTAGACAAGACCTTTGTCTTCTGTATTGTGTTATATATAGTATAAACCATTATGGTAACGTATAATCCCTGTGAAACGTATAAATTAAGTACAAAACATGTTTTATGCTAGTAAAATCTAAATATAACACTATAAAAATAACTATAGTCGGTGAATTCACTTCGTGAATTCACCGACTAAAAAC
>OZ024825.1:95000-97500 GCA_964016985.1 Anodontia alba
GAGGGGCTGTGTTTATCCATAGGGGCCATGTGTGCCTTTTGTAGAAATTGTGTTGAAATTGTTAACGCTCGGATGAAGTCAAACAACAAATTGACTATAAGAGTTAATTTTTCTTGTGTTTGTAGGTTACCTGACGTCCTTCACGTCATGTTAAAACCCTTTTCCGGTATTGTGGATTATAACAGAAATTATATTGAAATGGTGGATCTGTGTTCAGGATCTCCCGATCTCAAGACATTAGATTGTTTATTCGAATTTTGTTCAGATAATATTCGAATTGTCACCCCCAATCTAGCGTTTCAAACCAAATTGCCAACTCCCCATATATCGGAGGCCATTAAATATGGGTCAATGGCAAATACGGAAACATATAAACGTTTTATGTCCTTATGGGCATATAAATATCTGCCATATCGGATAGATGTCCCTGAAAGTTTCCGGTTGATTGATTTTAATGAAACTTCGGTCAAGGACTCTAACATCCCTAAACATATGTTGGTTAGTATGGCTCTGTGTAAATTAAACCCCCAATTTAAGGCTGGGGTTGTTGTGGCTAGTTCGGATGATTCGACTTCCATACTAGATAAGGTGTTTCTGCAAGGGAAAATTGGAGAGGAACTTTACTGTTTTTGTCTCTTTGTAATCCAATTTTATCAAAAAAGGATGCATACCAAAAGTTTTTATAATGATAAACTTTGTAATTATACAAAAGCTGATTTTTCCCCCGCCCCCTCCCCTAGATTTAATGACCCTTCCAATGCCCTTATTCCTAACCCCTGGTTGAACAACAGTGTTGTTGTTTACAATTTATCTAAAAGTATACCATTACAGGATGAAATAGAAACCCTCATTTGTGACAGTACACAATTGAAAGCATTCTTAACTAGGTTATTTGTAAAGGAACATTCCTTTTTAGGTACATCTCATTGTGCATTAGAGATGACATCTAAACTTAGATGGTGTTTATTTCAAAAGTTCCAGACACATATTGACGAGGTAGAATCCAGATATAATTGCAAAATCTGCTATTCGGAACAGGCCGTTTGGTGCGCCACCCCCTGTGGCCACGTGGTTTCGTGCAACAACTGTCATACGACGTGTCAAACTGGGAATAATCGTAATTACATTGCAAGATGCTCGCAATGTCGTGCTGCTATTAGGAGATGGGTTCGCCTGTATACCTAACCCATGTTCCTAGAAACTGATCCCCCACCCCCCCTTCTTATGACCTGCCTCTTTAGTATAACCCCCCCCCCCACATCTAGGCTGGATTGTTGCATTACCTGTTGCAATTTCATCAGAGTTTTGGGTATTATTACAACTGATAAAAAAAGTTACTTTTAGACATCTCCAGATCTACTTTGGGGGTGGTACACCGATCAGACTGCTTCAGTATACAAATATGTTGCTGGGTAGTCTCTGCGGTGTGCCACGCCCCTCGCATCAGCGCTGTGATCATGTTTATTTTGTTGTATATATCGTGTTTGTTTGTTAGTTTTTGCCTTTGTTATGAAAAGTGTAAAATAATTTATTTATATACACCTCATTTAATGACACTGCAGACTTGTTATTGTTTATGTACACCTGCAAGTAAACAGAATCTATTGTTTGTACACCTGTAAGTACACAGAATTTATTGTGTATGTACACCTGCACGTATACAGAAACTAGATCCAATTTTGGACGACGGACATTGACTGACCACAATAGCTCACTATGAGCATTTCGTGCTCAGGTGAACTAATAAGCAAGGTCGAGATAACAAGGGTCGACTGTATGATAAATCACGAGACAGAGGTTAAACCTTGTCATGCTGGCTAAATTCAGATGCCACGCCCACTTCATTTTGCGGGCAGGCACGCTGTTTTATTGTTATTTTTTTTTTTTTTTTTTGTTTTGTTTAAGTTATCTGTGTTCAGGGTCATCTAACTGTTGACAAACAAATAGAGAGACGGACAGACATACGGACAGACAGACGGACAGACAGACGGACAGACAGACAGACAGACAGACAGACAGACAAACAGACGGACAGACAGACGGACAGACAAACGGACAGACGGACAGACAGACAGACAAACGGACAGACAGACAGACAGTCGGACATTGACAGCCGACTTCTTATTCTGACGTGCGCAGTTTGCTTTAAGTACAGTATTTATTTCTAAGTATTCGAACTTGGTATGTAGAACTCGGTCAGACCTTGAATAGACACATAAAAAAGCGGGCATAAGCTAACACCTTAGACCCCGATTAGACGCCACACAAATATGGGTAGATAGGAGGAGCTGGACATAATGCGGATGCGGATGCGCATTTCCCATACTGCACTTATTTCAAACTCTTGAGAGTGATGAGCTAACCTCAGCTCTAGTGCGTACGTGAGTGTGTGCGAGCGCGCGTGTGTGCGTGCGTGAGTAATGTATGTTGTGTGTGTGTATATGTTTGTCTGCGTGTGTGTGTGTGTGTGTGTGTGTCTGTGTGTGTGTGTGTGTGTGTG